>CM028384.1:26391177-26421684 GCA_013146195.2 Codonopsis lanceolata | reverse complement strand
AGCGGTCGCAGAGAAAAGCCCCCGAAAAAGAGGTGTATTCTTTCCAAATTTATTTCTAAAAAAGCATGATGTCGTTACCATAAGTCGGTATAGCTTTATTTTACATGCGTATTTTGAATGTGCATTTTATTTTATCATGTCATCTAAAATTATATTGCATTTCATAATTCATGTTTGTACAGATACTACTTATTAATTACAAATGAAAAGAAAAAAAAGAAAAGGCTGACATGTGCGGGGAAAGGGAAGCTAATAGTCACAAGATACTACTTGCCTGCTCAAGCCACCTCCCACGACTCGGGGCCCAGCGTGCCATCGGGCCTGCGAATTCGTCCCCTCTGGACATGGCTCGATCGTCGCATTATCATCATCATCATCTGCGGCGTCTGGTGCGCCATATAGCATCATTGTTTCGACAAGAAAAGTCATCCATCAGAGCGATAGAGTTTGTTGATCTTGAAATGAAGCCCATGACAATCTCTTGTATGTGGACACTGACTGAAAAGTCAAATAAAAAAAAGAGAAGGCATCAGTCAAAAAATAAATAAATAAATAAAAGGAAAAAAAAAAGAGGAACATCAGTCAATAAAAAAGGGGGAGTGATGAATATCCGTGCGGGCCTGATCAAGGACACGATACTCCTCAGGAATCTCCACGGGAAGAACCTCCGCTTATGAGCCTACCATCTCGTCGGTATGGGAAGGACGAAAAAGGCATCGTCGAGCATGGAAAACTCGAGCCGTGCATCTAGAACAGAGTGAGAAGACTCAGCCCAAGCACCATCAACAGATGCCCGTCTCCCGATCACATGAGGAGGAGGAGGAGGATGGAACATTGTCCTAAAAAAGTCTTCATAAGCTATCACCGGGAAATCACTCGTGGGCATTTCATATTTGGCCAAGTACTGAAGCCGATTTGGTATACGATCAGGATCGATCACATTCGAAGGAGGTGGAGGAGGTGCCACCTGGGATACCGAAAATGGGACATGCTGACGGTTGACCCGCTCACCCATATACAAAGAGTCGCACATGATAGACACCATCAAAATCCGGCAACGACTCGACAGCAAGGTAAACTCGATCGGCCCTACCAAGTGCCGCCAAGGGAATAACTACACCGAACAAGAAGTCGAGCTCGCTACTCTGTTCTGCAGCCCCAGTGACTCAACATAACGGCCTCTGGCGTCCTTTTCTTTCTGATTCGCATTTACAAATTTGACCAGATAAGGTGGGCCAAGGACATCACTGCGCAGTGGGCTCGGTGCAAAGCCAAACACAGAGTAAGCCCACACCTGGAAAAGAAGAAAGAGGAGGTAAAGTCAGCAAAATACTAAAAAGAAAAATAAATAATAATAAATATATATATGCTGACGAAAAAAAAGGGGAGAAGGAAAAATATACCTCCCAGGCAGGGGCAAAACCAGTCATCACCTTCGAGTCATTCCGACTCAATCTATCCATGCAGAAGTAAAGCTCAGCCAGACCAGCCTGCCCCCAGTCATAATCAATCACATGGTCCAGCTCTCGAAGACAGCCCAGCATAGAGACCCTCAGGGTAGTGGATGCATTAGAAAAAAGAGACGTGCCCAGGAAAAAGAATAAAAATGTCCGGGCGACACGCGTCACAGCAACGCTATCTCCGGCATCAACCTGCCCGACGTTTTCCAGAAGCCATTTCTTCACACTAGGAATGGTCACCTCATCAGCTGTCTTGTACTCGGGCACGAACCCCAAGAGGTCCTCCACTTCATCATGACGCTCACGGAGGGTATAATCAGGTTTCAGAGTCTGCCCAATGCTGGTGGAAATACCAGTGATAGCAGCAAAGTCGCAGGGAGTTATTGTGATTTCTCCCCAGCTAAGGTGGAAAGTGTGGGTAGTATCCCACCAGAAATTCCGCAGCACGTCAAAGATGACTATGTAACTGCGGAAGGAAGTGAAGGCCCGCCTCAAATCTCCCAAGCCTGTCTCTTCAACTAGAAGCTGAGCTGGCAGAGGCATTGAATCGTATATATCAGATACTCTGGCGCAAGTGACCCTGACCTTGTCCAAAACCCCGCGCTCCTGGAAAAGAAAAAAATATAAAGGTAAGTTTCCCACAAACCCTTTCTCCTTGCATATTTAATATGTTAGATTTTCAAAAAAACAAAATATATATATATATATATATATATATATATATATATATATATAATATTGTACGTTAAAAATTATTTTTGTACATAAAAGTACATATTATCATTCTAAATGTCATAATAAAAATATACAAACATATTTTGCATGAATAAACATGTCAGCATGTTTTTTTTTTAAAAAAAAAGATAAAATATATACTTAGCATTTAAATATGCATGCCACATTTCTTTTTATTTTCACATTTGTGTAAAAAAAAAAATAATAAATAACCATGCATTTACAATAAAAAAGCATCTCATATATATTCATCATCACATTTGCATTAAATAAAGTAGTCCATGCATCATTTCTGGCATTTATTATTCAATAAGCTGTATCAGGAATGCACGGAAAAGAAAATAAAAATGCCACCTGCCATGAAAAAATAATATCTTCTGGACATTTCTTATATCCCTACAGCATCATCATGCATAAAAAATAAATTCCGGTGCATAAAATATATCTGTTAAGTCATGCATATATCCGAAAATGTATCCGAAAAATGTATCCGGAAAATTTTGCATTTCATTCCGAAAATTCCGTATTGTGAATATATGTCATGTAAAAAAAAATTTAGAGCTAAAACATGCATCATATAGCTTTATTTGCATTAACATTATAAATCATGCATAGTAGGGTCCAATAGTAACTACTAGTTCAATTTGGGCATCGCAAAAATGAATTGTCCGAATTTCATGCATTATTACCAAAATTTCATCATTTTAGTCTATAAATCACATGTATAAATATCATAAGCAGCATATATATACTCCAAAAGTCCAAAACAGCACAGAAAATGAGCAGATCTGAAAAATTAACCAAATGGGTGGAACAAAGTTATAATCACATTGGGATCAGGAAGATTCGAGATGTGTTTGTACCAGTCTCGCACCAGGTTGCCCCAATCGTGTTCTGAATAATAATAGCCAACATGGTTCCGGACCAAAGGAGGAAGTTCCTTCCTTTCCTCGTCAGATTCTGGACCCATTGGTGCTTTTCCTTTCCTAGATCTAGAGGAAGAAACCATCTGCGCAGAAAAAACAAAAATTTTGGCGAAAGAAAATTGAGAAAAGGAAAAAAATGAAAAAAATGCAAAATAAAAAACTTACCTCGTCGGCTATGGAAGAAGCTGAAACAGGAGAAGAGAGAAAGAATGAAGGCTTCTACCTTCATTCCCGTAAGTGAAGGAGACAAAAGGAGGAAAAGTGAGATTTTTCACTTTTCCCCCTCCAAGCAATTCAGCATCAGCACTCAAGTCCTCAAAATTTCAAAGCTGCAAAATGGTCCCTGAGACTTAACAGAAAGTTAACAAAAGCAATTTCGTTAACTACATTCGACGGCCTTTCACCCAAAAAAGCAAGGAAAGCTCATATCTCCAGCAAGTCAGCCGCCAGACAAGCGGAAAAGTCAGAAAATTCAGCGGCAAAGGTAAGTCCCTTTTCCTTTTGAAATAAAATCATCAATCAAAGAAAAAAAAGAAGAGAAAAAAAAATAAAGTCATGAAGAAAAAATCAATCAGAAAAAAATGAAAGAAAAGAAAAAGAAAAAAAGAAAGAAGGAAATCCCCAGCATGGAAAAGTCAGAATAACAAGAAAAGCCCAAATCCGCGGAACCAACAAGTCAGTGGCAGTCAAAAGCAAACAGGTAAGAAAGGTAAGATTTCTTATTTTGCTTTCAGAAATAAAAGAAAAATACCTTTTTCAAAAGGTTTTGTTCAAAAAAAGAAGAGAAGAAAAAGAAAAAAAAAGAGGAATATTCAAAAAACAAAAAAATAAGAGGAAAAAGAAAAAGAAAATTCTCTTTGTCGTATCCAATGACGGATTTTTATCGGTTGGATACAGTTTTCGAAAAATTTGAAGAGCTTTCTTTATCGTATTCGATGACGGGTATTTATCGGTCGAATACAGTTTTCGAAAATCTGATGGTCCTCTTATTGTGTTTGGAAGCAAGGTATTGACTAGCCGGACACAATTTTGAGACTGATCTCTTAACATATTTCAGCGACATGTATTGACCGGTTGAAATATGGTTTTCGAAATACACAAAAATCTTCATACCGTATTTGACAACGGTTTCGGACCGGAAGAATACGGCTTTTCGAAAAACATTAAAATCTTTTCTTCGTTTGTGTTCTTGGATGGGTTCTGACCCAAAGGACACAACGTCCTCATTGGTTGTTTGTTTCGGCTTAGGCCGAACTACGTTTTGTCTGATTCCTTTTATTAAGGGATACGTAGGCAGCCTACATTAGTAGGTCCGACCATCAGAGCATTCAATTTGCATATACGCTTAAAAGCTGCGATAACTTTGCTATAGCCGACTAAAAATGTCTAGGATATGGAGGTTTGATAAATTTACGCATTATAAGCGCTACTGCTGCATATTTCTCCCTCGTTTTGAAGTGAAACGAAATTGGAGAGTCTATTCTTATCAACGATGTTTGTCTACTCAGTAAGCTGCGGGTTACCCGTAGACTCCATCGTTGAGGGGCTCTGTAGACACCCCAATTTCGTACCCCAGGTATGTGACATGACATAAAATATCAAGACCTATTAAAACATTAACAAATGTCAAGTTACAGGGTCAAAAGTGCAAAAGGACAAAGCAGGATACGCAAAAGGACGAATTGCAGGGACCTAAGTGCTCAAAATGACCAAGGTTTGAAATTTGGGCACAGCCACTAAAAGAATTGGGCATGGTGCCCAAAATGAAGGAGGATGGCGCCCAAATTGCTTCCCCAGCCACTGTTCATCACATTTTCGCCGTAAAATGCAACTTTTCCAACGCAAGGTACAACTGTTTGCAGCACAGAAAAGGAAATGGGCGTGGCTCCCATCCAATTTGGGCATGGCACCCAAATTCCTATAGCATGGCACCCAATTCCCTTTCCTTCAGCGCACAGTCTTCAAACAGTTGCTGCAATTCACAACAAATCCAACGCAAGGTTCAACCATTTGATGCACAGAGAAGGAAAAGAAATGCCCACGATGTCCCTGAATTCTTCTATAAATAGAGGCTCCCGGCTTCTCTTTAGAACACACATTCCTTCGTAAAGCTTCTCCGCGTTAACGTTACGCTGGAGAATTAGAGAGCGGTGCGAGATAGTGAGAGATCACCTCCAAAGCCTCGAAACCCTGCCAAACCTCTGCCAAACACAAAACCAACCGGTAGAAGTGTACCTTAGCCCCCCAGCTAGGTATCCACCCTTTTTCCTCGGTCCAAAAATCGTGGAAAGAGCATTTGCTCTGCCCGATTTAAAAGGCCGAAACAGCCAGAGATAAGCTGTTACTCTGCCCAATTTCAGCCTACTTCCAGTCAAACAAACAACCAGACACAAACAGTTACCTTGCCCCGATCCCGAGGCTAAAAAGTAACTTTCAGAGCAGTCACGCTGCCCAAATTCACACAACACACAACACACCACACACAACTTCAACCATAAAAAAAAGACTCTCTCTCTCCCCGAGGGATAGAGCGAGCACACCCCTACGCTGTCTGTAAGTTTTTATTTTTAAGTCTTTCATTTATATGTAAAAGTATTATTTCCAGTTCGGTCCAATGTAGATATACAAGCAGTTGTGCTGCCCGGATTTAATTAGGAAATAGTACTAAATGTAGCCGTTATTATGGCAAAATGTTTTTAGATAGATTTGTAATTATTTATCTTATTTATACAGTAAAGTTTCTATTTGTAAATGTATTATTTCCGGTCCGGTTCAATATCAATATATAGCGTTATCTTTGCCGGTTTGTTTAGGAAATAATACTAAATGTAGCCGTTGCTATGGCCAAATATTTCCAAGTATATTTGTAATTGTTTGCAAAAGAGACTGTTGCAAGTCCGTAAATAATATAGATGTAACGGATGTATTTGTAGGCAGTTAATGCTTTATTTACCTGTTAAATAAATATAACAAAAAACATACTTTAGCCAAAAACCGTTTTGAGACCGAAAGGCGCGAGTTGGGTGCCTAGCACCTTCCAACTCGTAACTTAGCCTCGAACCCGTTTTCTCTATCTCGGTTTTTCTGGTTTTGCTTTATTTTTGCCTTAAAATAAAGATGGCGACTCTAAAAACATTTTGGATCCAGTGGGGCCTCGCAACATCTTTCTTCGCACTTTCACGTTCTCCCCTAAAAAAGGGAGAATGAGAATGGAAAGGTACGTATTCCTATGTCCTGGTATCCCCTAAACAAGGGATAACTTGACGTAGAAAACCCAAAGCACTCATAGTGATCCGAAATAGGCCATAAGACTATTTTCATAAAATCCATAGTGGGAGCGCTGCAACATCTTTCTTTGCACTTTCACGTTGTCCCCTAAACAAGGGAGGATGTGAATGGAAAGGTGATGTTTTCCTATATCCTGGTATCCCCTAAAAAAGGGATAACTTGACATAAAAAATCCAAAGCTCCCATATTGGATCAAAAATCCACTAAAGGCAACCGAGCCGCATTACAACGCTATTAAAAGACTCCTCCCGCACTTTTGATTTCGTCCTCCCAAACAAGGGAGGCTGGAGCGAGGAGCGTGGATGTCACCGCATCCGCACGGACGCGCACCCCTATCCAAGGGCGCGCGGGGCGCGGGAGCACCTGCATCCCGGGAACCCACAGTTAGGAATTCATCTTTTATGCTTTCAGCCCCAGTTTTGAGCTCTTTGTCTTTCCCTGAGTGGTTACCCAACTTCTTAGGTTATTTGGTAGGCTCAACCAGATCTAGTGAGGTGACTGGCATTCCCACCAATCCAAGTAGTTTTTTCAAGATTATTTACTTTTTCCTGAGTTGGAAACTGATCATTGCTCAATTTGGTGCTCCAGGAGAGCATGTTATAGTTGAAATCTGAGAGATAAGCAGCGACATAGGGAAAAGGTGTTTCTTCGTTTCTTGTAACACCCGAGAATTGCATATTTTATTAATTGTACATTAGGGTGCATTAGCATGATTAATTACGTGCTACATGTTATGTTTAATGTGTTTATGTGTTTTGTGTTAGGGACTGGGGCAATTGCCTTACTAGAGTCCATTTGAGCTCAAGATATGTTAGGTTTGATGTGTGACGTGTTTAAAGTCCATATTGGACTTTGGTTATGTTAGTTATGATTTATAACATTGGAATAGAAAATGACAATGTTAGAGCTAGAAAATATATATTTTCAACTAGATTGACCCGAATTGTATCGTACGTTACGTGTTCCTTTTATATTGTTAAAGTATATTTTTATTTTAAACTTGACTAATTAATTATAATTAATTAGTATTTAATTTGATCTAATTGATGATTAATTGGTTTTGACAATACAGACTTTTAACTCACCAATGAGGTTGATACCTTAAAATATATTCTCCATTTATTGGTCATCATCATGTGACTATTTGGTGTGTATTTCGGTTGAACACTTTCCCAAGTCAAACAAGGATTATTTTCTTTCTTTTTCTTTTGATTTGTTTAAATGGTGGGTGGGACAACCCACTTCCTCTTAGTGCATGAAACACGTTTCAAACTCATTTCCTCTCCTTTTCCTTTTCACCAGCCGTGAGCCTCGAGACAGTATTGTGGTTTTTTTTTTTAAGGTTTTAATCTTCTTCGCTTGAATTGTTAATGGAAAATTACCGGTTTTTAATTCCGACTCTACAGGGGTGTTGTGCTAGTTGAAGGCTATGTTTATACCCGAATATTTTGTGTTTTCATTGATATTTTTCAGAAGAGGTAAGTTACTATTCCATTCCCTTTGTATGTAATAATAACATACATGAACTGTGGGCTACTCTCATATGATTTGTTTTGAATATGGAGCATAAATAATTTAGTAACGAATTATTATTAATTTTAACTGGTTAATGTGTTAAATGGTTTAAACCATTATTATGCCAAGTAAAACGTTGGGGAGATTGTGTTGGGATGAATCCTACAAATCGTGGTAATGCCCGTGATTTATAAATATTAAACGAATGACTCAACGAAGTCGAAGTAGGGACAATAAAATATAAAGAGTGACGTTTTTGATTCCTAAGATAATGGGGAATACTTTGATGTAGTTTATTAGATGTAAAATATTACATGCCTTGCTAATTATGTAAGAGAAAATAAATGCCTCAGTGTTTATTTATAGGTAAATAAGCATGCTTGTTACGTGAGTTGAACTCCCCCTTTTGCGACTCGACAGTTGTGTTTATTAGCAAGTAAACATCTACTTGTTCATCACATTGAGTCCAGCTGACATATGTGATTGTGTCAATAATGGGGCGACAGTAGTCTTTGCGAGAGTTAAATCTCGTGATCGCTACGTGTTGTTGCATGGGTCACTCCTTCACTATTAGTCGTAGTGAGGATGTAGCTTATTTGTTAGAGCTATTTGCATGACACTTAGGAGCTAGACTCATGGGTCAAACTCGGGGTAATGAGACTCCTGGTTAAGTCCCAAGGACATTGGTTCTGAATACTATTGGGTTCAGACATGGTTCAGCATGTGATCAGACATGTATCATTGTGTGTATTGCAGCAGCAACACAGCTATGGTATTTGAGAGATAGGTCGAGACACGAAGCTCACCTACAGTTGTATATCCTGATTATATGTTTAATTACGTTGAGTCAATGTGTATTATAACATGATCAACGTAATGTGTGTAAGTATATGTACAACTATACTTTTACAGATGTGTTTATAACATGTGCATAACAACATGCCATGTAGCTGCATTTAGTAACTTACTAAGTTATCACTCACCCCGTTCCTCTTATTTATTTTCCTTAGATCCCAGCTAGGTAGGGAGTTCGCGGTGAGACAAGCGAGGCACGCGTGAACAACATGTTATCTTTTGTTATGCAGCTCCATGGGAGTTTGTATTTGTATAGTGTGAGGACATGGTTGTTGTTACGTAGAGTTATATAAGCTCTAGTTTGGGTATTTTGACATTACTGGTTTTGTACTATCCTTTTGATGTCAGAGTTTAACTTTGTTCTTGTGTATTATATTACGCTAGTTGGTTGGTTGTGGTGTTTATATTAATCATATGAATGATTATATTTTATTAGGTGAGTTTATTAGCCCATTATTAGTGGGGTCTTTGCACGTGATTTTTTGTTTTATATGTTTGTTCGACACTCGACCCGAGGCTCGTATAAAGATTGAGGACCGGGTCGTCTCATTTCTGGACTGAGCAGAGGTGTGAGTTGTTACATTATTAGCCTTGATTATGTTAATCCGAGGCAAGGGGTCATTTACCACATCTAGTATTGTGACAATTTTTTTTATCAATGAGGTCTTGGATAGCATTCTAGAGCATGTAGCATTTGTTAGTAGAGTGTCCGCTACTCTGGTGATATTCGCAGTACTAGGAGCGATTCCATGTGTTAGGGATCAGGCTTGGGGGTTTGTAACCCTCGAGTGGTTTGAGATATCTGTGCAGCCACAATGTTCAAAAAACAACAAATCTTGAAGCAGGCAAAGTGTTATAATGCCTGGATCCCTTTTGATATCCTTTCCCTTTGGAGTGGGGCGAGCTGCTTGACCGAGACCTGGTCCTTGAGTAAGGTGAATGTGTTTCGTCCCTTATTCCTTGGTTTGATCAGTATTGAGTCGAGGGTACTGATGGTGTTTGTTTTTCTTGGAAGGGGTTGTATATGGTTGTCTTATTGGTCCTCCTTGCTGGTGTTCTAGGTGTTTTATAACAGGTGTTGGTTGCTACCGGGTCATTGGTAAAGTAGCTCTATGGATTGCTAAATGGGGATATGTTTTGGGGAAAGGTACTGGGGTAAGAGAAGGTTAGGTCGGTGTTTGGAAGTGGAATGCCTTGTGGGGGAGGATTGTTGATACTTTAAAATGGGATGATGGAATCTCGGGTAAAGGGATTGGTGTTTCAGTTAGGGGAAAAGACATTGAATATGTTGGTGTTTTGAGGGAAGGCATTTTCTGTTAGAGAGGGAAAGTTGGTGTTTAGGTAGGAAAAGGAGTTTTCAACTGAGACCGGCAGTTTCTTGACTTGTACAGAAAATCAATTGAAGATTTATGCCAATCCTTCTAAAAGGTTCCAAATCATATGGTTTGTCACTTTATCTGTAATACCCCGATAATTTTAGCTAAAAAATTAATTGGTGTTAATTAATATTATAATCGTGTTGGACCTATATAATTAATGTTATAATTGTTTGTGTTAATTTAATGCTTTGAACCTATTTAGTAACTAATCAATTTGGGTTGGGCTTGGCCCACTTGTGACTAGATTTAATTACAATTCCCTAATAATATTACCTAATTAAAAATTGGTCTTGGTCCATTTAACTTTAGGGTTAGAAAACCTAATAGGGTTTACATAAATAGGGTAATGAGTGGGGAGAAAAAAGAAGAAAGAAGAACTCGGAGAACAACGTACTCACTGGGTCTCTTGGAAGCGTGTTTGTTTGCCCGAAGAAGAGGGGGGTCTGGGGATCCGGCAGTTGCAACAGGTTATGGATGCGTTACACGCAAAATTGGCATGGCGGGTTCTAAACAAGCAAGGCTTATGGGCTCGTTTCTGTGTTAGTAAATATGGTTTGGACAATTTTCATGGTCCTCGGTATGTCACTTCGTCATGGAAAGCCATCATGACTCAGCTTTCTTTGGTTCAAAATGTTAGTCGGTGGATAATTGGCAAAGGGGCAGTTTCGTTTTGGATAGATAATTGGTGCGGAGCCATTCTAACTGGGCCGCTTCCTGTGGATAAATCTTTGTCGGTTGCAAATGCAATGACTCAATTGGCTGAGTTCATTCCGTTAATACCCACAGAATATCGTGACATGGTTCAGGAAATTACTTGTGTAGACACAAAGTCGGATAGGTTGATATGCGAGTTCACAACCTCGGGTGATTTCAAGGCTAAAGATTTTTGGAAATATCACCGCATCCCCAGTCCGGCAGTGAGATGGGCTCATATTATTTGGCAAACGTGGATCCCTTTGAAGGTAAGTTGCTTTTTATGGAAGTTATTCCACAATGCTCTTCCTTTCGATTCAAATATTCAAGCCAGAAATATTCCGTTTGTCTCTGTTGTCATTTGTGGTACTCAACCGCATTCGAAAATTTACATCTTTTGTGAATTCGAAAATGGTCGTTAGTAGATGGACCAAGTTTCTTTGGATGCTTCAACCCGCCATGCATTATTCTAATCTGGATCATCTGCTTGTTTGGTCATCGGTTTCTCTCCGATCTCAACTGGGAGCGACAATGTTCGATTTCTTTGCATACTCTTCTTTGGGAGATATGGAAGTCTCATTGTCCACCTTTGATGGCAAACAAATGGTGGGGGATCAAATAGAGGCTCGGATTCTAGACGGTGTGCGTGATGTTCTTAATGGTTTTGTGCCTAAGTCTCTCAGTAATAGGGCTGCCCTAGTAGCTATGCAATCTCTTCATTTATCTGTCAGGAGAGTTCCCATGCGGAATGGTAAGTGGGTGAGGTGGTCAGTTCCGGCAAATGGTTATAAGCTTAACACAGATGGCTCGGCAAAGGATGGTAGGTGTACAGGTGGTGGAGTTATTAGGAACTCCGACGGCGATTTTATTTGTGCTTTCTCTAGCGATTATGGCCTTGGTACCAATATGAGAGCAGAAATTTTGGCTCTGAGAGAGGGCTTCGCTTTGCGCATCCCGCATGTTAGCTTCGGTAGTAGAGTCGATTCATTGGCAATTTGTTAATGTTCTTTGTCTAGGGCATCAGGATCCATGGCAGTATGTTTATATGCTTCGGGATTGTCGAAGGCTTTTAGGTGAGTTCATGTTACAGCATGTCTTCAGGGAGCAGAATAGAGTGGCAGATAGATTGGCCGCTTCAGCGCATGAGCATGGGAGTCAGATAGTTTACTCAGATCTTCGGTCTTTGCCTTTGGATGTTAAGCGGGCTTTAGCTTTTGATTCATATGGTATGTATAGTTTTAGAAAATAGTTGGCTCTGTCTTGCTGTTTGGTATGTATTTATTTTCGAGGTCCGGCTCCTTTGTCCCCCCATGATAAGGGTTAGGCTGGTTGTCCCCTCATGTTTGTTCTATTTTTCATTTTAATAAAATGCAGGTGCCGCCTGCTTTCCTAAAAAAAAAAAAAAAAGAAAGAGAGAACTCGGCGGCAGGAAGTAGAGCAAAGGCGACAACAATCGTGAAGGTGTGTGTGTTCTGTGAGTATGGTTCGTGTGTGTCGGTGTGTTTAAATACTATGTATATATAATACATTCATATATAGTACAAATAAATAGAAAATATCTTCAATTGTGTGTGTGTGTGTGTTGAGCGTGTCTGTGTGTTTGATCTAAATCAAGTTCCATCATTAGGTTTATATATATATATATATATATATATATATATATATATAATATCTATATCCATTATGCATAAGTACAGTGTGTGTGCTTGTGTGTGTGTTAGTGTGTGTTGACCGTGTGTGTGTTTGTTTATTTATTTATTTTTTTTTTCAAAATCAAAAATAACTATGATTACTAATTATATATATATATATATATATATATATATATATATATATATATATATATATATATATATATATATATATATATTTATTTATTATTTTTGAAACACAACATTGTTAGTATGTAAGTTGGACTTTTGGTGAATAAAATTTTATGATGTTTTAATATGAGTATTTTATAGTATCAACAAGTTGTATTTTATAAAGAAAATATATATTAGTATTTTAATACATTTGGTAAGGTATTTGTTGAAAGTTTAATTTAAGTTAGTAATAAGTGTACGTTTAGGATATGTTAATTGTTGAGGATTATGATTTGGTATGAAGGTAAGAAATTAATTAGTAGAATAATATTAGTTAGTGACTTGTTACGTTGTAATTTTAGAATTGGACAAGCAGGCTTAGGACGATCAATTGTGTTGCGGAATCACCTACACTATGCATTTCGAGGTAAGAGATTATACCTCTTTTAGGTCTCCAATCTTTTATGTACAGTTCGTTAGGTTTCAATTACTTCCTTGATATTAATGTTTCTTGAAATGTACGTCGACTTTAAATCGGCATTTGAATTCGAACTCCGTCGCTTACACTTCGTTCGAACTCATGAATTGATTTTTATGCTAATTCTCACATAATTATTAAATTTCATGTGATATACCTTTGATATGAAAAGTATGATTTTTGGCGATGCCTGATTTTGTAAAAGTATTTGATTACTTGAAATTCTACCATGATCACTAAGTTGAATTTATGACACTATGAATTATGAAACTATGAACTATGATGCTTGTGAACGCCACTTGGCCCGTTGCGTGGTTATCCGGATATACCAATACTCTATGAACTATGATATGTGAAGTTGATCTATGAACTATGAACTATGATTTATGAATTGCTTATGTGATCATGGAATTCTGTGAGTAATCTGTTGTCATCAGCTACTATAGGACGGTTGATGACAATTGGTTACTCGAGTTTACTTGTTGCATTATTATATTTAACTTGGAATCCTGAGTATATATCTGTGAGTAGTTTGTTGTCTTCAACTGGTATGGGACGGTTGATGACAGTGGGCTACTCGAGTCAATCGTTGAGTATTTATCTTTATCTGGAATTCCGATCTTCTGTTTGACATTTAAAAAAAAACTGCTTCCGCTTATCGATTTTTAAATAATGAATTTGGACTATTCTAAAAATATCCATCTCTGATTTATTTCTGGCCAACTTCTCCTTAGTAACCGGAGAGGTTGTATATGAACTTACTGAGCATTGTTCGCTCACCCCTTCATACTCTTATTCTCAGGTAATGTATAAGAATTAATAGATGATTTCGGTTCAGGTAGACCAAAATGACGACTTCCGAAAATTTTGGGTTTTGTCTTTTCTTATTGAATTACTCGATAGTATTTGAAATAAATTATAGACTCTTGTTAAGTATTAGATAGATTTTGAATTTAATTATTTTGGGTTTATTTTGACTTTAGTCAAGGATGTTTAAGATTTAATTATTATGAGATTGAAACATTTATGAATTAAGTTATGATTGATGGTGACGTGGCCAAATGGTGGGACCGCGGTGTCGGTACCAAATTTGGGGGCGTTACATTATCCATATGGGCATCTAACTCTTGTTTGAGCCACTCTTGGAATTCTGAACTTGGACGATATTCAGGAGGTTCTGTATTGGTATTCATGGAGGTTTGTTCATTTTCAGCCACCATTCTACCCAAGTTTGTATCTAAACTGATCTCTGCTTCAGAACCCAAATCTGTATCCTCTAAACTTTCTACTATTTCTGCACCCCAATTCTGTATTTCCTAAACTGTCTTATGTTTTTGAACCCAAATTTCTAATTAGACGACCGGTACTGTTTCTTCCTTTCGAGGTCTGGGATAGGTTTTTGGGAGAAAACATGGTCGAGGGTAATGTATGAGAAGGCAAGGCTCAAGGTGTTTGGCTCGGGAAAGTACAGTGCACATCATTATTATTAAAAGTTGTTTTGTTTATTGTCTTAAAGCTGGTAGGACAAGCATAACTTTGTTTTGACTCTCTTTAGTATGTCCTGGAACAACATATTCTTTCTCCAGAGTATAATACCTTCGTATTCCACCTACCTTTCGACTTCACAAAATCGGTCAAATCCTGGGCGAAGGGCCTATACTCTTTCTGGGATCCACCATTCAATTGTTCTAGTGAGATATATACCACTAAAACTATTGGTCAACCCCAGTGTATGTACAATGGGATTGGTCATTAATTTTGAGATACAAAAACCGATCGGTCATGAAGTGTCCTAATAGATATATATATATATATATATATATATATATATATATATATATATATATATATATATCTGTGTGTGTGTGTGTGTGTATTTAACGTTAGCTTATGCAGGGAGTAAGATGGCTTTGGTGTATAGGTAGTAGTTCAAAATATTTCTATGTGAGTGCACATGTGTGAGTCAACTAAAAATCAGAAAAATTTTTACAGATATAAAGAAGTAAAAATAAAATTGGCCTGTCTTTTTGTTTGTTTGTGGATTTCTTGGCTGATTATTTTGAATCTCAAAGGGACGGAGCGAGCGAGTGTGACGACCATCACATCAATAAATAGAAAGAAAATTAGGAAAATTATCTATTCTTATTAATTACATTTGGTCCTAATCCCCAAATTAAAATGAAAGAGGGAATAAATAAATATTTATTACTGTGGGTTCCCGGGAAACGTGCTCCCACACCCCGTGCACCCTTGGATAGGGGTGCGCATCCGTGCGGATGCGGTGACATCCACTGCTCCCATTCCAGCCTCCCTTGTTTAGGGGAGGACGAAATGAAAAGTGCAGGAGGAGTGCTGTCTGAATAGCGCGTTGGAATGCGCCTCGGTTGCCTTTAGTGGATTTTGATCCAATATGGGAGCTTTGGATTTTCTATGTCAAGTTATCCCTTTTTTAGGGGATACCAGGATATAGGAAAACATTACCTTTCCATTCCCATCCTCCCTTGTTTAGGGGAGAACGTGAAAGTGCAAAGAAAGATGTTGCAGCGCCCCCACTATGGATTTTATGAAAATAGTCTTATGGCCTATTTCGGATCACTATGAGTGCTTTGGGTTTTCTACGTCAAGTTATCCCTTGTTTAGGGGATACCAGGACATAGGAATACATCACCTTTCCATTCCCATTCTCCCTTGTTTAGGGGAGAACGTGAAAGTGCAAAGAAAGATGTTACGAGGCCCCACTAGATCCAAAATGTTTTAGAGTCGCCATCTTTATTTTAAGGCAAAAATAAAGCAAAACCAAAAAGAAAATCTCATTATGAAGGACATGCGAAGAATCAGTCAAGTGGCAAGGGAGCTAGTACTACATCTACTCAGGGAGATCGTGGAGTGGTATTGGTTTGCTCTTATTGTTCCAAGATTAGGCATACGGAAGATAGATGTTGGAGTAAGAAGGGAGCACCTATGGAGTGCTATTACTGTGGAGTTTCGGGACACATGAAGAAGGACTGTCCTAAGTTGAAGAACAATCAGTCAGGAGGTTCAAATCAGCCTGCAGTTGGGACAAAGAGAGATAGCGATGGTAAAGCTAAGGTGCAGGGTCGCGTGTTTGCTCTTGATCAGAGAGGAGTGCCTGAATCTACGGCAGTGATTGGAGGTACCGTTTCTATTTTCGGTAATGAGGCTCGTGTACTTATAGACCCAGGATCATCACATTCATATGTTGCATCACATTTTGTTGACAAGCTATGTGTTATGCCTCAGTCTTTACCGTTTCTGCTTGAAGTATCTACCCCTCTTAGGGAATGTTTATTGGCTTCAGATATTTATAGAGCATGCGATGTACTTGTGGATAAACATGTGTTGCATGCGGATTTGGTGGTGTTGCCACTTCGTGATTTTGATGTAATACTTGGCATGGATTGGTTGTGCACTTTTGCTTTGCGGCATATCATGCATTGGTGGATTGCCTTAGTAAAAGAGTTACTTACTTTTGTATTGGGAGATAATGCTTTACGGCATTCCTAACTTTGTGTGAGTTTCATGTTTCTCTAAGATTTTGGGATGCCTCGGAGATAATTTTGCACCTAGTGGTTTACGCCATTGAGTTGTTGCCGGGGACTACACCAATTTCGGGCGCCGTGTGCCTTGTGTGTGATAGAATGGCACATATGGAGTTAAAGGAGTTGAAGGTTCAGCTTGCAAGAGCTCTTGACATTGGCTTTATCAAGCCAAGTGTATCCAAGCCTTATATTATTTGTGAGGAAGAAAGATGGGAGCCTTAGATTGTGCATTGATTACCGGAGTTGAACAAGGCAACGATCAAGAACAAGTATCCATTGCCACACATAGATGACTTGTTTGATCAATTGCAAGGATCGGTGGTTTATTCCAAACTTGACTTGAGATTCGGGTATCATCAGTTGAAGGTTAGAGCCGAGGATGTTCCGAAAACGGCTTTTCGCACGAGGTACGTGCATTATGAGTTTATGGTGATGCCATTCGGGTTGACTAATGCGCCGGCGGTGTTCATGGATTTGATGAACCGGGTATTCCACAATTTTCTTGATTGCTTCGTGGTGGTTTTCATAGACGACATCCTTGTGTATTCTAAGTCTCGGGAGGAGCATGCACAACATTTGCGGATGGTTTTGTCTATTCTTCGGGAGAGGCAACTCTACGCCAAGTTTAGCAAGTGTGCTTTTTGGCTAGAGGAGGTTTCATTCTTGGGGCATGTTGTTTCTAGTGCCGGGATAGCGGTGGATCCTTCCAAAGTTGAAGCAGTAATGAATTGGAGGAGACCGACCACAATGACAGAAGTTAGGAGTTTCTTGGGGCTAGCCGGTTATTATCGGAGGTTTATAGAGGGATTTTCGAAGATTGCTACGCCTATGACGAATTTGACTCAAAAGAAGACCGCATTTGTATGGAGTGATAAGTGTGAAGAAAGCTTTCAAGAGTTGAAAAAGAGGTTGACTACGGCACCAGTGTTAGCATTGCCTAGCGAAGGTGATAATTTTGTTGTTTATAGTGATGCTTCGAAAGAAGGATTGGGTTGTGTGCTTATGCAGAATGGGAAAGTGATTTCTTATGCTTCAAGGAAGTTGTCTCCGTATGAGATGAATTATCCTACGCATGATCTTGAGCTCGCGGCGATTATATTTGCTTTGCACAAGTGGAATCATTATTTGTATGGTTCGAAGTTTGAGATTTTCACGGATCACAAGAGTTTGAAATATCTCTTCTCACAAAAGGAGTGGAACATGAGACAGCGGAGATGGATGGAGAAGTTGAAGGATCACGATTACACGATACTTTATCATCCGGGAAAGGCGAACGTGGTTGCAGATGCTTTGAGTAGAAAAGTGCACTTGTCATGTTTGATGATGCGGGAATGGAAAATGGTGGAAGATGTTCGTGATTGGAATCCTAGCGAGGTTAATCATGGTGTACTATTTGCTAGTGTGCGGGCTATTCCAGCTTTATTGGAGAGAATTAAGGAGACTCAGAAGAAAGATCCGGAGTTGGTAAAAATCATTGATGGTTTAAGTGAGAGTAAGGAGAATGAGTTCGCGCTGAACCAAGATGGGATTTTGACTTTCAAAGGTAGAGTTTGTGTTCCTTCAGTTGAAGATGTAAAACAACTTGTGTTGGATGAAGCTCACAAAGCAAAGTATACTATCCATCCGGGGAGTAGGAAAATGTATAGAGATTTGAAGAAACAATTTTGGTGGAATTGCATGAAGCGACAGATAGCAGATTATGTGTCGAGGTGTCTCACTTGTCAGCAGGTGAAGGCGGAACATCAAAGACCCGCGGGGTTGTTGCAGCCGTTGGATATCCCGGAGTGGAAATGGGAGCATGTGATGATGGATTTTGTTTCGGGGTTTCCGCTTACTCGTAGAGGTTTTGATGTCGTTTGGGTTGTTGTTGATCGACTCACGAAGTCGGCTCATTTTATTCCGATTGCTATGACTTATTCCTTGAGTCAGTTAGCGGCATTGTATGTGCATGAGATTGTTAGATATTACACGGGGTTCCAGTTAGTATTGTTTCAGACCGGGATCCGAGGTTTACATCGAGGTTTTGGCAGGCTTTGCAAAAAGCTATGGGGACCAAGTTGAACTTTAGCACAGCTTTTCATTCTCAGTCAGACGGACAGTCCGAGAGAACGATTCATATACTTGAGGATATGTTACGGGCTTCTACGATTGATTTTAAAGGGAGTTGGGATACACACATTCCTTTGGCGGAGTTTGCGTACAACAATAGTTACCAATCGAGCATCGGGATGGCACCGTATGAGGCTCTTTATGGGAGGAAGTGAAGATCTCCTATTTGTTGGGACGAGGTTGGAGAAGCAAAGTTATGGGGTTCAGAGATTGTTCAGCAGTCAGTTGAGAGTGTGAAATTAATTCGGGATAGATTGCTCATCGCTCAAAGTCGACGGAAAAGCTATGCAGATAATAGAAGGAGAGATCTGGAATTTCAGGTTGGAGACTTTGTATTTCTTAAAGTATCGCCTAGAAGGGGTACTAAGAGATTTGGGAAGAAAGGGAAATTATCACCGAGGTTCGTTGGACCTTTTGAGATTCTAGAGCGAGTTGGGAGTTTGGCTTATAGGGTGGCTTTACCGCCGTCTTTGTCGGAGATTCATAATGTATTTCATGTGTCTATGCTTCGGAAATATCTTAAGGATGATTCCCATGTTCTTGAGTATGAGGAGATTACTTTTCACTTCTGACTTGTCTTATGTTGAGCAAATGGTGAAGATACTTGACACCAAAGAGCAAGTTTTGAGGAGCAAGAGAATTCCATTGGTGAAAGTTCTTTGGAAGAATCATGAGATCGAGGAAGCGACTTGGGAGACCGAGTTGGAGATGCGAGAGAAGTATCCTCATTTGTTTGATGACCAAGGTAAGAATTTAGGGGCTAAATTCCTTAAAGTAGGGGAGAATGTAAAACCCTGAATTATGGCTTGCTTGTGTTATGCATGAACTCATACACTTATAATCATCATAAATATGTTTATTTAGCTCACTCATATGTTTGGAGTCAATAGCATGTTCGTTGACGTCGTTTGAGATGCACATATGCATTTTTCTTTCGCGGGATGCTTTGAATCTCGGGTTTGTGACTTATGTGGTTATCACATGGATTATTGTTAGAGGGCATTTATAACATCATTAACATGCCTTGGATGTTGGTTAGATGCTTGTTGCATCGTCGGTTTGGTTGCTAGTTTGATTCTAGCGTTAACCCTTCATCGTTTGACTTTTTTGGTTGTCGTTCGGGAGAGTTTTGCCTGAGTTCTTGGCCTTGTTTTATTGAGGTTAGAAGCTTGATTGTTTTGGTTGTTGTTTGGAGGTTATTAAGGTTGGATTGTAGACCATTTTTGGCTTGGAAGGACTAGAGAATACATGCGGGAGAGTCCGGGACCGAGCAAGGAAACAAGAAAAAGTGGAATGCTGAATATTGAAGTGATGCGGTCGCATCACCCTTCCTCCAAGCGACCGCAAGGGTCCCTGATGCCAGAATTTGGGATTTTGCAAGTGTTGTGTCCACTGTCTGAATTTTTACCCAATTAAACCCATTTTAAACCTAACTTAAACCCATCTACTTAGCCTAAACTAGTCCTAAACACCTATTAGAGATATTAGGGGTTGATTAGTGAGTGATTAAGGAGAATTAATCCCCCATATAAAATCAAAACCAACGCATTCTCACTTGTCGGCCAAAATAGATTTCGACTCCTTCACTTTGCGTTTTCTGCGAGCAGTCAAGGAGACTTGAGAGAGAGCTTGGGAGTGACGATTTTAGGGCTTTTGAAGGGCTTAATCTCAGAAGCAATTGCTAGGGTCTTCTTCCCCCTTTCAACCCACGAGTTTGAAGAGAGAGAAGTGAGGAGAACGACTTCGTCTCTTGGGGTTTCGGGTTAGGCAGTTGTGAGGGCTGAAATTTGAGTAAGTTCTACCTCTCTTCCTTTTCTTTTGGGCTCCATTGACCCTAGGGAAACAACCATTTATGCTATGTGAGGTCAATGGATGCCATTGTTAGGGTTTGTAGAGATGCATGAACCCTAGGTTTTCAAATTGATGATAGAATTGATTGAACCTATGTGAGACCTTGAATTATGTGAAATTCATGTTCTAAATAGTCTATTAAACTTGGTTATGTGAATTTCCCATGGATATTGAACTTGATTTGGTTGAGATGCTTGGAAGGGGATTTTCCCCAAATTGTGTTTTGGCTTGTTAAACATGATTGTAAGCCTAATTATTGTATTATACATGTTTAGTAGAGCTTATTAAACCATGTTGTGTGATTAAATCATGAATTGGAGATTATGATTGGTAAGGTGTCACGAATGAATTTAT
Source organism: Codonopsis lanceolata (assembly GCA_013146195.2). Classification (NCBI taxonomy): domain Eukaryota; kingdom Viridiplantae; phylum Streptophyta; class Magnoliopsida; order Asterales; family Campanulaceae; genus Codonopsis; species Codonopsis lanceolata. The sequence continues at coordinate 26,400,676 of CM028384.1, read as the reverse complement.
GCACATAATGGCAAATTGTTCTATGTTACATTGTTAAATGTCTCATTGGGTTTATATGAGTTCATTGAACATTGGGGTCATGGTTTTGGCGATAGTTATGAACATAGGGTGGATGTTGAAGCCCATGCTTCTATTCCTTGAATTTTCGGAAAGTTTAGATTGGACTCAACGGAGTCAACCTTTGGGTTAGTATGAATCCTAGGAACTATAATCTTAAGTCCTACGGAATTTTGGGTAGAATTCATGGAGGTCGAGCCTCCAAGAAGTTTTGAAGTGTGTGAAGCACACTTGATTAAGAGAGCTTATATGATTCTCGGTTGTGATATTTATGCTAGTTGTGGATGAAATGCATGACTAGTTTGATGGTAGAGTGTTTACCTACTTGTTTTGAGCATATGAGTATATATTACTTGTGCTTGGGTTTTGAGTCCAGCTGGCGTCGGTCTATTGAGTCTTTGGTGGGACGATACATCGTCTTCACGAATTGTGAGATTCGTGATCGCGATGGATCGCCGTGCCGGGTTTGCACACACCCCTCCATCGATGGCCACGGTGGGGAAGTAGTTTATCTTAGTTGTAGTAATACACATGACTTTGATAACTATGGAACTCGAGCGGAGACTGTCTCGGGGACGTCGATATCTACGAGAGGGATATCGAGGGCACATAAAGGTTTTGCACGTGTTTTTGCAGGAGCGACACGCGCGGAAGAATTGTTAATGGTATCATATCCCTTTTATATGAACTGTTTCACAAGTGCTTATGTGAATAATGTGCTTGGTGATTTGGATATGATATGATGGTTGTTTGGTTTCATATATGTTATACTTGATAGATAACATATTGATTTAGGTTGTTAAGCATATATGCTATCACATGAACAATATTTAAATGTTGTATTATGCTAAAGGCATAATTCATTATTGTTAAGCCTAATATGCCTTGACATGGATTTTTGGTGAGATGTTATACTATAATGGTAACATATTTATTTAATGTTGAGCATGGATGCCATAACATGATTTTATATAAGGTTATTTCATGACGATAGCATGATGTAATTTATGATTGAGCATTATGCCATGGTAGGAAGTTATGGTTAGTAACTTACTAAGTCTTTGTGACTTACTTTTATTTGTTGGTTGTTTTTCCCTAGATCCGAGTCGCACGAGCGGATCCAAGTAAATCGAGAAGGTTACGTTGACAAAGGATTCTTTTGGCAGGTTGCTACTTGGATAGTTTATTTTGCTTTTGGTGAGGTCATTGGGAAAGATGAAGTTATGTAAACTTCATGTTGGGGTAGCAAACCTTAATGTGATTTGTAATGTTGTAATTATGTTGTTAGCCTATTCTTTTGGTAGCCGACAAGTAGTAGTCGTGCTTGATGTATATCGGTGGTTATACTTCCATATGCTTACTTGTTGTTAGTACTTATAATTATTAGTACTTGTTCTGTTAGTAGCCGACTGATGTTAGTCGTGCTTGGTTTATTGGTGAATATGTTTAGCATGTTACATTGCTAGTTAAATATTATGTTTGTTCTCCGGCATGTTTTTAGCCGTTGAGTTGTTAGACTAGAGTCTTAGACTTAGTGTAATGTTGGGTTCGTAGTAGCTTCGCCGATGACTTGGTTTATATTATGCTTTATATTGAATTGCATGACAGGGAGTTTAGTCCTACGTGCCCAATGTTGCGGCACGCGAGTCGAATTTTTGGACCGAGAGATTAATTATCTCTTTGGTTGTTTTTAGTTTGAGCTTGTTAGCTCGGGCGCCACTGCTTTAATTTATTTCGCTTCCGCATATGTTTTGAGTTTTGGCGTATCGCCGTTATGGCCCTACCCATTATTTGCTACTTGTTTGTTGTTATTTGTCTCCCGGCGGCACGACCTTGGGATTTCGTCTTGGAATCCGAGTCAGGTCGTCACAACCCACACTTTCCACCTCAGCTGGGGAGAGATCACCATGACTCCCTGCGACTTTGCTGCTATTACTGGCATTTCCACCAGCATTGGCAGAATCTGGCACCTGATTATACCCTCCGCGAACGTCATGAAGAGGTGGAGGATCTTTTGGGGTTTGTGCCTGAGTACAAAACAGCGAACGAGGTGACCATTCCCAGTATGAAGGAGTGGCTTCTAGAGAATGTCGGGCAGGTTGATGCCGAAGATAGCGTTGCTGTGACTCGTGTCGCCCGAACATTTTTATTCTTTTTCCTTGGGACTTCTCTTTTTGCTAATGCATCCACTTCCTCGGGGTCTCTTTTCTTTGGGCCGCTTCGAGACTTTGGGCCATGTGATTGACTATGACTGGGGGCAGGCAGGTTTGGCTGAGTTTTATGTCTGCATGGATAGGTTGAGTCGGAATGACTCAAAGGTTATGACCGGTTTTTCCCCTGCTTGGGAGGTATATTTTTCTTCCCCCTCTTCTCTCTTTTGTCAGCATACTTTATTATTTTATTTTATTTTCTTTTCTTGTTTATTATTTTTTTGTTTTTTGCTGACTTTTGCTTTCCTTTCTTTTTTCTTTTCCAGGTGTGGGCTTACTCTGTGTTTGACTTTGTACCGGGCCCACTGGGCAGCGATGTTCTTGGACCACCTTATTTGATCAAATTTGCGAATGCAAATCGAAAAGAAAAGGACACCAGAGGCCGTTATATTGAGTCACTGGGGCTGCAGGAAAGAGTGGCAAGCTCGACTTCAGGTTCGGTGAACTTGTTTCCTTGGCGGAATCTGGTAGGGCCATACGAGGTTACCCTGCTATTTATTCGTTGCCGGATTTTAATGGTATGGATCATGTGTGACTCCTTATACATGGGTGAGCGGGTCAACCGTCAGCATGTCCCGTTCTCGATATCCCCGGTGGCACCTCCTGCACCTCCTCCGAATGTGATTGACCCAAACTTTATACCAAACCGGCTTCGGTATTTGTCCAAATATGAGATGCCTGCCAGTGACTTTCTGGTCATATCCTATGAAGACTTTTTGAGGACGATGCTCCATCCCCCTCCTCCTTCTCCTGTGATTGGGAGGCGTGCATCTATCGATGGTGCTTGGGCTGGGTCTTCTCATTCTGTTCTGGATGCACGGCTCGAGTTTTCCATGCCCGATGATGCCTTTTCGTCCTTTCAGTATCGGCGAGATGATAGGCTCATAAGAGAGGTCCTTCCTGATGTTGAGATCCCTGAGGAGTACCGTGTCCCTAATCAAGCCTGCACGGTATATTTATCATTTTTTTTATTGACTAATGCCTCTCCCTCTTTTTTTTGTATTTTGACTGATGCTTTTTTTTTATTTGTTTAACTTTTCAAGTCAAAGTGTCCACGTACAAGAGACTGCTGCGGGGCTTTGTTAGCATTAACAAACTCTATCAGCGACTAATGGACGATTTTTCTTGTCGGAGCAATGAGGCTATACGACAGACCAGGCGTCGCAATGATGATGATGATGATGATGACGACGATGCAGATACGGGATCGAGTCGCGCCCAGAGCAGGGGAAGAATACGCAGACCTGATGGCACGGTGGGCCCCCGAGTCAGAGGAGGTGGCTTTGGCAGCGGCAGAGCATCCTTTGGCTATTAGCTTCTTTTCCTGCACACATCAGCTTTTCTCTTTTTTTTTTCTCTCTTCTTTTTTTTATTTGTAATTAGTATCTATACAATCATGAATGATGAAATGCAATATAATTTTAAATGGCATGATAAAATAAAATGCACATTCAAAAATACATGCAGAAAATAAAGCTATACCGACTCCTAAGGGTAATGGCACGCCGTATTTTAGAAATGAATTTGAAAAGAATACACCTTCGACTTTAAGGGGCTTTTCGGGCGATATGCGGGTAGAGGAAGAGGCAGCCGCCTTCTCCTGTGCGAGGGAGCATAATTGTGGCAATCTACTCTCATATAGCCTTTGCTTTTGATAGACTGCCAAAGCTTCCGCAATCAGACGAAATATCAATTGGCGATTTGGACAGAAACCAGAACATCAGAAGTAGTAAATGAACAAATTGGGCGTGGCTTATAGGCAAATTGGGCGCCATGCCCAAATTTCATGAGGGTGGCGCCCAGTTTTGGTTTTCCTGGGAGATTTCTTGGCCACTGTTCGCCACTGTTCGTCCTGTTTGTCGATTTTTTATTTTTCCTATAAAAGGAAGCCCGACGAGCATGAACTCTTATGTCCGATTTCTTTTAGTCTGCTTTCGTTCCTTCAGCGTTTCTCCTCCTTAGTTGCCCCTTCTTTTGATAGAGAAAATATTCTATCTCTGACGCCCTTATCATTTTGGAAATAAAGACCTACGAAAATGCTAGAGAAAATGTTGTGATCAATCGGGACATGTTGAGAGGGGCATCCTGCTCAGATTCTATGGTTTGATCTTTTTCAATTTTTGGAAATGAACGAGATATGCCTCGCTTTGAGGAATTTTGTGCATGTGCAATCGGGAGTAGCCGCCACCCGTCAGATTGCCGTGCCTCGCCGAGGTGTCCTTACATGGCAATTAGGAACTATTCGCACTGAGCCGCCACCCCTTTTCTATAACGCGGTGAACTTTGACTTGACCGCTCTTCCTCGAGCTTTTACAAAATTCGAGAGGATGACGTGGATTATCTCGAGGCGCCTGACGTCTTTTCTTGTGCCTCGGTGGGGAGATATACGTTGGTGGGCCAATAGGATTTATTGATGTGTGAGTCGTGATCTTGCTTTGCAGCACGTGATCGCCCCATATCGTTCCAGAATCTTGGCGTAAACTTTGGGGGTTCGATGCTTTTGTTGGCGACTTAACTTTTCTCTCCCATTTTGATTCATATTGGCCGGAGGAGCATTTTCAAGGTGTGATGGCTCCTGCATCTTTCGGACCGATATATGACCCGGGGCTTTATGGTTTTCGAGGTCGCTTTCCCCAAACTAATTATTCTGACTATGACCGGACCGAGGATTTCTTTCTGAGAGGCTCCACGGACATATCTCGGTGATTAACCACGGGAAATCCTAAGGCCATTTTGCATTCTTATGCCCAAGTTGTTATGTTAGGCATCAGAGGACTGATCGATGTATTTTATACGCCGATTTTATATATTTCTATGACTTAAATTATGCTATTTCACGAGTCTTTTGAGTACTAATATATGTTTTGTGAGTTTTGTAAGTTTCAGATTATTGTGAAAATACGCGAAACCTGTGGTTTTAAGTGCAAATTACAAGAAAGGGCAAAGAGGAAAATTGAAGAAACAAGAAAGAATGCACAATGGACACCTGCGACGCAGGTGCCTCAGCATCTGCGACCGCAAGGTAGGCGATAGGCTCCCGAAGTCGGCAATCAAAGAATCAAAAGCCACCCACACTGGAGACCTTGCGGACGCAAGGCATCCAACACCTTGCGACCGCAAGGTGGGCAGAATGCGACCTTTTCGGATTTTCACACAGTTATTCGATTCAATCGCAACTCCCGAGTATATATAGAAGTCAGTGCCGAACCTAAGAAAGAGAGGACTATTGGAAGCTCTCTTTACATAGATTTTAGGTAGTTTTAGATTGTATAACATAGTTAGGTTTTGTAATTTCAAGTATTGAAGATCAAATCATGTCTCCCATCATCTCCATGTGTTTCATCGTCTATGATGAACTAAATCATCCTTAATCTAGGAGGTGGGAGGTAACTTGTATCGAATTTATGTTTTGATTCATATATATATGTCTATTCAATGCTTGTTGATTGTGTTGTTTATCAATCCCTATATTATTTCGCTTTGAACAAATGAATGTAATCGCAAATAATAAAGGCTTAGAGGTGCGGATAACGCATGACCAAGTGCATATGTCGCATTAATCGGCTCACCAACACAATAAATTGGACCTATCGAAGCACGAGAGTGATAAGTTAGGACCGTGTTCTTACATGATCTAGGTGACAGATAGATCATAAATCTAGGTGACAGCTAGATTGATAGTTCTGCTTAGGATATGGAATGGGTGAATTTTATGGGATGGAGGCTGAACCAATTGTTCAACAGACCATATCTATTTTTAGTGAACGAACCCAAGACATTGAATGACATTATTATGAATTGAACATAAAGGAGATATAAGTGAAACCCAGAATCCTAGATTTCCACTCACCATAAGATCTTCATATCTGTTATTACTGTCTAATTAGTTAAACATCTATAACTAGTAGATTAGAGTAGAATTAAACATAAAAACCCCCCTTAGGTTAATAATTTGCTATCTATAATCGCACTGTTCGTGATCACTTGTCTCTGTGGGTTCGACCCTTGCTTCCGAGTCTATTCTATAATAGTCTTGTACACTTGCAAGGAAATAGATAAATAAAACAATCGATCAAGTTTTTGGCGCCGCTGCCGGGGACAAGCTAGTTCACGTAGTTAGTTTGTAGGTAGCGTAGTTTTTAATTTAATTTAGTTTTTAGTTTAATTTTCTGTTTTATATAAAAATTAACAATACAAAAAGATTTTATTTTATTTTATTTTAATAGTTATTTGTTTTTAAATTGCTTTAAATTATTTGCATGCAAGGTCGTAGATCTTTAAATCCTGAATTGGTAGACTTAGATCAAGATATAAATATTGTTAAAAGATACCAAAGATATTTTGAAAATCTAGCTTTCGAGCCTGATAATCAAGACCAATTGAATCGAGAGGATCCTCTGGTTGATCCTACAATGGAAGAAAATAACAATATTCGTAATCCACGAAAACCTAGTTGACCCAATAATAGGAATCAAAGACAAGAAGAGCCTGCAAGAAGAAATATGGAAGTAGTAGTAAATCAAAGAACTATTAATGACTTTAGTAGACCTTCATTAAATGTGGTGACATCATGTCTAGTCTTGCCAGATGTTGTTAGGAATTTTGAGCTAAAAGGACATTATTTTAATGCCATACCATCTTTTCATGGGATGCCCCATGAAGATCCCGCTTTCTTAAGAGAATATGAATACATGATGAGTACTTTTCCTTTAGGAGGGTTGACTGAAGATCAAATTAAAATGAAATATTTTCCCAGTGCATTAAAAGAATTGGCAAAGAGATGGTTTATGAACCTAACACCAAACAGTGTTTATACTTGGGCACAATTATATGATTTGTTTATGAGCAAATTTTACAAACATGCATCTCTTATAGAGTATAGAAAACAAATCATGTCATTCCAAAATGAACCTGTGAAACATTCCATGAGTCATGGGATAGATTTAAAAATACGCTTATTATGTGTCCTCATCATAATTTGGCTCAACATGTGTTAGTGCTTCAATTTTATCATGGTCTTTCGCCAGGTTTACAAACTATGGTTGATAGTGCAATTTGGGTGGTTCTATTAATAGAATGACACCGAAGCACTAGAAGAATTATTTGAGATGCTAAGTATTAATTCCCAACAGAAAAGTGCTAGAGGTAAAAATAGGAGCCTATATCAATTGCAAGATAATTCAAATACACAAGCTCAATTTGAAAATTGGCAAATTCAAGAAGCATGTGCTCTATGTGGATTATATTCTCATGCTACTAATTTTTGTCCGTCAAGTGCTATGTATTCTGAACAGGCTAATGCTATGAATATGTACCCTCAAAGGCCAAGGAATGATCCTATTCAAATACATATAATCACGGTTGGAGGAATCATCCTAACTTTTCTTGGGAGGAAATAAGCCTTTGCAACCTCAACAATTCCAACCTCAACCACCACAACCTCCACATGCCAAATCAAAATCGGTTGAGAATTGAAGAAGTTCCCAAGCAAGAAGTAGCTAGTAAAGGTCAAGCGGCTTTGATGAAGTACATGCTTGAAGAAATTGAAAATCTAAAGAAACATATTGAAAGTTCTAAGCAAATAAAAGAGAAGAAGGGAAGTTCCTAGTCAAACCGAGCAAGCTAAGTCAATCACCGTCTTGCGAAGTGGTAAGGTGATAGGTGAAGAGGTAAGTGATCCTGATCCTTCTTCCAATATGCATGCTACAGTAGAAAATTCTGAAAAAGTAATAGAGAAAGAAATTGAAAAAGATAGTGATAGTGATAAAGTGATTAATGATTTAAGTAATCAAGAGGTAGAAAAAGAAAAAGAAGTTGAAGTAGAGTTAGAGGTTCCAAATAAGGAACAAGAAAAAGAAAAATAAATTCAAAATAAAGATAATACAATTGAAAAGATAAAGAGTTAGATCAAGAAGAAGAGGAACCTTATGTGGCTCCACCACCATATGTTCCTCCAATTCCGCTTTCAAGAAGACTTATGAAAAACCGAATGGACAAACAATTCACGGAAATTTATAATATGTTATCCAAAGTAAATGTTAATTTACCTTTGCTTAATGTTATTAAAAATATTCCAAATTATGCAAAGTTTTTCAAAGATCTTCACTCTAAAAACACAAGTTTGAAAACAACGAAAAGATTGTTGTTTCGAAAACGCCGCCTGCTTTTTACAACCCGAATTACCACCTAAGTTGAAAGACCTGTAGCTTTTAATATCCAAGTCTCCTTGGGAAGCTCTAAAAGATGAAAGCAATGCTAGATTTAGGAGCAAGTATTAACTTGATGCCTTTCTGGGTCTATAAACAATTAGGTTTAGGAGAACTAAAACCCACTAATATGCAATTGCAATTAGCGATCGCTCGCTTAAATATCCTTGGGTATAGTGGAAGATATCCTAGTTCAGGGTTGATAAATTAATCATACCAAGAGACTTTGTGGTTCTAGAGATGGAAAGGAAGATATGCACTAATAATGAAGTCCCAATATTGTTAGGCGACCATTTATGGCTGCTAATACAATGATTAATGTGAAAAATGGTAAACTCACAATGTCGGTCCTAGGTGAAACAGTTGAAATTTACGTGTTTGATGCTATGAATAGACCTAGTGACATGAGTGCTGTTTTTCAATAGATGAGATTGAATTATCAACGAAACTTTTGAAAGAAGAGGAAGATTATGAAGAGATAGATTTATTGTCTATGATGATAGCCCTATTCCTCCCATAAAAATTGACATTGAGGAAATTGAAAGAGAAATAGAAGAAAGATTAGAAGAGAAAAATTAGAAGCTAGTAAAAGATAGAAGAAAAAATTGAAAATAGAATCGAAAATAATTCGAATAAAATTGGGAAAAAGTAGTAGAAAGAAAGTTATGAAATCAAAGATGATGAAGTAGAGATCTGAAATCTCTCTTTAAAGAAATTGAGATAAAGATATTGAGGAAGAAAAGCAAGAAGAGAATAATGAGGCTAAAATAAAAGAAACAATTAAAGCGAAAATTCTAATTTATGCCTTCCATTAATTCTCCCAAAGTCAAAGAATTAAAGCCATTACCATCCCACTTAAAATATGCATTTTAGGGAAGGTAACACTTTGCCTCGTTATTATAGCAAAATTTAATTAACGGAAAAACAAGAAGAAAGTTTGTTAAAAGTTTTATGGACACATAGAGAAGCTTTAGGATGGTCTTTAGTCGACTTAAAAGGAATTAGTCCCCTATGTATGCATAAAAT
>CM028384.1:26356511-26391077 GCA_013146195.2 Codonopsis lanceolata | reverse complement strand
GCGGTAAGATCCTTGGCCAGCTCGGCAACCCATTCTTCTGGCCTTAAGCGGCGGCATCTCGAGAAATAGCCATCTGCTGAAAGTTGGGAGGTCGCATTAGTACTCAAAAAAGACAAAATTACTTCAGAAACCAAAGGAAACAAACAAGCGAGGAATAAACAAGGGTTAACGTGTTGGGCACTCGAGCCATCATTCCCTCACGCCTCGGACAGCAGGGCAAATATCAACACGATCACGGGGCCGGCCACCATGACTCACATATTCAAAAGCGGAGTACGCCTCTCCACTCCTTCAACCTCATTGAGACCCAAAATTCGATGGGAGGCCCTCATTCTCCACAATGGTTTCCAATTATAAGATCGAACACAAGCCTAGAGTAAATCGGCGAGGGAGGCCTCGATAGCAACCTCGCGACCATCGGCATCATTAAGAGTCTTCGTCATACAGGCAGTGAGGTTTCCATCGAGGAATCTCAAAATTTCATCCACGACTTCGACTCCACAAGCGAGAACCTTGTCGGACCACCTATGGTCCTTATTCCGGCGGCGGAAGGGGGAACACCGAGGATGCCTAAGAGCGATCGGTCGGTTCATGGAAACCTTGTAGTAATAGCAAAAAGGTCAATGAAGGCTCGAATCCCTTTGCTCGGGTCAGATTGCAAAGCTCACCCCAAGATCGGGATTGGGCGAGAGGTCAAGCGGCAGGCTCGTTGAGTAAGAAACTTCGCAAATAAAGGGATCGAGAGGCAAAAAGCCCAGAAGATTCGAAGAGGCTGGAATAAAAAGCAACATGACTACGAAGGCTCCGCAGCTCGGAAATCCCAAACCTCGAATCCGGAACAGAACCTCGGAAAAAATCAGATCCGTACATCCGCGACCAAGCCTCCACATCTACCAATCCTATCCGATTCTCGAAAGGCCAAAGGGCGAGGCACTCTCGGGAATCATCCCATCTCTCCAGAAAGCATGCGGCTCCACTAGCCATCCTATCAAGTATGTGCATTGCCATGAAACTTCTTTTGATCTGCGAAAGTGCGAACTCGCTCCAGTAAAAAATTGAGTAATCGGACTTAAGCCGTCTGCGAACTAAACGAAACAATCTCATAGGGGCGTCGAAGGGAATATCCGGGGCAGAAAAAATCTCATCACCGAACTTCTAGTGCGGGCTAACCTTCACCCCGTAACTTGCAAGGAGAAACCTCGCTTGACGAGGAGTGACCGACACCCATCTATCCTCGCACTGCCTATACATGGGAGCACCACGAGGAGACTTCCCAAAAACTGACTCAACGAAGGGGCCCTCGCTATCCAAGTCTAACGAAGAAATCGAGCAAGACCCAGAACTCTCCGAACTAAGAGGACCCACGGTCGTCTCCTTATGAATCACGGTGTCCACCACAATCTCCTCGGCCAAGAAAACCCTCACCTCCACGCCTCTCCAAGCGGGACCACGAGGAACAGACTCAGCCTCGTCATTCGGGTCACCACCCTCAAAACCGCCGAGGTCCACATCCTCGGCATTGTTCTCGACCGAAAGCGCAAGGACATCCTCGGCTAAAGCATCCTCGGCTAAAGGATGGACTGCGCCCTGAAAGGGCACCAAGGCACGAGAAAGATCCTCGGCCACTGGAGACTCACTCGGGACGTTCTCGGCCGAGGCAGAAGCCTCGGCCACGTGGCCAGAAAGGAAGAGAGGACTCTAAGCGAAACAGGTATTCTAATAACCTGTTCGGTAATCTATCGATTCCATGGAGGAACCGCTAGAGGAAGACGATGACGAAAAAAAAAGGAAAAGGAATCTACGGGACATATTACTCTCTGAAACGAAAAGCAAAGGAAAAGAAACCGTACCAAACGAAGACAAACTGGAAGATCGCCGGAAAAATCTACCGTTAAAGCAGAAAATACACCTGAAAAAAGAAGGATGACGCCGGAGAAGTCAAAACCCAGAAAATGAAGACCCCAAATCCTGTAAACCAAGTCGGAAAAACACGGAAATCACCGGGAAACTCACCCAAAATAGGACGAAAACGTGGAAGAAAGACAAAAAAACACACTTACAGGCTGCAGGTAAGCGACGAGGTAACATGATGAGAACTTGCCGGAGTGTAGCCGGAAATCGCCTAAACCAGTGAAGAGAGATGCCAGAGAGAAAATGAGAAAGGTAAACAGTGAAAAAAACAAAAGAAAGTTTTTATACCCCCCTGCTACGATGTCGTTTCTAACTGGTGCCCCAGGAATGACCCGGGTCGGCCCGCGAATTTTTTCTTAGTACGCCCAAAATTATGCCACGCAATCATTTTCTCAAAACTCGAGACACGAAAAAAGGCGGCATTGATAATTTTTCGAAATTCGAAAAGCCGCCCAAAACGAAAACCAAGAAACCGCCAAAACCTGCATTTAATGAAACTGACAGCCTGAAAAGACGTAACGTCCCACGAAAACGTCCCATAAACTACCAACCTCGGTTCGAACCTTGTCACGGCAAAAAACCCGGAAAACAGCCTCGAATCAAACACGTAAGTCATCCTCGGCCAAAAGCATGATGCCGACCTCCTACCATCAGATAAACAGTATTACTTTCTGCCCTCTCGGCATCGAGCAGCCAAAAAGTAGGGGGCCACTGAAGGGATTGAAATCGATGGATTAACCCTCGGCATGAACAGTACCCGACCCTCGGCATAAAGAGGGTCCCACCTGCAGGGCCACACCTCGCGAGGACAGGACCACACCCTCAAGATAAATGACTTCAGCCTCGGCATCAAGACCCTCGGCATTAACGGCGAGCCCAGCCGCAACTGACCTGACAGATCGCGGGATCCCTCGGCCCCACCTCCAAATCAGTCCTCATAAATCCTTAACCTCGACGAATAACCAAAGCTTTTGTCACAGAAACCATTCGGCCTCGGCCTCAGACCAATCATTCACCCCGACAAACCATTTCCCTAGGCCCGAGAAAACCGCTGAACGCCAATACCAACTTTCTGACACACGCAGTTCACCCACTCCTGACGAACGCTCTCAACGCATTTAATAACGGCCGCTTTATGCTCCCCAATAGCAAACTGCCACGTCGCCATCAATATCAGGTATAAATATGAGAGCCCTTATTCAGGGCAAGGCATGTAATTTCGGGCGATATTCTAACTCTCTTATCACAGCTCTCTATCAAACAATTATCACGGTTCATTTATTACCAAAACTTTACCGGAAAACTGATTCATACACCGGAGGGTTATAGTCGGGCTAACCCAACCCCTTAACGGAGTTTGTTGTTTCTACTGTGCAGGTTAACCGCTGGACAAAGAAGAAGCTGCCACCTCATCCTCACTCACACGTGGACGTCAAAGACAAGATCACCACAAATATTGCGTGATCAAACGTTAAAACTCAATTAATTAATACTTCCTCTGTCACAAATAAATAATCCTGGTTCATTTCAACAATTAAGAACTGTAATAAATAATGATATATAAAATGTGTCAAGACAATAATAATCATTACATTATTTATTTCTCATTAATTATTGATAGTATTAAATAATGGGTATATTGGGAAAAATGGTAAAAAAAATTGTACACTAAAAGCTTTTAGGAACAATAATTGGGACATCTGAAAATAGAAAGTATGAACATTTATCCAGGACGAAGTAAATGATATTTTAGAAATTTATACACAGATTAAGGAAACTTGTAAAAATACACATCTACTCTTATTTATGTGTAATTATTATTGATAATTGCATAATTATTTTTATCTTTCCTCTTAACATCCCACTTTAAATCATCCTAATTTTTCTCAAAGTTTGAACAAAACATTTATTAGTAAATAATTAGTAACGGTAAAATGTGGACAATTCCTTCTTGAAATCCTAAAATGTCATTTATTTTAAGATGGATGGAGTAATTTCTTTAGAATAATATTTTGGTTGGTCTAGACTTAGAGTCAACGTGCTAAATTAATATTTCACTAAATTTATGAGATAAACATATATGATTACTCATAGAGACCCCATGTGCTATATAAATTAATAACTCTTTATATATTACATAAAACATTAGTTTATGAACACTTCATACAAAAATAACTTGATTTTTGTTGAATCTATTTTTCTTATCAACATAAGAACTTCTTATGTGGTTTTCTCATAACTCAACAAGATATAACAATAAATCAAAAAAAAATGGTTATTTTAGCAGGGTGATTGAGAAGAAAATAGGAGAAGAAGGGAGAAGTAATAGGAAAGGAGGATGAGGGGGGACACATCCGCACATGGAGAGTGGAAGAAAAAGATGAGGGAGTTGTAGGAGGAGGCTTCAAAGGAGGGGGAATCAAAATAGTAAGGGAGGGGAAGGGAGGGAGGGAGAAGGAGAATAGTGAGGGAGGGGGAGGGAGGGGGTGGGTGGGAGGGAAGGCTCCCACGATGGGGGAGAAGGAAATGGAGGAGAAGATGATGTGTAGAATATGAAGTTTACAAAAATGGGGGTGTGCTTATCGGATTTGGGGGTCTATATAGACCCACCCAAATAATAAATCACATGGTAAACAAAATAAAAAATTTGACCTCAAGGTTTTCATCCTTCAACGCCACGCCAGTTCTTCAGATATAAATCATGACCCATCGATATGTATTATAGCTTGGCCATGATACATGCTGATGGGAGCAAGAGATTCTCTTCTAACAAAGTAGCATTTCACATCAAATGGCCTGATTTTTTTGGTAATGAAAAAAAATTCCAATCTCAAACAAGAGTCAAATAGTAAATTGAAGTATGATCATTGACATAAAATGACATAAAAGAACATAATAAAACAAATCACATACAAAAAAGATGTAAGATTACAAGGTATCTTAACATTATTAAGTGACAACTCTATAACTTCATGACCGAAGAGAGCGAAACAACGTAAAATAAACTCACATCACTGATGACAAACACTTTGGAATTTCCATGTGAATTGTTGCTTCCTTTGCCGTTCTTGAAACTGAAACATTTTGTTAAAATGTAAGTGTTGAGTATAGAAGGAGACGCATGGAAGCAGTAAACATAAAAGGAGACGCATGGAAGTTGTAGTTTTGCATGCGTTGATATTAGGGGTGTGCAGGATTTTTTCGGAACCGGACCGAATCAATAGAACCAGACCAAACCAATCAAAACTGGACCGGACCAATACTTTGGTTTGGTCCTGGATCTGAATTTTCATAAAATTTGACATTTGGGTTGGTCCCGGTTCTCGAACTAAAAAAACACGGAACTGGACCGAACCAACCCAATATGTTTTTTATTTATTATATATATATATTTATATAGGATTAAATAGCAGTTTGGTCCCTGGACATGTCGAAAATCAATGTTTTGGTCCCCGGACAAAAAAACAATAGAATTTGGTCCCTAGACATGTATTTTTGGACCAATTTGCCCCCTCCCACCGTTAGCGTTAGTTTTTCCGTTCAATATTATTTCAAATGTCAAAAATACCCTCACTAAAAAGTTTAATAAGGGCCCTTTTCAAAATATTGGAAATATAGGGGTTAAGGTATCAACTTCTATTGTTTTTTCTCAAACCCCCAATGTGGACGCCCCACAAGAACTTGACGGCAAAGGGGTTTTTCACGCCACAGTGTAGGTCAAAGAGATCTTCTCCTGTGATCATGCCGGCGACGGAGAAGAAGTGGCGGTCACCTCTAGTTCCGGGCGACGCTGAAGATTTCCATATCATTCACAAGGTTCCCGCCGGTTGCTAGAATCTCCTGACGGAAACTTGCCATCGATCTTGAGATCCGTGTTCAGCAATGGCAGTTCCGATATGTCCATGTACTCGATTTGCATCCCACTGGAGGAAGAGAATTGCCGAGGCCAAAGTTTCCTTCAAACCCACTGGACCAGATGAAATCAGATGGAGACGGACCTCGATTTTATAGGTGGCCGAAGACGAAAGCAGTCCGACGGCTATGGTGGTTGAAGATCGTGACGTAGTTGGCCGAATCTGTAGCAGGGGTGGCATGATTGTGGGCTGGAGATAGATTGGAGTTTCTCTCTCTCACCCATCTCCATCCATCTCCCATCTCTCTGCTTCAACTCTGGCTTCATTCCAGCCACCGTCGACCTTCATCCAACCCCGTTTAGGTCTCGGCATCCTCCTTCCTCTCTCTATCTCCCTCTCCAGTTGCCTTCCCCAATATCGAAGACCCGATTATGGAAGGTCTCATCAGCTGCCATCTTTGCCCACCAACCCCAACGACCTTCATCTCCTGCCCCAATCGCCTTCACATTCACCATGTTCGACCGAGCTTCCCCCTTAACAGAGTCGACAAAGCTCTGCCTTCTATCAAATCTGGAAGGTCTCTACAGTCCAACAGCCATCTTTAGCGCCGCCCACATCTCCATCTTCAGTACTGTTGTCGAAAATTCAATCGTCAGCCTCAATCCATCTCCCAGATCTCCATCCGCCGTCCTCCTTCTGGCGAAACCCAGCTCCATCTATAGCTCGAGCCCTTTCATCTCCTCCGCAAGCGACCTCCCTCTTCTCTAATTGTCCTCTAGTGAAATACAGTTAATTGAGGTGCCATTAGACCGAGGGCATTTTCGTCAATTAAAAAAAAAGATGACGGTAAAACTAACGCTAACGGTGGGAGGGGGCAAATTGGTCCAAAAATACATGTCCAGGGACCAAATTCTATTGTTTTTTTATCCGGGGACCAAAACATTGATTTTCGACATGTCCAGGGACCAAATTAATATTTAATTCATTTATATATATATTAATTCCTAATACTTTCTTTGTTCTACTTTTTAATTGGTACTCTTTTATTATTTTGTTTCCACCGGTTTGTTATGCTATAAGTTTATGAGATCGACATTTTTAATTGTTGAATGTACTTTTATCGAAGGTTTTTTAATTTTTTGTTATGAAGTTTCAGTCTTAAAATTTTTATTATGTATTTGTATTAAACAGTTAAAAAGTAAAAAATCATAGTATTGGTCAGGTCCTGGTTCTCATACATCTTTGATTGGTTTTGGACCGAACCAATATTTTGGTTCTCATATATATTGGGTCGGTTCCGGTTCTAAATTTTTTGAGAACTAGACCATTTGGTTTTCTCTTTTTTTTCCAAAAAACGGGACCGAACCGGACCAAGCTCACCCCTAGATGATATGCATGAAGGGTTATTTTGGTATTGGTATTTTGTGTTTATGGTAAGTTTATTCAACAAGGAAAGGTGGTGGTGGGTTTCCTTATTTATGAGAAGTTTCCTTTTTACACAAGTATTGGTGTTAGGGTAAAAAACTGTAATGTATATATGGACTATGACTTTCAATATGAAGGCAGACAATTGAATCGTTTATTTTGTGTGTGATCTAAATTTAACATGGTATCAGAACGAGGGAAACCCTAAACCGTTTAAATCACTTCAACGCCATGTCGATAGAAGGAAGTGACAAGAACAAAGGAGGGAAGGTGATCAGATTAAGAAACTTGATTCTTTTTCCCATACTTCCTTGGTTCTCAAGATAATCCAGGGAATGTAATTACCCATATTCAGTTACGTGGTGAAAATTACGATGAATGGGTGAGGTCTATTCGATTGTCGCTTAGGGCAAGGAGAAAATTATGGTTCGTCGATGGCACTATTATTGGAGGAAGACAGACTTGACGATTGGTAGATTGTCAACTCTATGATTGTCTCATGGATTATGAACATAATCGAGTCAAGTCTTTGATCGACCATATCGTATCATGAAGAGGCCAATCTGTTGTGGAATGATTTAAAGGAACAGTTTTGTGTTGTCAACGAACCGAGAATTCAACAACTTAAGTCCGTTCTTGCAGATTGCAAACAATCCAAGAACGAAAGTGTGGGAAATTATTATGGGTGAAAAATTATGGGATGAAATCGCAAACTATGAGGTTCTTTTGGGCTGTAAGTGTGGTAAATGCATGTGTGATCTTGGAACGAAGTTTGCAAGAATTCAAGAGACATATCGCTTGCATCACTTTCTTATAGTACTGGAAAACATCTACAGTGCAGTACGGTCAAATCTTCTCTCATTGGATCCACTTCTTTCTCTTAATTGCGCATACCACAGTATAGTTCAAGAGGCACGTCTAGGAGGAGGAGCTATGTTTAAACACAAAGAGGAACATGAGAACATCATGGCCTTCAAGGTTCAACCCAACATGGAAGGGAAAGGAAAAACTGATGTTTCCGCTAAATTATGTAGGCACTGTAATCGCGAGGGACACGACGAAAGTGGGAGCTTTCAACTGATCGAATTTCCAAAAAGGTGGGGAGACAGACCTCGATGTGGAAGAGGTGGGGGCAGAGGAAATACAACTGCTGGTCGTGGTGGAGAACGTGTTGCATCACAGAACCGAAGTAGGGGTAGCATGTCACAGGCTGGTGCACATAACATCACTGGCATCAACAATTTGCAAGGGAATGCAGCAGTTGGGTAGTCCAGTAGCAGCGAGAGTACAGGTCTGCCTAGAATGGTCTCTGCGACACAATGGCATCAGCTGCTCAATCTTCTTAATAACAACCATAAACTCTTTTCTGATCAGTTGAATGGTAAACATGATACATGTGCTTCGATTATCGATTCTGGAGCATTGAATCACGTAACGGGTGACTTGTCTTCCCTGATAGATGTGCATGATATTATGAATTGTTCGGCGGTTTTATCAGATGGGCAACATGCTGTTGCGACTCAAGATGGGAGCGTGGTATTAAATAGAGGGTTAAAACTTGATAATGTTCTTTATGTGCCTACTTTGACGTGCAGTTAACAAGAAAAATAGATTGTGTTGTTTACTTCACTAATAACGTGTGTTATACAGGACCACATGAAGAAGATGCTGATTGGAGTGGGTGAGCAAAGAGATGGACTCTACTTTTTCTGTGATATTCCTCATGTTCAAGATTTGGTAGTGGATGGAGAAGCGGCGATGCAATTATGGCATAAACGACTGGGACATCATTCTGAGAAAGTAGTGAAATTAGTACCAAACATAGGTAATTTTGGTAGAACGGAGAATAAAGCGTGTGATGTATGTCAACGTGCAACAGACAAGAGATAGTTTTCCTATTAATAAATATAAAGTTGATGGCATTTTTGATTTAATTCAATGTGATCTGTGGGGTGGTTATTGAACTCTTTCTTCTTGTGGTGCATATTATTTCCTGACTATTGTGGATGATTTTTCTCGAGCAACTTGGGTTTATCAGTTACCTGATAAAACAGAGGCTGAAAGGATGTTTTTAAACTTTATTGCTAAAAATGAAATCATATTTGAGGCATCGTGTGTTGGGACTCCTCATCAAAATGGACGTGTTAAACGTAAACATAGGCATATCTTGAATGATGTTAGAGCCCTTTAATTTCAAGGTAGTTTGCCTGTGTCTTTCTGGGGAGAATGTGTGTTAGCAGCGTGTCACTTGATTTATAGGACCCCTTCTAGTGTGCTTAAAGATAAAACACCTTATGAAATTTTGTTTGGCAAAGCACCGTCCTATACTGAGCTGCTAGTCTTTGGATCTTTATGTTATGATCACAAGCAGTGACACAGAGGTGACAAGTTTGCCAGCCGGAGCAGGAAATGTGTGTTCATAGGGTACCCTTTTGGAAAGAATGGGTGGCAGATATATGATTTGGATTAGTGCTGTCAGATGGGCTGGGCCGGCCCGACCCGAGCCTGACGGGCTTCACTTAACGATGGGCCGGGCCAGGCCAGGCCTAAACATGAGCGGGCCTAGTAAAAGTCAAGCCCAACCCATGTGTACTTCGGGCCTCTAGGCCAAACGACCTATTTTTTTTAATTCAAAAAACTCACAAATTAAGTAATAAAATGATGATAAGGTAATATTAATAACCAACAATGTACATTCTTTGACCTGTACAAATTAAAGAGTTTAATTCCTTAATGGTCTTAACTATTATACAATCCTGGCAGGAAACTATAGAGAGGTATGAAAGTGAAAGAAGTTAAAGATCAGGCTGAACGCTGAAGTTAAGGCTAAAAGAAATGGATTTAGGATTCCTCAAATCCTATAATAGCTTAAGCTAATTTAGATAACCACTATGAACAAGTGATGCAGAAAAAGAAAATGATCAATGTCACTCATCAAAGGATGGAAAAAGAGAAACATATAAAGTATAAATTTATAAGCAAAGCCTGAGCAAGCTCCTATGATAAATGCATTCCAAATAGTGGGTTCTTTTCTTTCAGACTCATCACATGCCATTAATTGATTCCAAACAGGGGCGGTCTTAGGATTTATAAATTGTGAAAAAAATACTCTCTCCATTCTATATTTCTAGGTAAAGAGTCTACAGACTACAGATTGAGAGCGATATAGACAGATATGAGAGTCCATAAGTGAGCAAGTAAAACAGTAAGTGTGTGTGACGCCATGGCTGTGGAGGCGGCGGCGGTGGTCCAACAGAGGGCGGCAGTGGTCCGGCAAAGGGAGACAACGGCAAAAGCAAAAAGATCGAGCCTCGAGGACCAGGAGATGAAGACGATCCGAAGACGAAAGAGTAGAGACGGGCAGGCGGTCGGAGAGATCAGATCAGAGAGAGAGAGATTGAGAGCCGTTTTTGGCTTTGCCTTTTTGGAAAGAATATGAGTGAAGACTGTGAAGTAGACTGAGCCACCGATAGGGTTTTTTTTTTTTTTAAGGTTTTGGATTTTTAGTTTTTAAATAATTCTCTGACTTTGTCAAATTGTCAACAACACTTCGGGCCGGGCTTTGTGTGTTCGGGCCACTCACAGTCCACGGGCCTGCCGGGCCGGGCCGATGAGGCCCGGTTTTTCCCGGGCCCTCTAATTTGAAGCCCATGCCCTTAAAAAGTTGGGTGGGCTAGACCGGGCCTATGGGCCGGGCTCGATTTTGATAGCTCTAATTTGGATACACGACAATTCTTTGTGTCACGAGATGTAAGATTTACAAAGATGAATTTCCCTTTGCGGATGCTAGAAAACCAACACAACAGGTCTGTTGAACCCATAATTGGAGAAACGATGATGAATTTTTAGGGGGGCATGAGTCAGAGGTAGGTGATGAGTCTAAAGATGACAATACAGTGCACGAAAGGGACGTTGCTACGGAGGAAACGACAATTCCTGTTGCCAAGATAGGGAAGGGGATGCTGACTAAGCAACCTTCAGTCCTTCTTCATGATTTTGTTACCTATACCATACGAAAAGTGAGTCCTCTCTCTCAGAGTTCCCCTTCTTCACAGTCGTCCTCAAGTACTCCTTATCCTATAACACATTATGTTAATTGTGAACGTTTCTCTACACGACACAGAAATTTTCTTGCAGCTATAACAACCGGAGAAAAACCAAATATTTTTAAAGAAGCGCAAAGATACAGATGGCAAAGTACCATGGCATCAGAAATCAAAGCTCTTGAAGATAATGGTACTTGGACTATAGAGACACTACCTTCAGGGAAGAAAGTGTTAGGGAGCAAATGGGTATACAAGATCAAATACAATTCAGATGGCAGCATTGAGAGACTCAAAACTCAGTTAGTGTCTTAGTGATAGTTGGGAATCATCAGGTTGAAGATTTTGATTATATAGAGACATTTGCTCCTGTGGCTAAAATGGTGACTGCCTGGGCTTTTTTTGCCGTTGCTACTGTTAAGAAATGGATAGTACACCAAATGGACGTACAAAATGTTGTTCTACATGGGGATATGGATGAAGAAGTGTACATGAAAGTACCTCTAGGTTTCTTCGTGTCCAAGCTAAATCAGGTGTGTTGCTTTCAAAAATCTCTCTATGGTCTTCGTCAAGCTCCAAGATGTTGGTTTGCTAAATTACACACAACCTTGGAAAGTTATGGGTTCTCGCAATCACACTCTGATTTTTCTTTGTTCACTTTAGCACAGGGCGACTTAGCTCATTGTTCTCGTCTACGTCGATGATCTGATTGTTGTAGGAAACGACTTAGGGGCCTTGACTATGTTTAAAATGTATATGGACACTTACTTTCATATGAAGATTTAGGCATGTTGAAGTATTTTCTGGGGTTGGAATTAGCTCGGAATCCTGAGGGCATTTTTCAGTGTCAACGAAAATATGCTCTAGACATTATTTTGGAGACTGATCTGTTGGATGCCAAACCAGCTAAGTTTCCCATAGAACAAAATCATAAGTTAGCTCTTACGACATGAGATCTACTTGATGATCCTACAAAGTACTGAAGACTTGTTGGGCGTCTTATTTACTTATATGTGACACGGCCGGATCTTGCCTATTCGGTTCATGTGTTTTCTTAATTCATGAAACATCCCCAGGTGGAACACTGGGAGTGTGCGCTTCGTGTTGTTCATTATTTAAAGGGGAAACCAGGACAAAAGGGTTTTTCTTCGATCCAATAGCAGGTTGGTGTTATCCGGGAGGTGTGATTCAGATTGGGCAAACTGCCCTGTTGTTTTTCATTGTATCTTAGATTTGCATTTGATCACACATTACTTTAGGTTTTATACTTAGTGGCTAATTGGGTTGCGTACCAGTTAGCGTGGAAACTGTGTATAGAACTTTACCTTTAGAATAGTTTTTTTAGACTTCACAGGTTTCGGCTGTCCTCACCAGAAGACTGGCAAAGGCTTCACCAGCAGATATTGTCTGCCTTCGAACAACAGTATGACGTGTTCTCTGGATGTCCAACTCAACACTAATTAAGAGGATTATTAATTCAGATATTTACACAATATCAGTTTGAATTATTTCGTCAATCGATTGACTCCTGAATTCAAGGAACACACCTTTCCAGCTTTTCTGAAGAATGAAGACTTTCGCCTCCTGAACAAGACAGAGCAGGTATACAGTCTGATACAAACAGACTGTACCAACTACTACAGGTCTGCAACTCTTTTTGTCTTCCACCTTCTCACTCCAGTACCTGCTCCTCTCCATACCTCTATTAGTTCCAGTTGAAGACAAAGTCAACCAACAACTCCTTGCATTTAATGCATCCAACCTAATAGAGCTGTTAATCACTTCGTCTTCTCCATCTCCGATATAAATTCTGCCATTGAAGACTGAAGAAAGCAATGCTCTGAACTTATTCAATAACATCAAGTCATCTTATTCAGTGCATTCAAGAGATCATTAACTGATCAACAAAATCCTCAACAACAACAAGAAGATCTGCACATTAAGTGTTACTCATTTTCTTCTTCGTGTTATATTCATTTACTATTCTTCAGCACTGTGAATATTCTGTTTTCCTAGATATTCACTTCCCCACCCCCCCCCAAACAAGTCAAATATTTTGTACATGATCCATTAGAGATTTCTGTAATAGAACTAGTGGACAACATAGTGCACTTTCAAATCCAAGGTTGACTGCTTTAGTGGTGGACGTAATACTCTTTACAGTACGAACCATCTCAAAATACCTGTGTTCTTTGTGTTATCTTATTTATTGTTTGTATTCATTATCTTATACTTAACTTATTCTCTTGAGCATCAAACTTGAGTGAATAGCCAAGTCTATTGGTAGTGCTTCACCAGCAAACTTAATTTGTATTCCTTACAAGTCTTCCGTTACTTCAACCTTTTCAATAGGTTGTAAGTACTTGTTTTAGGAACCTTCACAAAAAGTGTAAAACCCTAAAATGTTGCTTGCTTGTGATATGCATGGATTCATACACTTATAATCATCATAAACATGTTCATTTAGCTCCCGTATATGTTTAGAGTCAATAGCATGATCGTTGATGTTGTTTGAGATGCACGTATGCATTCTTCTTTCACGAGATGCTTTGAATCTCGGGTTTGTGATTTATGTTGTTATCACTTGGATAATTGTTAGAGGGCATTCAAAACATCATTTATATACCTTGGATGTTGGTTAGATGCTTGTTGCATTGTCGGTTTGGTTGCTAGTTTGATTCTAGCGTTAACCCTTCTCAGTTTGACTTTTTCGGTCGTCGTTCGGGAGAGTTCTGCCTGAGTTCTTGGCCTTGTTTTGTTGAGGTTTGAGACTTGATTGAATTGGTTATGATTTGGAGGTTATTAAGGTTGGATTGTAGACCATTTTTGGCTTGGAAGGACTCGAGAATGCATACGGGAGAGTCCGGGATCGAGCAGGGAAGCAACAAAGGACGGGAAAGAGGATGCTGGAGGATGCGCTCGCATCCCCCTTATGTGATGCGACCGCAAGGGTCTTGAATCCAGAATTACGGGATTTTGCTTCTTTTTGTGCGCTGTCCGAAATTTATCCCATTAAACCCATTCTAAACCTAACCTTAACCCATATACTTAGCCTAATACTAGTCCTAAACATCTATTATGAGATTTAGGGGTTAATTAGTGAGTTAATTAGTGAACTAATCCCCCATATAAAATCAAATCAGCCGCATTCTTTCTCATTGTTCGGCCAAGGCAGTTTGCGACTTCCTTCTTGCTTCTCATGAAAGCGATCAAGGAAACTTGTGGGAGAGTTGAAAGGGGGCGATTCTAGGGAGATTGAAGGGCTTGAGCTTGGAAGCCATAGCTGGGAGTCTTCTTCCCCATTCAACCCGCGTGTTTGAAGAGAGAGAAGTGAGGAGAACGACTTCATCTCTTGGAGTTCGAACTGGGCAGTTTGGGAGGCCGAATTTTGTAAGTTCTACCTCTCTTCCTTTGATTTTTGGGCTCCATTGACCCTAGGGAAACAACCATATGTGCTATTTGAGGTCAATGGAAACATTGTTAGGGTTTGTAGAAGATGCCATGAACCCTAGGTTTTCAAATTGATGATAGAGTTGATTGAACCTATGTGAGACCATGATTTATATGAAATTCATGTTCTAATTAGTTTATTGAACTTGGTTATGTTGATTATCCATGAGCATTGGAGTTGATTTGGTTGAGATACTTGGAGGGTGTTTTGCCCTAATTTTGTTTTAGCTTGCAAATTATTGATGTGAGCTTGATTATCATGTTTTACATGTTTAATAGAGTATATTAAACCATGTTGTATAATTTAATCATGATTTGAAGACTATGATTGGTATGGTGACTTGAATGAATTTATGCACAAGATGGCTAATTTGTTCTAAGTTGCATTGTTAATTATTTAGTTGGGTTTATATGAGTTTATTGAGCATTGGGATTATGGTTTTGGCGATAGTTATGAACATAGGGGGATGTTGAAGCCTATGCTTCTATTCATTGAATTTTCGGAAAGTTTAGATTGGACTCAACGGAGTCAACCTTTGGGTTAGTATGAATCCTAGGAACTATAATCTTAAGTCCTACGGAATTTTGGGTAGAATTCATGGAGGTCGAGCCTCCAAGAAGTTTTGAAGTGTGTGAAGCACACTTGATTAAGAGAGCTTATGTGATTCTTGGTTGTGACATTTATGCTAGTTGTGGATGAATTACATGACTAGTTTGATGGTAGAGTGTTTACCTACTTGTTTTGAGCATATGAGTATATATTACTTGTGCTTGGGTTTTGAGTCCAGTGGCGCTCGATTGAGTCTTTGGTGGGACGATACATCGTCTTCACGAATTGTGAGATTCGTGATCGCGATGGATCGCCGTGCGGTTTGCACACACCCTCCATCGATG
Organism: Codonopsis lanceolata; assembly: GCA_013146195.2. Taxonomy (NCBI): domain Eukaryota; kingdom Viridiplantae; phylum Streptophyta; class Magnoliopsida; order Asterales; family Campanulaceae; genus Codonopsis; species Codonopsis lanceolata. The sequence goes on along the minus strand of CM028384.1, from coordinate 26,375,500 downwards.
GCCACGGTGGGGAAGTAGTTTATCTTAGTTGTAGTAATACACATGACTTTGATAACTATGGAACTCGAGCGGAGATCTGTCTCGGGGACGCCGATATCTACGAGAGGATATCGAGGGCACATAAGGGTTTTGCACGTGTTTTTGCAGGAGCGACACGCGCGGAGGAATTTGGGTAATGGTATCATATCCCTTATATATGAATTGTTTCACAAGTGCTTATATGAATAACGTGCTTGGTGAATTGGATATGATATGATGTTTGTTTTGGTTTCTTACATGTTATACTTGATAGATAACATATTGATTAATGTTGTTAAGCATATATGCTATCACATGAACATTGTTGGAATGTTGTTTTATGCCAAAGGTATAAATCATTATTGTTAAGACTAAAATGCCTTGACATGGATTTATGATGAGATGTTATACTTTAATGATAACATATTTATTTAATGTTGAGCATGGATGCCATAACATGATTTTATATAAGGTTATTTCATGACGATAGCATGATATAATTGAGCATTATGCCATGGTAGGAAGTTATGGTTAGTAACTTACTAAGTCATTGTGACTTACTTTTATTTGTTGGTTGTTTTTCCCTAGATCCGAGCCGTGCGAGCGGATCCAAGTAAATCAAGAAGGTTACGTTGACAAGGAATTCTTTTGGCAAGGTTGTTACTTAGATGTTTATTTTGTTTTTGGTGAGGTCGTTGGGAAGATGAAGTTATGTAAACTTCATGATTGGGTAGCAAACCTTAATGTGATTGTAATACTGTAATTGTGTTGTTAGCCTATTCTTTTGGTAGCCGACAAGTAGAAGTCGTGCTTGATGTATATTGGTAGTTATACTTCCATATGCTTACTTGTTGTTAGTACTTATTATTATCAGTACTTATGTTGTTGGTAGCCGACTTGTGTTAGTCGCGCTTGGTAAAAATTGGTAATTATGTTTTAGCATGTTATATTGCTAGTTAAATATTATGTTTGTTCTCCGGCATGTTTTAGCCATTGAGTTGTTAGACTAGAGTCTTAGACTTAGTGTAATGTTGGGTTCCTGCCGTAGCCTCGCCGATGATTTGGTTTTATTATGCTATATATTTGAACTGCATAACAGGGAGTTTGTCCTACGTGCCCAATGTTGCGCCACGCGAATCGAATTTTTGGACCGAGAGATTAATTATCTCCTTGGTTGTTTTTAGTTTGAGCTTGTTAGCTCGGGCGCCACTGTTTTATTTCATTTAGCTTCCGCATGTGTTTTGAGTTGTCCGTGTATCGCCGTTATGGCCCTACCCATTATTTGCTACTTGCTTGTTGTTATTTGTTTTCTTGGCGGCACGACCTTGGGATTTCGTCTTGGGATCCGGGTCGGGTCGTCACAAAAAGTTTTTAAGTGTTACTAGGCTATTCAACCCCCCATCTAGCCTAGTATTGTGCCCTTTGGAACTAACATGTCCCCTAACATGTCGGTCCTTAACATGATGGTTTGTGCTTCTTGGTACTTCTCCCATCTCATGGAAGACGAAGAAGCAACATACCGTGTCTCGGTCGTCGGCTGAAGCAGAATATAGGTCTATGGCAGCGCTTACGTGTGAACTAAAATGGTTGAAGCGTCTTCTTGAAGATTTAGTAGTATGACAAAACGACGTCATGTGCATACACAGTGATAATCAGCCTGCCCTATACATTGCTAAGAATCCAATCTTTCATGAACGGACAAAACATATTGAGGTGGACTATCATTTTATTTGTGATGTAATCAACAACGGGTTAATTGAGCCCTCGTATGTCTCTACGTGGGAACAATTGGTAGACATTTTCACTAAGGCCCTAGGAGCGGCAAGGTTTGCATATCTTCTTCGCAAGTTAGGTGTTCGGGATCTTCACGCTCCAACTTGAGGGGGGATGTTGAGTATAGAAGGAGACATATGGAAGCGGTAGACATAAAAGGAGACGCTTGGAAACTGTAGTTTTGCATGCGCTGATATACATGAAGGGTTATTTTGGTATTGGTATTTGGTGTTTATGGTTAGTTTATTCAACAAGGAAAGGTGGTGGTAGGTTTCCTTATTTATGAGAAGTTTCTTTTTTAGGTATTGGTGTTAGGGTAGGAAGCTGTAATGTATATATGGTTCGTGACTTTCAACGAGAAGGCAAACAATTGAATCGTTTATTTGTGTGTGTTCTAACTTTAACAGTAAGTCACCACATAAATGGATCAAGAAAAATCTATTGGGAGATTAAGGCCACCTTAGAAACCAAAAGAGACACTTTATTTATTTTTGATAAATAATAATAAAATAAAAAGGCATCAAAACAGGTGACGCATCATCTATGCACACAGAGTATACAAAAACTAATCACTAGATCTACTATCCACAAATCCACAAACTGATCTACAAAAGGGTTTGTACCAGGAACTATCAACTCAAGGCAGCAAAAAAACAGAGTCCGCAGAATCAGATCATTAATCTTCTCTAAGCTTCTCTCCTCATTTTCAAAAATCCTAGCATTTCTTTCCCTCCAAATAGTCCAACAAATCACAAAAGGAGCAGTGACCCAAAGGCTCCTCCTTTTCCATTGACCCGAAGGCTCCTCCTTCTCCGTAGACCAACATCTGAGCATCTCCTTAATTGAGTTCGGCGTTACCCATTCCACATGGAACAAATAAAAAATGAAGTCCCATAACTCCCTAGCACTGTGCAATGCAATAATAAATTATTAACACTTTCCATGTCATATTTGTACATATAGAACCTATTCACATAAACTTTCCCACGACGCTGAAGGTTATCTCTCGTTTACAAAGCTTCATTCGCAGCCTCCCACATAAAGAACACCTCACCCTCGTTGGAGCCTTCGACTTCCACACACTATTCCAATTAGGAAACGTGCCAGTAATACCCAATAGATTATGATGATCGAAAGGATTTAACTGAAAGTCTCTATTCTTCCCCTCCTCCCACACAATTGAATCCTCTCTAAATATGTCAAACTTCTAGTTATAAATATGTTCAAAGAAGCGCCCAAGAGAATCCAATTGCCAATCTTGAGGGTTTCTTCTTAAAGAGGGATTCCAAGTTACAGTATCGCCCAAGAATTGTACGACATCACTAACAGTTTCATCCTTGTTCGTAGATAAAATGTAAAACGCATGATAAGCCCTACGAAGTTCCATATTCCAACACCAATGATCACTTCAAAAACTAACCGTGCTGCCATTACCCACATACAGAGATAGAAACCTTTTCATAAAAGCCCACCTCATTCTGATGCATTTCCACAACCCCCATTTCGTGAGAAGAACATATCTCTAAAGGTTCCCAACGACGATTCCCAACACTAAATTTACTCACCACAATCGTTTTCCAAAGTGTGTATGATTCTCACAAATATCTCCAAAGCTATTTCCCCGTCAACGCTACATTAAACCATTTGAGCTTTCTGATCCCAAACCCACCACTGCTAACACTCGAGCACACCACCTCCCATCTAATCAAATGATACTTTCAATCCACCCTTGCCCTTCCCACAAAAAGTCCCTCATCAATTTTGTGATTCTCTGGACCATTGAAACCGACATACCAAACTGAGACATAAAATATGTAGGCAAGTTGGATAGGGTACTCTTAAATCAAGGGCCTAGATTCATGGGCGGATCCAAGTGGAAGGGGAGTAGGGCTCAAGCCCACCCCAAAATTTTGTACATATTTTTTTAAAATTTTACCAAACACTAATAAGAATATAAAGGTAATTGTTTTGATTATTTTAAACCAATACTACCTCCCTTGCTTTTTGACACGATATTTGTTATTGTTTAAATTGTTTTGATTATTTTAATTACTAAGATTGTTTGTTAGACCGTTAGTTGTTTTTTACTTTCTTAGATTTTTTTCAATCCATAATCAATACGAAGTATTACTTAATACTTTATTTGTAGTAATTATACGATTATATAATAAAAATGTGATTTATTTGCATTATAAGTTTGTATTTAGAACTTTATACTTTATACACGTTTTAGACTTTTAATCCCCAAATGTGGACATTTAATTTAACTGTTTGGTCGTTATTTTTAAAATATTTTAAAATATTTTTGTGTGTGTTTAACTTTAAGGACTCGTAGAATGAGATTAATTAGCTTAAGCTCTTTTATAATTATGTATATGTATGTAGTGGGCAAGATTGATTAGGTCGCCGACTATATGCAAGTTATTTTTTCAATAAATGAAAATTATTTTTCACGGTTATTAAATTATTTATACTGACAGATAATCACAAAATTAAAAATAAAATTTCAGTATTAATAACTTAATTTATTTTTATTTTTATTTTTATATAAAGAAAAATATACATCTGAATTACTATTTATACTACTTATGATCCTAAATTTTAATAACACAAAATATAAATTATTAAACTCTAGAAAATTATGAACGAGAAAATGACTTAAACAATTTATAAAATAATAGATTAAATGATATCAATTATATCGATATACTCCCTTCGTTCCGGGCAAAGAGTTAACTATTCTATTTTTGGATGTTTCATTTAACGAGTCCACTTTCAAAAATTAAAGCATAAATGTTTTATTTTATTACTAATGAGCAACTAAAAATATCATTTTCTTAAAAAAGTAACTTTCAAATGGGGACTCTTTGCCCGGAATGGAGGGAGTAATTTGTTCTCTTCATCATGTTTTTCTTTATTTTTTAATTTTATTTATAACCTTTATTTTATTTAAATATAATTTAATTAAAAGAGATATATACACGCGTGTTTATGACTGAGTGACTAGGTTTCCTAAAGTTTTTGGCAGGATATTGGGGGAAAGATGGGAAATTAAGGGCTCTATTGTTCAATTTCCTACTCGGAATAGTAAACATGATTTATTGATTTGGGGGGGAGTGGGGTTTGACTTTTCCAATTTTCCTAAAGTTTTTGGAAGGATATTGGTGGAGTGATGGGAAATTAGGGCTTTATTGCTCAATTTCATAATCCGAGCCTACGAAGCCGAATTCTAATAGGAAAGGGAGTATATATATATATATATATATATATATATATATATATATATATATATATATATATATATATATATATATACAGATCATAGTTGTACATGTGCAATTAACTAAAGCTATTTAGGGGTTGAGATTAATTCATTTACTGAGATGATCATTATCATCACTCCCTGAGTTCACATGTATGAACGGCGGTTGAGCAACTACTCCCTCTCTCTCCAACTCTCCCCCATTATTTACAGTTGGTGGCCGCTAATCCTTCCTCCATCAAACCCACGTCCCTTTTCTTTTCGATATTTTAATTAATTAATCAATTTTATGCTAAAAAATTCGTAAGTTTTATAATTTGAAATATTTGTTTTTTTGAACTGTTATCGTAATTAATTTAATCAATTTATTTTTTGAAACTGAATTCCAATTTAATTTATGTCTAAGTTTTGAATATTTCTATTTTAATTTTTTTCTTTTTAATTGTTATCGTAATTAACTTAATCAATTTAATTTTTTTCCAGCCCGTAATTTCGGATACAAATAAATTTTTTTTAAAATCGTAAATTTTGTAATTTAAATATTTGTTTTTTTCTTTTTAATTGTTATCATAATTAACTCAGACAAATTATAAGTAAATATTAATTCATTTTTATATTATCTGCTTCATTTATTGATAAATTCACAAACTGGCGCCGTGCCATCGGTATGAAGAAAAGTACTAGTATAAATATATAGCCCCTCGAATCAGTGCGACTTGAAAGACTGGAAAGACATAAGCATCTCTAATTTGCCGACAAATTTCATTACTGATTGGGAAGGTGATTGTTGATTGTTTGTCGCACTATTGCTGCTGAAGTTGGCGAATTCATGTAAGTGGTTATAAAACTCATATCTTTGATTAGGAATTGTTTAATTCATGTTGGTCATCATAAAAATTGTATCTTTGATTAGAAATTGTTGTAAAATTAATCTGAGTGATTATATAGATTATATCTTTGATTAGAAATTGTTGAAAAATTCATCTGAGTGATTATATAGATGATATATTTGATTAGGAATTGTTGAATTCACAGTTGGTGATAAAAAAGATTGTATCTTTGATTAGAAATTGTTGAATTCATGTCAGTGATTATAAAGATGGTATCTTTGAATAGAAATTGTTGAATTTATGTAAGTGGTTATAGAGATTATATTTTTTTTTATTAGAATTGGATATCTTTGAGTTTCCTTTAAGGTTTCCCGATTCCAGTGAGCCTCCCATTGATATTTTATATACGCCGTACATTTCTTTTTCTTTTTTAATGGAAGCAGGGCGGCACCTGCGAGATTTTATTAAATAAAAATAAAGGTACAAACTTGAGGGGGACAACCAGCCTTGCCCTTATAACTGGGAGGACAGAGGAGCCTAACCTCGAAAAGAGATACAAAATTAAGAGACTCTAATGTAAGGGGTGCTGCAAGCATCAAGAGAAATAATGCCTCGGATATGACGTGGGACATCAGACAAACGGAGGAAATCCATATCAGAGTGAGAATCACAAGCGAGATTAGCCAAACTGTCTGCTGCTTTGTTAGCTTCTCTGAAACAGTGAGAAAAAGTGAAGTGCCTTTCTGACGCGAAGCGGAGAATAGCTCTAGCAGTGTAAGAATGAATCCAGGGGATTTTATGGCCATTAGAGAAACAGTCGAAAGGAACCTTCGAGTCTGTTTCGATAATCGCATCATGATACCCATGCACATAAAGCCAATGAACGCCAAAATAAAGAGCTTTTAACTCAGCCACCATATTCGAACAAACATTATAAAACTGAGAATACGCAAAAATAAAATGGCCCGTCGAATCCCGAATAATACCTCCACCCCCGCTTAAACCCGGATTTCCCCTGCTAGCACCATCAGAATTAAGTTTAACGCGGCCAAGAGAGGGACTGATCCAATAGACAGAATGAATTAGAACCTTCTTCCTCCGACCAATCTTGATTCTGTCACTTCCAGAAAAAATGGGCAATTGGAAACCAGCTGCTTGAAGGATATTCTGGAAGTCAAACATAATATTTTTAATAATCACTGGCAAAGGCAAACGGTGATTCTCAAAGACAGCCATATTGCGAAATTTCCAAAGATGCCATAAAATAATGGAAGGGAGCAGAGAAAAGGAAATGGCTTTGCCATGAAGCCCCCAAGAAAAACATTTTTGTTGAATGGATCTGTCATGAGCTGGAACATCAAATATATTCTGAAAATGCAGCCAAACAGATGAAGCAATCAAACTGTGAAGGAAAACGTGCAGAAACGTCTCAACGTGGCCTTGCTCACAACAACAACATTTGGAAGCAATTGAAATACCCTTCCGGCTAATGGCTTCATCAATGGGGAGTTTTTGGGCAAAGAGACGCCAAATAAAAACTCCAATGTTGGCTGGCAGCGCTTTGTGCCAAATGAAATCCGAGGAGAGCAGCTTAGGAAGGGCAGATCTTATCAGCGGAAAAACAGAAGATAGGGTGAATTTTCCCGAGCCGTTTATGGACCAAAAGGGACAATCATCCGAGTCATTGACAGAGATAAGTTGATCCTGAATTAAGTCTTTGGAGGCAAGAGGCAGATTGAGCATATCTTTGAGGGGAGAAGCAAGAAGCTCTTTAACCGTAGAACTCAAGCAGGAGGGAGGCTGATCCAGATTCTTACCAAAAATCCAGTTGTCGAACCAAGGAGAACAAGAACCTTTGTTGATAATCCAAAAGATGGTTGGCTCGGCAATGGTCCTAGCTTTTAGCATGCGATTCCAAGAATGAGAGCCCTTCGAAGTCACTTGGGTCGGGTGATTATCATGGCAGTATCGAGCTTTCAGAAAGGAGGACCACGGATTTTTCACTGTTCTAAATCGCCACCATAATTTAACCCCATAAGCTCTAGAAATATCGAGCATGCTATGAATGCCCAGACCACCTTCTGATTTAGGCCGGCAACAGGTCTGCCAGGAAATCCAGTGACTACGCTTTTTACCATCAACTTCTCCCCAAAAGAAATTGGAACAAAGTCTGTCAATGGCCAAACAGACTGAGATCGGGGGATCTATAGAGGCAACCAAATAGCTGGACATAGAATGAAGAACGTGATTTATCAATATAATCCGGCCAGCTGAGTGGAGAAAATTTCCAGTCCAGGAGGATATTCTTCTCTGAATCTTGGCAATGAGAGGATAAAAATAGTGCTTCTTTTTCCTGCCAATATAAAGAGGGCAACCCAAATATGATATAGGAAGTGTGCCTTGAGCAAAACCCAATAAGGAAGAGAGCATTTGAATGCGGCTGGGCGAGCAACTTGTGGAGAAGCAAAGAAGGAACTTTTAGCAGCATTCACCATCTGACCCGAAACTTCTTCATAATGTTTTAATTCTGCCTTAAGAAGTTTAATTGAGCGTTTTTTACCATTAAAAAATAAGATGACATCGTCTGCAAAAGCTAAATGAGAAACAGGAGGACAGCCACTAATAGTAGAATAAATGCAGTAAGTAGTTTGCTGCTGAAGGATATTGAGACTTCTGCTAAGATAATCTGCCGATATGATGAAGAGACTAGGAGATAGGGGGTCTCCCTGCCGAAGCCCACGACTAGAAGAGAAATAACCTGATGGAGAACCATTGATTAGAACCGAGAACCAATTCTCATAAATAAGCCGCCAAACTAAATCAAGAAAGATCTCATGAAAACCAAATCGCCGCATCACACTAATGAGGAAAGGCCAAGAAACCCTGTCAAACGCCTTAGCCATATCAAGTTTGAGGACGATGTTTGAACCCGGAACCTTTTTCCCCAAGAAACGCATCAACTCTTGAGCCAATAAAATATTGTCCTGAATCGTTCGACCCTTAATAAAGGCACTTTGATTTTCTGAAATAATGTTTGGAATGATGGAGGCAAGGCGAGAAGAAATAATTTTTGAGATGACCTTGTTGCAAAAGTTGCACAGACTGATAGGGCGAAGGTCCCGAAAAGTTGAGATTCTGTCTGATTTAGGAATAGCCACAATTAAAGTACTTGACCAAGCTCTCGGGAGGGAAAACCCGGAGAAGAATTCAAGAATAGCATCACAGAAATCCCTCTCAATAATGTTCCAACAGTGCGTGTAAAAGGAGCCTGTGAACCCGTCAGGCCCAGCCGCACTATCGCCATTCAAGCTGAAAACTGCTTGATTAATTTCCAAATCTGAAGGAGGAGAGATCAGATTCTCATTCCAGTCTTCGGTAATGAGACGAGGGATGACATTAAGATTAAGCGTATTGGGAATGTCACCATCAAAATGAAGTTGCTCCTGAAAGTATTGAACTGCCCCTTGCCTTATAGATGAATCAGAATCCAAGATATTCCCATTAGCATCTTCGATAGAATGAATGAATAACTGCCTCTGAGATTGTTTGACCGAGGCATGAAAAAGCTTGGTGTTGCCTTGGCCATCTTTCAACCATTTAATAGAAGACTTTTGTTTCCAAAATTTTTCTTCCTGAGAAAGGAATGTCCGAAGGTTGGCTTGAGCAGCCATAAGATTCTCCCTATTAGAAGGAGATGCATTGATTTCAAAGAAAAGCTCCTTTTCTGCCACATCTTCCTCCGCCCTACGAACATTATCAAAGATGTTTCCGAAAACCTCCTTATTCCAAGTTTTTAAGGCAGCTTTAGTATGCTTTAACTTAAGAGAAAATCGCGTCATTGGCCTGGCCGCAGCACCACAACTCCATGCACTAGAAACAGTTTCCTTAAAAGTGGGGTGACTAGTCCACACATTCAAGAAACGAAAAACTGAAGGCCCTCGATCAGCTTGGCGTTTAATAGTAACAAGAAGCGGAGAATGATCCGAACAAGTTCGATTTAAATGCTGAACCGAAGTTGCCTGAAATTGATCCAACCAAGATGGGTTACCTAGAACTCTATCAATTCGTTCATGAATTGTGGCATTCTCTTCTCTTTTATTCCACCATGTGAAGTCACTGCCTGAATAGCCCAAATCTGATAAACCCGTCACTGCAAGACATGCGTGAAAATCCAAAGCGCCAAGGCGATCCCACCCCACACCACCCGATTTTTCATAGGGGTGGAGGATGATGTTGAAATCACCTCCAACTAGCCAAGGCACTTGTTGAGCAAGAGAACTGATGTAGATTAAATCATCCCATAGCTCCTTCCGATCTTCCAACATACACTTAGCATAAACACAAGTGAGAAGAGCTGGCAAGGGCCAAGAAAAATGTTGGATCTGTAAAGTTACTTGTTGAGCAGAATTGTTAACTAAATGGCAGGAAAAAGAAGACTTAACAAAGATCCAAATTGAACTAGAGGGGTTGGAAGCGAAAAACCGGAAATGCAGACGACGATTAATAAGATTTACCTTTTCCATATTCAGCATGGGTTCAAAAACAGCTATAACCGAGATTTGATGAAGACGAACAAGAGATTTGAGACGGCTCACTTAAGGGTCGTTGCCAATTCCCCTTATATTCCGGAAAAGGATTTTTATATCCATAAGATGAGGTACTAACAGAGGGCTTTGAAGCCTTTGATCGGGTGAGTCTGTCCGATTGAGGAATAGGAGGTTTTTGTTTGTTCAGAGCTGGAGGGAAAGAAGTCTCTAAATTCAGGGCTGGAATGGAACTAATAACGTCAAGAACCGCGTCTACTTTTTCTTCGATAACGTCAAGAACCGCGAAACGATTAGGAGAAATAACCGGATCCTCCTCGTGAGATGGAGTAGCATGTTGGCCATCGTTTTCACCTTCAAATTGTTGTGACGCTGGTTTTGACGTTTGATCCGAATTCTTGCCCGTGTCAGATTGGTTGTTGGCCTCCATAATATTGGCCGCTTCATCAAATACATTCTCCTGGTCAATAATATGCTCTGTTTCTTGTTCGATAGGAGTAACATCTTTCTCAATTCGCTTATCAGCCACAGGATCTTTAGAAGCATTCGACTCAGAATTATTTTCAGCCACTGGATCTTTGGAAGCAAGAGTTTCATGTGAAGTTGCATGGGAAGGGGCAGCTTGCATGCCCTTATCATTGGACGATTTTTTTGGTGTCCAACGCTTCAGAGAGGGCTGAGACGGGGGTTTTGGTTTGGAGCCTTCAACATCATTTAATTCCGGGTGTTTGATTTTACAAACTAGTTCATGGTGGCCTTGACGTAGACAATGGGAACAAGACGACGACGCCAATGTCGCCAAAAACTTGGATAGGCAGAGCCACAATCGATCCATACTCGGTTAGGACTGGGATGGAGCAAGTCTATTTCAACACAAATGCGCGCAACGCTAGGCCGAGATAAATTGATAGTTGGTTGATCGAGCATGAGGGGTTTACCAAACAAAGAGGCAATGGAAAAGAGGGCTGATTTGTTGAACAGATGAATAGGTAGACCAGGCAGCGAGAACCAAACTGGAACAATGGAACTCTCAATATCTGGTCGAAAGTTTGGAGACCATTTGAAAACTCGCATTGGATGTCTTCCCAAATACCACTGATCCTTTATCCACAACCGTTGGAAATCTTCATTATTGCTAACTTGGATGAGAACGTGTTTTGCATCCAAATGGCCAATTGTGAAGGCGGCAGTTAGGCCAATTGTATTGAAATATTTCCGAGTCGCTTCCATGGATGGTCTGCCATGAGAAAATTTTCCAATAAGAGCAAAACGAAAAGGAGCTGCAAGGGACTCGATAATTTCTGAGGAGAGTTTGAGCGATGGTTCGCCTTTGTAGGAAGAAGGCGGGATCAAGAAAGAAGGAGGGGCAATGGTGTTGGAAGGAGAGCAAAGGGCTTCAGCAAAAGATTTGATGGAGGGTAGGATCTCGCGTGTCGAGGTACCCCAGCCATAGCCGCCAATGGGGAAAACCCTAAGGAAAACGGCCAGGGAGTAATTCGCACCTCAAGTGTGTGAAGAAGTGTGTTCTAGTAATTTGATTGAGATGACCCATGTTACGCCGTACATTTCAATGAACTATCCACTTTTGAATAGTAAGTATATTTTAGTTATGTTATGCCTACCCACCCTTGATATTTTTATATTCCCTCTGTCCGAAGAGTGTAACTATTATATTTTGCTTTTCCAGATATTTAGTCCTACAATTAGCTCATAACAGTATATTGGCATTACCAATCGTTTTTTTTAATTGTATTATCAAAAATACCGCAGGAGACTAAGTGTAACACCCCGAAATTCTTGCATGTGCATTGTGTGCTTGCCTCGTGAGAACCCGAAACCTACTTGTATAACTTGTCCTCTATACTTGTTTAACATGATTAGAAGGTGTATTTAACATGCTAGTAGTATCCCTAACATGTTTGACTTGATTTCATTTCTTGATCGAGCCATACTGTCGTGATCGAACCATATTGCCTTGTATGCTCTAGTTTGGCTTGTTCTTGCTCTGATTTGATCTTTTAGACTTATCCAAGACCTTGAGAGACTTTTTTTATCATTGTTTTACTTTATCATTGTTTTAAGACCCTTGGTACTTCATTCCATTGCTTCTTTGAGTTGTTTATGCCTTATAATGCAAGTATACGTGCAAATCTAGACTGCTTGACCTAACGCATGGCCTGAGGAATCGTTCCACCATGCCAACCGAACATCTTGGGCATTTTTCGGCCACAAGAACCGAACATTATGAAGGAGGTTCGGCCTCCACAACCGAACAAAGACGATTTCCGAAAAAAAAAACAGAGATTTTCTCAGATCGACTGCCGACATTTATCGCACCTCTTACTAAACCCCTATCCAAAACTCTTTCTAAACCCCACCTAAACCTCCCTAACCCTCATTACTTATAACCTAACCCTATTAACATATTTTAAGAGTGGATTAGTGAGTGATTGAGTGGATTAATCAAGCCCAAATCAGATTTTAACTAACCACATTGTTGTGACACTTGTCCCACTAGACATTTGACTTCTACTAACACCACATTCAGCTGAGGACTCGTCATTTGCTGAAGGCTTTTTCAAAAACGTGAGAGAGAGAGTTCTTGAGGGTTCCCATGGCTTCTTGATGCATTCTTCTTGGTCCTCCTTGATTCCTTCTTCCATTGCTCAAGCCCTAGCTAAAGCCGCGAAACCTGACGAGTGATTACTTCAACCGATTACTTTCGTTTTTCTTTCTTGATTGGGGTTTGTAGGTAAGTTACTTCTCTTCTTCTTTGTTTTTAGTTCTCATTGACCCTAAGGAAAACAAAGCTTATGATGATTGAGGTCAATGAGGACACATATATGCTTCTTATGCCTTTACCTTGTATTTTGAAATTTTGAGCTTGTTAGAAGCATGTATAGGATGATTTCATGTCTATCAAAGATTTTAATACTCTTTCATATTGTCTATTTGAGATTATGAACATGTTAGATACATTCATGTTATGAATTGCTTGAATTGGTGCTATATGAGAATGCCCTAATTATAGCCTATATGATGTGTTGGTATGTTGTTATGTAATTTATCCTCAAATTGGGCTCTATGATGAATATGAATGCATTGCTATGCCTTGGTGAATTTATGACCCAAATGAACTTAGTAATGGCTTAGGTTGAATTATGAAGCACATAGCTTCAATTACCGAAATTGAATTTTTAGTAAAGACTCATAAGTCAACTCTAGGAAGATTTGAACATGTTGAACTCTAATTTCAATCCCTACAGTTTGGACACCGTTTGGTCGGGTTTACTCAAGTCTAAGTTGATTTTAATTATGTGCAATGAACCCGGTTGTGATTATTTGGTTATGAGCAATTAATTTCCTTTACATGACTTATGGTAGAGAATAATAACCTACTTGGTTGGATGAGTTCGCTCTTGTCTAATTCATTCCTTACTTGTTTATATTGAGTAAATACATACTTGAGCATGTGGTCGGACGGGTTCGCTCTTGTCGAACTTCGATCCTTATTGAATCTTATCAAGTAAATATCTACTTGTGCATTGCATTAAGTCAGTGGCACTATTTGGTTTGATTTTTTATGTCGGGGTAGAGACGATGCATGCGCCTTGAGTGAGAGATCGTGCTCGCTAGCAGATCAAGTGCAGGACCTCACTTCCATTGTTGGCCTTGATGGGAAGTAGCCCTGCCGTAACAATACGTGCGTCATAGGCTGCTATTAGGCGGAGTTCGGTATATCGATGCGAGAGTCACGAGCATCGTAGTCCGATGTTGGGTTAACAAAGTTTATTGCATGAGCTACGTAGCGGCGGTGCCTATACCATATCCTACTTGAATGATTTATTTTCCGCACTACGTGAATAATGTGCTAAGTGCTATATGATGATCATGTACACTAATTGTGATAAATGCCATGCTATAACATGAACATGCATTTTTGGTAACTTACTAAGTCTTATGACTTACCCTATTTATTTGTTTTGTTTTCCTTAGATCCGAGCCAAGAAGGCGGTTCGCGCTAGATTCGCCATACCGCGTTTGGTTGCTTGCGAGATAGAAGGTTGTTCTTTTGGGTTTTGTAGCTAGTCTTTTTTGTTTTGGCAAGGGCGTTGGGAAGCAAGTCACTTAGACTTGTCTTTGGGTTGTTGTTGTAGTATAGCTTGAATACTTAAGACTTATAATCTTTTGTGCCGACTTATATGTCGAGCTTGTTTATATAATATTGGTTCACTACAGTTCCTTCCTCTTAACACTTTTTTTATGATATTGTTGTTGTTGTTGTCTCGGCATGTTGTGGCCGTTATATTATGCATGTGTTATAATTGTAGATAGTTGTTGGGTTCCGGTATGCGTCGCCGATGACTTGTTTATTTTAAGTTATTTTCCGGCCAAATGTAGCCGAGTTGTTAATGTATGCGATGTTGCGCCACATGAATTTTATAATCCTACTTGTGCATGCTTGTATTCTTGCTTATTTGGACGGCACGACTTGGGATCCCGCATTGGGGTCGGGTCGGGTCGTCACACTGTATGAGCTATAGGTTAGCGTCGGCAGGGATAGGTTCCATGGCCTAGGTGGGTTGGTTATTTGTGTGTTGATTTTTAACGTCGAGTGAATTCTTGTAGAGGTTCGATGGAAAATCCTAGGGATGGCGATTAATTCGTGGTAGAGGTAGGCCAGGGGGGAGAGGCCGGTCGAGGCAGAGGTGACCGCCACGCAATCCGTGGGTCAGGATCTGACGAGTTATACCGTAGGTTGATGGCTTTTACGAGGCGGGCCGAGGAGGTGGTAGGGAGCACCACCACCACCACCTCGGCAGGGAGGAAGTTGTACCACCACCCGAGACCGAGGAATGACACCACTCTTTTAGAGAGATTCCTTAAGTTGAAACCTAGTACATTTCTTGGGGAGCCGAAACCTAGGGAGGCCGAGTTGGATGGAAGAGATGATCAAGCTACTATCTATGTTGGGTGTACCGATGAAGAGAGAGTCATGTTGCGACATTCAAGTTTAAGGGAGCCGCCAGCATTGGTGGAATGTGTTGAAGGAAAGTTGGGAGATGCAACAAGTTCCAATCACTTGGGCTAATTTTCAAAGGAGTTTAAAAATGAGTATGTGCCTGATGTGGTTCGCAACAAGAGGGAGAAAGAATTTTATGATCTTGAAAGGTAGCATGATCAGTAGCGAGTATTTCGCGAAGTTCACCGAATTGAGCCGTTATTGCACGTATTTGATTCCTACCGAAGCACGGAGGACACATAAGTTTGTTAAGGGGTTGAGGACTGAATTTAGGAAGCGTATTTAGCACTTAAGCTCACCGATTATCTGAGTGCTTGATCGAGCTTATGAGGTGGAGCAGATATTGAGGAGCACCGAAGCAAGAATAATTCTGTAATGCACGACACCGTGTAACACTAATCAAGGAAATAATTCAGGTAAGTAGAGGGGATACCAAGGCAACAGATAGAGAGGTGGAGGCCAAGGTAAGCCACAGCCCGGGGAAGCAGGCAACAATACTTCTTTTTACTGGGTGGGCGCCATGATCAATGCAACGAGACTATGATTTGTTCGCTCCGCCGTAGGTCCGACAATACGCTTGATAGGTTTCGGGGAAAGATCGGGAAATGTTATTACCGCAGGGCGACGGACTCTCATACGAAGAAAGATTGTCCAAAGTTTAAGGCCAATCACTCAAGCTTCTGGCCGCCAGCCTGGGCTAAGAGAGACGGGGATGGTAAACCTAAGTGTGGTCAGGGAATATATGCTCGCATTCAAGTGTTTAAATCTTGTGATGTATTGGTGGGTGACCACACTTTGCATGCGGACTTGGTAGTTCTACCTATACGTGATTTTGATGTGATTCTGCATGGACCGGTTATGTGCTTATCATGCTTTTTAGCCGACCGCCAAAAAGCGTTACTTTTTTCTATGCCGGTGTGCCTCGAATTTACATTTGTGGGTGATCATGCATCGAGTGGCTTGCATTTTATTTCTCTGCTCTAAGGGCTAGAAAGTTATTGTCACAAGGGTGTACGGGCTATCTTGCATGCGTTGTTGATAAGAAGAAGTCTTCACCGAAATTAGAAGAGGTCCGTAGTATGTGAGTTTCCCGATGTATTTTCTACCGACCATGCTATGCCACCCGATGAGAGATAGAATTTGTATTGAGCTTATTCCTGGACTTCACCGATTTCTAAGGCAATCGTATAGATGGCACCCGCGAGCTTAAGGAGTTGAAAATTCAGCTTGCAAGAACTTGAGATTGGCTTTATTAAACCGAAGTGTCGCCTTTGGGAGCACCCTGCCTTATTTGTGAGGAAGAAAGATGGAAGTTTGCGGTTATGCATAGATTATCGGAATTGAATAAGGTGACCATTAAGAATAAATACCCACTACCCCACATTGATGATCTTTTGACCAATTGCAAGGGTCGATGTGTATTCTAAGCTTGATTTGAGATGGGGTTACTATCAATTGAAGGTTAGAGAGGAAGACATTCCAAAGACGGCTTTTCGCACTAGATATGGACACTTTGAGTTTGTAGTGATGCCGCTTTTGTTAACAAATGCACCAAATGTGTTTATGGATTTAATGAACCGTGTCTTTCATAGTTATCTTGATTGTTTCGTGGTGGTCTTTATTGATGATATCCTAGTGTATTCGAAATCTCTGAGGAGCATGAGAAACACTTGAGGATTGTCTTGTCTATTCTTCTAGAGAAACAACTTTATGCGAAGTTTAGTAAATGTGCTTTTTGGCTTGAAGAAGTATCATTTTTGGGGCATATCGTTTCTAGCCGGATAGCCGTTGATCCTTCTAAGGTTGAAGCGGTGATGAATTGGAAGAGACCTAGTTCGCCATCGAGGTTCTGAGTTTTGGGTCTAGCGGGTTATTACCGGAGATTTATTGAGGGATTTTCTCGATTGTGACTCCTATGACTAGATTGACACAAAAGAATACACCATTTGTTTGGAGCGAGAAATGTGAGGCTAGTTTCCAAGAGCTTAAGAAGCGCTTGACGCCGGCACCTATTTTAGCCTTGCCTAATGGAGGAGATAATTTTGTGATTTATAGCGATGCTTCTAAGGAAGGTTTGGGTTGTGTGTTGATGCAAAATGGTAGAGTTATCGCCTATGCGCCGAGGAAGTTGTCTACTCATGAGCGTAATTATCCAACACACGATTTAGAGTTGGTCTGCGATTATTTTTGCGTTGCATAAATGGAAGCATTACTTGTATGGGGCTAAGTTTGAGATTTTCACCGACCACAAAAGCTTGAAGTATTTGTTTTCCCAAAAGGAGTTGAACATGAGGCAAAGAAGATGGATGGAGAAATTAAAGGATCATGATTGTACTATTTTGTATCATCCGGGAAGGCAAATGTGTAGCGGATGCCTTGAGTAGGAAAGTTCACATGTCTTGTATGATGGTTAGAGAATGGAAGATGTTGGAAGATTTCGAGATTGGGGTCCTAGCATTTATGATAGAGGTGTAATTTTTGCAAATGTTCGTGCTACGCCGCTTTATTTGGAAAGATTAAAGAAGCGCAAGGGAATGATCCTGAGTTGAAGAAAATTATTGATGGGTTGGCCGAGAATGTATCACCGATTTTGTGATTAATGGTGAGGGTACTTTGAGGTAGAATTTGTGTTCCTACTAATAATGAATTGAAGAGGCAAGTTCTTGATGAGGCTCATAAAACGAGGTATACCATTCACCCTGAGCACGAAGATGTATTTGGATTTGAAAAGACAATTTTGGTGGAAAGGCATGAAGAGGGAAATTATGAGTATGTATCGAGATGCTTGACTTGCCAAAAAGTTAAGGCCGAACATCAAAGGCCCATGATTTCTACAACCACTTGAGATTCCTCGAATGGAAATGGGAGTTTATTACTATGGATTTTGTGACAGGTTACGCAAGACGAGAGGATTTAATGCAGCTTGGGTTATAGTTGACGATTGACTAAGTTCCGCACATTTTATCCCGATAGCGATCACTTATTCGTTGACTCGCTTGGCGCCTTTATACATTCAGAGATCGTGAGACTTCATGGCGCACTGTGAGCATTGTGTCCGATAGAGATCCGAGGTTCACATCTAGATTTTGGAGGTCCTTGGTGAGGCTTGGGAACATATTTGAAATTTAGTACAGCTTTTCATCCTCAAACGATGGTCACCCGAGCGGTTGATTCAGATTTTGGAGGATATGCTTCGAGCTTGTGCCGTGGATTTTAAAGGAAGCCGATTCTCACTTACCTTTAGCCGAAGTTTGCGTGTGATAACAAGCTATCGGCCGAGTATTAAGATGGCGCCGTATGAAGCATTGTATGGGCGTAAGTGTAGATCACCAATTTGTTGGGACGAAGTTGGAGAGGCAAAACTTTTGCCCTGAAGTTAGTGCAAATCGGCTTGGCTGAGAGCGTGAAGTTGACAGATAGATTGCGCATCGCTCAAAGTCGACGAAAAAGAGTTACGCTGATAATCAGACGGGATCTGAGTTCCGTGGGAGACTACGTATTCTTGAAGGTGTCACCAAGAAGGGGTACGAAGAGATCTC
>CM028384.1:26322931-26356411 GCA_013146195.2 Codonopsis lanceolata | reverse complement strand
TCAGGTTTCTTTGGAGTGCTTGGTTGGCGTCGAATAGCCATCTCTATCGAGAAGACGGCTCGGCCGAGGCGTGCCATACGTCTTTGGATTGTGCTCACAGTTATTTAGGCGGTACCGGGAGGCGTTCACGTGTAGTCGTCTGCCAGAGTGAGTAGGCGATGGATGCGTTAACACCCTTCTTTGATGCCATTGCGGTAGGCTCGGATAACGGGATATTGGGAGTTGTGAGGACTATGATTGATCTCAGCGGTCTGTTATTTGGAGATCACAGTGACCCGATCTATACCATATGTGGACTTGGGCTCATTGCTTGATAGAGTGCACATAGTTATCCAGTCGGTGATGACAGGACGTCTCGCCAGGAGGCAATAGTGATGGGACTATGTTTATGTTTTTTAATGTTATGAATTGTAAAAGCAGTTTTTTAGTATTTTTGTGGTAATGAAATTTTAGCAAACTTTGTATAGTAGACTATGTTTTTGTGTGGCTTGGTTTTCAAGTATTTATTTTCTTATTTGAACTTTGTATAACATAGGACATTTCATAGCAACATAAAAAGCATTAGCGAGCGGCGAATATATACATAATTTAAATGGCACGTTCAAATACATGTTTTTTAATATAATACAATCGAACTACTCCAAATGTATACTATCGAACTACTACCAACAACTCAATTTTCTGGTTACTATAAAGTTGTCGATTAATATATAGTAATTTCCACGCATTAGCGAGGCGACGAGCAATTTTAGTCTCGGAAACCAGCCTTGCAGGTGCTAAAGGGTAACCATCACGTAAAAAAACCTACAAATAAATTGAGATCTTTGTCAATAAATAATTTAAACCAAATAATATGTCAACCAATTGTAAATAAGTGAAGTAAAGCAATCGAAAGTGATCGAATAAAGTGATCACCGTTTACTCTTCAGATACAAATAATATGTGGATCATTTGGGGTGCGGTCCCGATGGTAAGTAAGTGAGCGGTGTTTTCTATCTAATACCATGAAAGCAATGTTGTAATATGATGCCACCAAATGTCCCATATCATTTGCATCAAAATAATATGCTTGGGAGCACTAATATCGTTATATTGTTGCGTTCACTTTAGTCACACGATTACGTTCAATTAAGATACGTGTGTATAATTCTAGTTTGACATCAACTCCATGTCGACAAGTATGCTCGAACCACGCTCCGTGACTCTTCATTTCTATACATAAACCCGACTCTGACACGAAAACCACAATGACCGTCACCAATGATATTCGTTGTGCCCAATATGAAAATGAAATTCCTTGGGGGTGTTGAGCAATAATTACCACTAGCTTTCTGGCCCTCGTGCGTGGTGTATGACCTATTGAAAGTTAAAACATATTAAATTCATAATATATATATATATAGCAATCATTGAAATATAAGAAGGTTATCTAGAAATCTTTTTTAAGTTAAGCGGCAAGCTGAGTGAGCGTGGGAGGTTGTTGCGATGGACGACCTCGTATAACAATCTTTGATCACAAGGGAGCGGTATCTATCATCGACTCCACGTGCTTTCAAACTCGGATCACGCTTGGTTGATTTATCTTTTTTACGCGAGGCCGGACGACCACGAGTCGCACTTCATCCTATGGAACAATCAAGGAGTTTGTTCTGCGTCTTTCACCTCCATCATTCTTTTAATGATTAACAACTTTTGATCTCGGGGAGCTTTCTCGTAATATTCACGAATCTTATCATACGTGTTATTGAATCGGTGTCCATATCCACTTCAGCTGAAACTTCAACATTCGGGAGTAGGTAACATATCTAATTTCCTCCAAAATGAAACAACCCGATCAAGGGAATTGACGATCATTTCTTATATACTCGGCAATAATCTCATGGCGACAAGGCAGCCCGCATGTTTTTCAAGTACCTGACCACACAACAACGGGTCTATATAACCATCTTCGGTATATTAGTCATCTCATTGTATATCGAGACTCAATGCATGAGTAGACAACAAACCTCGAAGTTGTTGAAATATAACCGATTTGTATTTCGGAACGACATTGTAAGGCTTTTCGTGAATGACACCTTGATTGCAATGTGAGATGTCTCAATCGGGAGTGTGCAACTGTCTCCAACATGTCTCAAAGTCACCTTGACTTGATTTCAAGCTGTCTTTTTAAAGTTGCATGTTGACTCTCCACCTAAAATAAGATACAATTAATATTTCTATTACATGACAAAATTTATGGAAAACAATGAAATGTTGAAAACATTTAAATACCGCTTGTTGTGTTGTTGTCGAAGTGCATTACATTATTCGTCCAAACCGACACAAACCTTTCCTTGTACGGCAGTATCCATTGCTTCATGGCGTACTCAACCGCGAGCTAGATAATAATAAAATCCATCTGAAATCTCTTCAGTATTCTTCATATATGTGCTCATTTTTGCATCCACCAAAAATTCCAACAGATGGTAAATTGATTGATCCTTGACTTTTGTGCGAAAGTATTTCTTACAATTCGCAAGGATGTTTTTGTTGATATGCCATCGACAAAGTAAATGTTGGGAGGTAGGAAAAGTTACCTCAATTGCATTCATTAACGCAAGATCTCATCGATTACTATCACGGTTGGCAAGGAGGATTGATTCATCAAAGCTTTCAAGATACCAAGCGCCCAAATGTAGTTATCTTGCAACTCCGACCCCATATATGCAGCTCCAACCAAAAATGTCATATTTGTCGGCGTCCACGCCAACAATCTCCAACAAGGGTAACTTATATCGTTTGTCTTGTAAGTGCAATCCATGAAGAGAACCTTGGGAAAAGAACGTAATAGCTCAACGCTCATTGGATGAGCCAAGAACAAATCTTGACATGGTGTTGGTTTTCTCACATCTCCTATGATGGTAGTAATATCCATGCTCTATCAATTTTGCTACAAGTGCTGCATTTGCGATCGACCATCACGCTCGATAATTTTATTCTTGCTACGAGCATTGTAAATAGTCGTATTGAAGACTTATTACTTTGAAACTTCTCGTGTAAACCTTGCAAAATGTCCTTAGGCCTCGAATTGGCATGTGACATGTCAAGAACATAAGCCTTCTCCGGCTCGATAATCAACCAACAAATGAGTGGCCATGCATGTGAGGGGCCTCGGCATGGTTATGCAACCCATTCAACTTGAAGTTCCCATACTCCTTCACATAATTGTATACCCTTCAAACGAAATGGACACCCACATTTTTTTTGATCCACGTTCTCTTGCTATTCTTTGTTATTTTACTCGAATCATCCCCCTTTTTTTGACGAGGTTGCCCACCACGTTCACAACCTAAAGTCAACGAGGTCCTCTATTTGTCGTACCACTATCAGACCTAGTAATTACTATCACAAGTCCATTCTCCCTTTCGGTCGTACGAACCCAATCAAATAAGTCATCACAGGATGAAAAATATGTGTGATTTACAAACACATTGTTGTAATCTATAACAATATGTTGTTCAAGAGGAATGATCGTATCATCTACAGGACCAATGACACTGTGCTCAGTAGGATACGTGTTTGCTTCCCCGAAAATTAAGCAAAAAAAAACATGTTAAAAATTCATGATTACGCCTCTGTCATGAAAGCGTTCGGCCAGATGAGATGTAACGTAGCAGTGTTCGGCCAGGCTGAGATGAACAGCAGTGAGAGTGTTCGGCCAGGCTGAGATGAACACAACTTTTGGTGTTCGACCAGAGTGATGAACACCACTTAAGGTCGGCAGGTGCTTAAGGTATCGGCCGAACATCCTTAGGATGTTCATCACACGAGCCGAACGAGCGTAAAACCCAGCTCGAATTTTGGGCAAAAATCAAATTTTAATGGTAGAAAGTGAAAGAAATACTTACATTACCCGACCCCATGACTTCTTTAAGCTCCTTATAATGTTATTTTTGACAATGTGATTAGGTTTGGTGTTGGTTTTGAGAGAGTTTTTTGAAGAAAAAAAATTGAGAGAAGAACACACAATGAGGTCCCGTAAAACATGTATCAGTGGTTTTGAGATTTGGGGTGTAGATATAAAATAATGGGGTGTAAGGAGTATTATTTGTTTTTAGTATATAGTATTTGATTTTCAAAATTTGGGGTGTAAATATAAAACAATAGGGTGTAGGGAGTATTATTTGTTTTTTAGTATAAGGGTATTATAGTTATTTCAATGAGGTGTAGAGATTAATTAATGGGGTGTAATGTTTAAAGGGGCCTTTTAGGTCATTTCACTCAATGACATTTGTGTAATTATTTCAAGTGGGGTGTAGAGATAGTTTTTTGGGGTGTTGTTATCCCCTCCCAAATCAAATTAATACGTTACCTCAAACAACTGCCGGGAGACCCTATTTGGATCGACTCAACAGCTTTTTGATTTGTTTTTAATTTCATCAACATTATCAAGATAATTCTTTGAAATGTTCGACCTAATTCATGGTCAGTTACTCTATCCTCATATTTTTTCCACACAATCTAATTAATCTAGATATATTGGTCATTTATTGTAGTTTGAGTGATTCATGCTTCAATTAATCAACATATTTTAAACTACAATTCAAATCAAATGTATGTGTAGAAACATAATTGATGTTTATGTTTATTGCTTTTTATGTGTTTCATGTTTACAATTTGTATTTTAATTTATTTTAATAGTTTATGTTAATCTGTTTGGTTTTGTAAACATGGGTGAACTCTTTCAAACATGAACTGATTTTTTTTTTGTTTTCAAACATGAACTGCATGTTTTTTGGTTCTATCTGTTTAAAACATAATTGTTGTGATTAATATTTACAATTTGAAATTCTATTACAGAGAATGTGTCATTCATTACTCCGTCATTAGAAAGATACTCTGCAAAAATGTCATGCAGAAGTAAATTGTTAGTTGTAGATTATGTTTATCAAAAATTAGATGAAGAACACAAAAAATTGTTCTTAGATTCTGCATTTGGAAAGTTGTATGTATGGATTAAGGAGAATATGAACCCCTCTAATATGTTGCTACATGTTTTAGTTATGCTGAGGATTGAGTCGCTCGATGAAAATGAGTTGTGGTTTTGTATTATGGGTTAGAAAGTGAGATTTGAGCTCTCAGATTATACGCTAATTACTGGTTTATTATTTGGGTGATGAGAGTGATTTTACTAAGGACATCCCTACAACAAAAAGATTATTTAATGAATACTTTGAGGGACGGAAAAAGGTTGTGAGACCTGAAGAATTAAAGGAAGTTTTTTCAAGTGCAAAAAATGAGTTGGACAGATACAAATTGGGACTTGTTGTTATCTACGAATCTGTGCTGAGAGCTAAGGAAAGGACACTTCGATTGACACTGATTTTTTTAATATCGTGGATAACTTGGAGTTGTTTAATAATTATCCATGTGGAAGAAGGTCTTATCTCAATCTTCTAACTACACTGAAAAAACGTTCGAACAAGGATGGTGTTAAAACCAATTCGTTCTATGGCTCCCCATTACCAATACAGGTAAATAGTTGAATTCAACTATACATCAAATGACAATAAATTATTTTCATCACATGTTTCTTACATATAACTTTGTTTAGGTTTGGGTATTTGAATTATTTTACAAATTTAAAAAAGAAAAACACACACTACTTCACACACTTGAGGTGCGAATTACTCCCTGGCCGTTTTCCTTAGGGTTTTCTCCATTGGCGGCTATGGCTGGGGTACCTCCAGCACCGCCCGATCCTACCCCTCCATCCAAATCTTTTGCTGAAGCCCTTTGCTCTCCTTCCAACACCATTGCCTCTCCTTCTTTCTCGATCCCGCCTTCTTCCTACAAAGGCGAACCATCACTCAAACTCTCCTCAGAAATTATCGAGTCCCTTGTAGCTCCTTTTCGTTTTGCTCTTATTGGAAAATTTTCTCATGGCAGACCATCCATGGAAGCGACTCGGAAATATTTCAATACAATTGGCCTAACTGCCGCCTTCACAATTGGCCATTTGGATGCAAAACACGTTCTCATCCAAGTTAGCAATAATGAAGATTTCCAACGGTTGTGGATAAAGGATCAGTGGTATTTGGGAAGACATCCAATGAGAGTTTTCAAATGGTCTCCAAACTTTCGGCCAGATATTGAGAGTTCCATTGTTCCAGTTTGGTTCTCGCTGCCTGGTCTACCTATTCATTTGTTCAACAAATCAGCCCTCTTTTCCATTGCCTCTTTGTTTGGTAAACCCCTCATGCTCGATCAACCAACTATCAATTTATCTCACCAGCCGCAAGGCATTTGTGTTGAAATAGACTTGCTCCATCCCAGCCCTAACCAAGTATGGATCGATTGTGGCTCTGCCTATCCAAGTTTTTGGCAGCCTGTCGAGGCTGAAAACAAACCGTCGTACTGTTCCCATTGTCTACGTCAAGGCCACCATGAACTAGTTTGTAAAATCAAACACCCGGAATTAAATGATGTTGAAGGCTCCAAACCAAAACCCCCGTCTCAGCCCTCTCTGAAGCGTTGGACACCAAAAAAATCGTCCAATGATAAGGGCATGCAAGCTGCCCCTTCCCATGCAACTTCACATGAAACTCATGCTTCCAAAGATCCAGTGGCTGAAAATAATTCTGAGTCGAATGCTTCTAAAGATCCTGTGGCTGATAAGCGAATTGAGAAAGATGCTACTCCTATCAAACAAGAAACGGAGCATCTTATTGAGCAGGAGAATGTATTTGATGAAGCGGCCAATATTATGGAGGCCAACAACCAATCGACACTGGCAAGAATTCTGGATCAAACGCCAAAACCAAATACAACAATTTGAAGGTGAAAACGATGGCCAACATGCTACTCCATCTCACGAGGAGGATCCTGGCTATTTCTCCTAATCGCTTCGCGGTGCCTCTTGACGCGTTATCGAAGAAGAAGTAGACGCGGTTCTCGACGTTATTAGTTCCATTCCAGCCCTGAATTTAGAGACTTCTCTCCCTCCAGCTCTGAACAAACAAAAACCTCATATTCCTCAATCGGACAGACTCACCCGATCAAAGGCTTCAAAGCCCTCTGTTAGTACCTCATCTTAATTGCTTTTATGGATATAAAAATCCTTTTCCGGAATATAAGGGGAATTGGCAACGACCCTTAAGCTTGAGTCCGCCTCAAATCTCTTATTCGCCTTCATCAAATCTCTGCTATAGCGTTTTGAACCCACGCCGAATATGGAAAAGGTAACTCTTATTAATCTTCGCCAGCATTTTCGGTTTTCCGCTCCAACCCTCTAGTTCAATTTGGATCTTTGTTAAGTCTTCTTTTTCCCGCCATTTAGTTAACAATTTCCGCTCAACAAGTAACGCATGATCCAAAGATTTTTCTTGGCCCTTGCCGCCTCTTCTCACTTGTGTTTATGCTAAGTGTATGTTGGAAGATCTAAGGAGCTATGGGATGATTTAATCTACATCGGCTTCTCTTGCTCAACAAGTGCCTTGGCTAGTTGGAGGTGATTTCAACATCATCCTCCACCCCTATGAAAATCGGGTGGTGTGGGGTGGGATCGCCTTTGGCGCTGATTTTCACATGTCTCGGACGGTTTATCGATTTGGGCTATTCAGGCAGTGACTTCACATGGTGGAATAAAAGAGAAGGGAATGCCACAATTCATGAACGAATTGATAGAGTTCTAGGTAACCCATCTTGGTTGGATCAATTTCGTCAACAACTTCTGCTCAAAGATTTAAATCGAACTTGTTCTGATCATTCTCCGCTTGTTACTATTAAACGCCAAGCTGATCGAGGGCCTTCAGTTTTTCGTTTCTTGAATGTGTGGACTAGTCACCCCACTTTTAAGGAAACTGTTTCTAGTGCATGGAGTTGTGGTGTTGCGGCCAGGCCAATGACGCGATTTTCTCTTAAGTTAAAGCATACTAAAGCTGCCTTAAAAACTTGGAATAAGGAGGTTTTCGGAAACATCTTTGATAATGTTCGTAGGGCGGAGGAAGATGTGGCAGAAAAGGAGCTTTTCTTTGAAATCAATGCATCTCCTTCTAATAGGGAGAATCTTATGGTCGCCAAGCCAACCTTCTGACATTCCTTTCTCGAAGAAAAATTTTGGAAACAAAAGTCTTTTATTAAATGGTTGAAAGATGGCCAAGGCAACACCAAGCTTTTTCATGCCTCGGTCAAACAATCTCAGAGGCAGTTATTCATTCATTCTATCGAAGATGCTAATGGGAATATCTTGGATTCTGATTCATCTATAAGGCAAGGGGCAGTTCAATACTTTCAGGAGCAACTTCATTTTGATGGTGACATTCCCAATACGCTTAATCTTAATGTCATCCATCGTCTCATCACTGATGACTGGAATGAGAATCTGATCTCTCCTCCTTCAGATTTGGAAATTAAACAAGCAGTTTTCAGCTTGAATGGCGATAGTGCGGTTGGGCCTGACGGGTTCACAGGCTCCTTTTACACGCACTGTTGGAACATTATTGAGAGGGATTTCTGTGATGCTATTCTTGAATTCTTCTCCGGGTTTTCCCTCCCGAGAGCTTGGTCAAGTACTTTAATTGTGGCTATTCCTAAATCGCATGCATCTCAACCTTCCTTCGCCCTATCAGTTTGTGCAACTTCTGCCACAAGGTCATCTCAAAAATTATTTCTTCTCGCCTTGCCTCCATCATTCCAAACATTATTTCAGAAAATCAAAGTGCCTTTATTAAGGGTCGAACGATTCAGGACAATATTTTATTGGCTCAAGAGTTGATGCGTTTCTTGGGGAAAAAGGTTCCGGGTTCAAACATCGTCCTCAAACTTGATATGGCTAAGGCGTTTGACAGGGTTTCTTGGCCTTTCCTCATTAGTGTGATGCAGCGATTTGGTTTTCATGAGATCTTTCTTGATTTAATTTGGCGGCTTATTTCTGAGAATTGGTTCTCGGTTCTAATCAATGGTTCTCCATCAGGTTATTTCCCTTCTAGTCGTGGGCTTCGGCAGGGAGACCCCCTATCTCCTAGTCTCTTCATCATATCGGCAGATTATCTTAGCAGAAGTCTCAATATCCTTCAGCAGCAAACTACTTACTGCATTTATTCTACAATTAGTGGCTGTCCTCCTGTTTCTCATTTAGCTTTTGCAGACGATGTCATCTTATTTTTTAATGGTAAAAAACGCTCCATTAAACTTCTTAAGGCAGAATTAAAACATTATGAAGAAGTTTCGGGTCAGATGGTGAATGCTGCAAAAAGTTCCTTCTTTGCTTCTCCACAAGTTGCTCCCAGCCGCATTCAAATGCTCTCTTCCTTATTGGGTTTTGCTCAAGTCTCTCTACCTATATCATATTTGGGTTGCCCTCTTTATATTGGCAGGAAAAAGAAGCACTATTTTGATCCTCTCATTGCCAAGATTCAGAGAAGAATATCCTCCTGGACTGGAAATTTTCTCCACTCAGCTGGCCGGATTATATTGATAAATCACGTTCTTCATTCTATGTCCAGCTATTTGGTTGCCTCTATAGATCCCCGATCTCGATCTTGGCCATTGACGTACTTTGTTCCAATTTCTTTGGGGAGAAGTTGATGGTAAAAAGCGAGTCACCGGATTTCCCCGGCGCACTGCCTAAATCGAAGAAGGTGGTCAGGCATTCATAGCATGCTCGATATTTCTAGAGCTTATGGGGTTAAATTATGGTGGCGATTTAGAACAGTGAAAAATCTGTGGTCCTCCTTTCTGAAAGCTCGATACTGCCATGATAATCACCCGACCCAAGTGACTTCGAAGGGCTCTCATTCTTGGAATCGCATGATAAAAGCTAGGACCATTGCCGAGCCAAACATCTTTTGGATTATCGGCAAAGGTTCTTGTTCTCCTTGGTTCGACAACCTGATTTTGGTAAGAACGGATCGCCTCCCTCCCGCTGAGTTCTACTAAAGATCTTCTTGCTTCTCCCCTCGAAGATATGCTCAATCTGCCTCCTGCCTCCAAAGACTTAATTCAGGATCAACTTATCTCTGTCAATGACTCGGATGATTGTCCCTTTTGGTCCATAAACGGCTCGGGAAAATTCACCTTATCATTTGTTTTTCCGCTGATAAGATCTGCCCTTCCTAAGCTGCTCTCCTCGGATTTCATTTGGCACAAAGCGCTGCCACCAACATTGAGTTTTTATTTACGCCTTTGCCCAAAAACTCCCCATTGATGAAGCCATTAGCCTAAGGGTATTTCAATTGCTTCCAAATGTTGTTGTTGTGAGCAAGGCCACGTTGAGACGCGTTTACGCACGCTTTTCCTTCACGGTTTGATTGCTTCATCTGTCTGGCTGCATTTTCAGAATATATTTGATGTTCCGGCTCATGACAGATCCATTCAACAAAAATGTTTTTCTTGGTGGCTTCATGGCAAAGCCATTTCCTTTTCTCTGCTCCCTTCCATTATTTTATGGCATCTTTGGAAATTTCGCAATATGGCTGTCTTTGACAATCACCGTTTGCCTTTGCCAGTGATTATTAAAAACATTATGTTTGACTTCCGTAATATCCTTCAAGCAGGCCGGTTTCCAATTGCCCGCTTTTTTCCGGAAGTGACGTAATCAAGATTGGTCGCCTGAGGAAGAAGGTTCTAATTCATTCGTCCTATTGGATCGGGCCCTCTCTTGGCCGCTTAAACTTAATTACGATGGTGCTAGCGAAATCCTTTAAGCTGGTGTGGAGGTATTATTCGGATTCGACGGGCCATTTTATTTTTGCGTATTCTCGCTTTATAATGTTTGTTCGAATATGGTGGCCGAGTTAAAAGCTCTTTATTTTATGGCTTCATTGGCTTTATGTGCATGGGTATCATGATGCGATTATCGAAACAGCACTCGAAGCGTTCTTTTCGATTGCTTTCTCTAATGGCCATAAAATCCCCCGGATTCATTCTACACCGCTAGAGCTATTCCTTCCGCCGAAAGGCACTTCACTTTTTCTCACCGCTCGAGAGAAGCTAACAAAGCAGCCAGACGCTTGGCTAATCTCGCGCTTGTGATTCTCACTCGATATGGATTTCCTCCATTTGTCCGATGTCCCACGCCATATCCGAGGCATTATTTCTCTTGATGCTTGCAAAGCACTCCCCTTACATTAGAGTCTCTTAATTTTGTATCTCTTTTCGAGGTTAGCTCCTCTGCCCCTCCCAGTTATAAGGGCAAGACTGGTTGTCCCCCTCAAGTTTGTACCTTTATTTTTATTTAATAAAATCTCGCAGGTGCCGCCCTGCTTCCATAAAAAAAAAGAATTATTTTACAACTTTCATGGATTTGAAGATCTTTATCAGCTGGAAAAGATAGGAACAGAAGTTCCTAGAATGTGTAACTGGAAGTCGACGGGAAATCCAAGCTATGAAGAGATTATTCAAATCTTGGATATACAACATGTAAAATCTTTCCATTATTTCTACCACGATAATGAAATATTTATTTTATTGTGCATTTCATTAATGAAGTTTTTATTATTTTTGAATTGACATGATGTTGCTCTTTTTCTTTTGGTTCCGAATGATGCGGAATCTTGTTTGCGTTATGTTCATGAGTTTCCAGGGACTTGGTGTACAATATACACATATAGTTTAGAGGAACAACCAACTGAAGAAGAAGTTGCCCCTGCTAATGATTTGATGAGGGTAATCTTGGATGTTGTGACTTCTATACAACAAAAGATCAACGATAACTTCCTTGAAATCAACCGGAAGATTGATGATCGTAGTATTCAAATACGAAAGATCAATGAATTAGTTGAGGCGAGGAGGCAGCAAACACCATCCCACCACTAGCAGACACCACCTTACCAGGATACGACGATAATACCACCTCTCCATGATACGATGATGACACCACCTGACCATGAGACAATGAAGGCTGCTGGAAATGCAGTGCAAAAGAGGCATGTTGCAGCTGAGAAAATTGTTGGAAAATGCAATGCAAGAGAGGCCTGCTGCAACTGAGAAAGTTGTTAGAAATCCAATGCAAGAGACTCCTGCTACAAGTCAGAAGGCTGCTGGAAATGCAAGGCAGCAGAGGCCTGCAAGAGGCCTTGGAAATTGGAAATGCAACAGCATGAGAGGCCTGCTACAACTCATCAAGTGAAAGCTACTGAAACACAATTAATAAAAAAATCAAAATTGAGAAAGGGCAGCAAATCAGAAAAATCAGAAAGAAATAAGATGAACATTTGGAAAAAGAAGTGTAAAGAAACAAATGGAATGACTATAGAGATAGATTAATGCATATAATAGTATGGTTATTTTTCTTGTTTTTGTTGATGTTTGGTGGATGATGACATGGTATGGTAGTTTTGTTGATGTTTGATAGATGATGGCAAGGTTGTATATGTTTGCCAGTTTTTGTTAGTTGATAATGATCACATGTAAAACAAGGAGTTATTTTTTGGGAAGGTTGTATATGTTTGGTGGATGATGGCAGGGGGATTGGTACTTTAGTTTTGGCAAGGTTGTTTATGTTTGCCATTTTTTAGGAACTTGATACTTGAAATGTACATCTACTTGCTGCTGCTTGTATTTGTTTGAATGAGGAATTCGGAGATGACATTGGTCATGCATTTTATTTATTTCACAGGGGTCATGTAAAATACACTTGTTTATGACAATGACAATCCTTGCTTACCTTGATTAATGCAATGAAATTGCTCTGTTCTTTTTTTAAAATTTTGGGTACTACTTATATGAGTTTGTAATTGCAAATATATGTCAATTGAAAATGTTTGTATATCACTCAGACAGTTTGTATATCACTTTCATATTTGCATAGTGTATATTAAACTTGCAGAGGGTAGGGTAAATGAATCAGTTTACACCTATGGTCGACTTGAGTCAAATAACTGACCTCACTTACTTAACTCATGCTTAAAGTGATAAAACAAGAAGTAGGCCTACCTGCTGATATCCAGCAAGAAGAACTTTTACACTTGCTAAAGTCTAATCAATTTGATTAATAACCAAACTATGTTTTGAATAGTGTAGGGTGGATTACTCAACCCAATATTATAACAAATGAGTCAAGTAATTGACTTCAGTTACTTGACTCATGCTTAAAGTGATAAAACAAGGTTGTATGCCTACCTGCTGATATTCAGGAGGAAGAACTCTTATACTTACTAAAGTCTAATCAATTTGATTAATAACCAAACTATGTTTTGAATAGTGTAGGGTGGATTACTTAACTCAATATTATAACAAATAAGTCAAGTACGTAACTGACATCAGTTACTTGACTCATGCTTAAAGTGATAAAACAAGGTTTTATGCCTACATGCTAATATTCAGCAGGAAGAACTTTTACACTTGCTAAAATCTAATCAATTTGATTAATAATCAAACTATGTTTTGAATAGTGTAGGGTTGATTACTCAACCCAATATTATAACAAATGAGTCAAGTAACTGACATCAGTTACTTGACTCATGCTTAAAGTGATAAAACATGAAGTATGCCTACCTGTTGATATTCAACGGGAAGAACTTTTACACTTGCTAAAGTCTAATCAATTTGATTAATTACCAAACTATGTTTTGAATAGTGTAGGGTGGATTACTCAACCCAATATTATAACAAATGAGTCAAGTAACTGACATCAGTTACTTGACTCATGCTTAAAGTGATAAAATAAGAAGTAGGCCTACCTGCTGATATTCAGCAGGAAGAACTTTTACACTTGCTAAAGTCTAATCATTTTGATTAATAACCAAACTATGTTTTGAATAGTGTAGGGTGGATTACTCAACCCAATATTATAACAAATGAGTCAAGTAACTGACTTCAGTTACTTGACTCATGCTTAGAGTGATAAAACATGAAGTATGCCTACCTGCTGATATTCAACAGGAATAATTTTTACACTTGCTAAAGTCTAATCAATTCTAAATCATTCATGTTACAAAAATTCTATTAAACTAATCACTTTGGATAGAATATTAAACATAAGTACTTCAATGTAATTGAGTTTAAGAGATACAAAAGAGTTTTTGATGTTTCTCTAAAAAAATCAATCATGTGCAGCTTCATCGGCATCGACATCAGAAGATTTTTCAGCAGCGGCTTCAGCAGTAGCTTCTGTTGTTGCACCTAGTTGTTTAACTGCTCTGGCTAATCTAAATTTATGGCCTACAATCTTCTTTTTGTAAACTACAGCCTTTGCTTCAACCTTTTCAGCTCTTGCCTTCTGCTTTTCTTCCTCTTCCTTGTGAGCTAAGGCTTCAGCTCTTAGCTCTACTCGTTATGCTCTATGTGTTTCTTCCTGCTCCTTGTATGTTTTAAGTGCAGTAGACTCACCTGCAGTAAGCCAGCCAAGTTTAGAATTAAAACAAAAAAAATATTCATCTCCCTACCTACTACCCCTAGAACCCACAGTGCAGTAGATTCACCTGCAGTATATGCAGCTTGAATTGCAGCAGAGATGGAGTCCTGAATAGAGGGTAGAATAGCTTCAATCTGCTGCTGTAATCTTGCAACCTGTTGGTTCATCTGTTATTGCACTCCTTCAATTTGTTGATTCAGTTGTAGGTTCATCTCATTGAGGTCCTCTTTGATATGAACCTGAGTGATCTTTAACATGTCCAGGGTTTCATAATAGCTTGAACCTTTAGGAAAGACATGTGCAGTGGCAGCATGAGTTGATGTGGAAGGGACATCAGAAGAAAGCAGTTGGTGTAGGAGTAGCTGGATTTGATGTAGTAGCTTCTATTGTTGGAGGGGAGGGTGCAATAGGCACTTCATCAACTGGAGAAAATATAGGAGTAATATCTGGAAATATGATCTTCTGTCCAGTTGGCTTGTTCAGTGCATCCTGTGGGTGCCCCGAAAGGTCATCCCCCCGGAATCGCGCGCTCCCTTTTTTAGGGGAACACGCGGCTCGGGGAGGACATCACTTTTTCCACTCCATCCTTCCTTGTTTAGGGGAAGTCAAAATTAAAAGTGCAGAAAGAATGTTGTCAGAAGCGCGTTGAATATGCCTTGGTCACCTGAGTGAGCTTTTTGGTCCATTATGAGAGCTTTGGATTTCTCTGTATCTCACCCTCCCTTGTTTAGGGGAAGACAATACACAGACAATGCATCACCCTTTTCATTCTCATCGTCCCTTGTTTAGGGAAAAACGGAAAAGTGTACAAAAATTATGTTGTGAGGGCGCGTGGAAACACGCCTTGCCTCACTATGGACTTTTCAAAAATCGTCTTAGGTCATTTTGAGTGCCTAGGGTTTTTCACTTTCTCTGTATCTCACCCTCCCTTGTTTAAGGGAAGACAAGGCACAAAAAATGCATCACCCTTTTCATTCTCATCGTCCCCTATTTAGGGAAAAACGGGAAAGTGCAAAAAAAAGATGTTGCGAGCCTCACCATGACCTTAGGTTTATTTTGGAGCGCTATGAGTGCTTTGGGCTCCCTGTATCTCATTCTCCCTTGTTTAGGAGAAAACAAGATACATGAAATGCATCACCCTTTCATTCTCATTCTCCCTTGCTTAGGGTAAAACATAAAAGTGTAAGAAAGGATGTTGCGGGCCTCACTGTTGTAACGCCCCAAACTCGGTACCGACGCCGCGGTCCCGCAATTTGGTCACATCACTAATTCTAAATACTAACTCACAAAATATCCAAAATAAAACATTCAAACTTTCCTATCCAAAAATACATAACGGTCTACTACAAATTCCAAAATATAATAACCACCATAAATCCCGAACAAATATTTATTCCCTTTTTAAAAAACTGTCAAATCTTGTCCGAGCCACCCTTCAAATGATCCACCTGATCCCAAAAGGATTTCAAATTTTACTTACGACCTGAAGAAAAATAGAAAAAAAAGGTGAGCGAACAATGCCCAACAAGTTCATATACAACCCCTCCGGTTCCTAAGGAGGAGTTGACCACAAAAAAATTATATTTCGCCAAAGGTCAAATACTTAAATAGGACCAATAACTGCATTTATAGGATATAGAAATAATAGAATCGAATACAATACTAATTAGGAATTCCAAAAGAAAGATAAAGCTCAAAATAAATACGAGATATTTAATTGCCGCCAACCTTCCCATTCCAGTTGGAAACAAAGAACACCCGCAGATTCCATGATCACTTAAGTGGTCAATTCGACCTGACTAACTGCCCCAATGGGCCTGATCCCAATGAGCCTAAACCCGCAACAGGCCTAAAGGTATATCCGGATAACCTCACCACATGTCCAGTGGTGTCAAATAATTCAAACTTCACAAATGTTACATATTTCACGTAACAACTTATTTTACTTAGTGATCACGGGGGAGTTCCAAATAAAGTCAAACATCCAAAAATATGTAATTCTTTTTTTTTAACGGATTGATATTTCAAAGAAGTCAAACATGGTTTACAAAAGTTTCAAAATTCAGATTATGAACAAAATAGGTTTGACGGAGTTCAAAGCAAATATCGGCGAATGTCGAACATGGGTTTACAAAGAAAGTGTTAAGACAATAAAGTTATAACGGAAGCCTACCGAAAAAAAAATATGATGATCAAATAACTTTAAAGGAGTATAATACCTTACCAAAAAGAAGTGAACAGTTAGCTTGTATGTGTAAGTCACCACTGCTCGTTCTTGCCCAAATTTAACATCCAATACAAAAAAATAAATTATCTTAAATAATATTTTTCTAATACCTGAGTAAATAAACTGAATTCTAATAACCCTTTTTTTTAAAGATATTAGCCTATTAGTGGCAGTACACTAACCAAAGTATAAAGCATCCCATTTTTCTTTAATTGCTCCATCCACATGACACCTCACCACTTTCCCCCATTTTTATTAGACCATTCCCCCACATCACCATCACCCATCATTATCACCCTTTTTATAAAAGAAATACCCTTTTAGTGAATTCCCCCCCATACACCCGTACACCACCCTCAATATTACTTTCTCTGTTTACTTCTTCCTCATTTCTTTTCCCTCTCTTCCATTTCCTCCTTCCGCCAACAACACCAGTCACCAGCCAAACCTTCGTCTTTTTTTTTAAACCCCTTCCCCGGCTCCCTTTTCACTCCTGCTGACCCCCAAGATCCCTCCCTTTCTGTTACTTCTTTCTTTTTTTCCTTTGGGCAACAACTCAACCCAACTTCACCTACCCTGCTATCCCTCTTCACAAATTCACCAACCCAAGAAAACCCCATACAATGTCAACCCGTTCAGCAGAAACAACAACTACCTGAAATCTCAAGATGAATAATCAGTAATTCACCTCAATCCAAGACTCGATCTTGCCCGTCGAAGATTTGACGTGTTGTCGGTTCTTTCCACTTCGTGACTTTGCCAAAGACTTCCTTCGACTAAGCTCTCTCACCCTCTATTTTATCTTTGAGAATGATGCAGCTTAGGGGAAGTCTACCCCCTTATATAGCCACCGTAATGGACTCTCCAGCTTCCCACCATTAATGCAGCTTAAAAGCTGCCCCCCGTTTCCTTTTAACGGCACCCAAAACCTCCCACTCCGATGCCCCAAATTAACTACCTTTTACTGCCACTAAAAACTATATTAAATATTACGGTGTTTATTATTATTATTATTATTAGTTATATTTATCAAATGGCCCATCAATTTGGGCTCAAGCCCAATCACAAACAAACCACCCAACTGTGTATCAAAACCTAAGTGGACTCGCTCTCAAATCAAAGTAAGCCCAAATATCGATTTCAATCAAATTTGGCCAAAACACCAATACCGGCCCAAGATAACTAAATTATTATAAGCTCAAATATATTTATTCCAATTAAACAAACAATATTATCAAAATTAGGAATATTACAACTGTGATCCAAAATGTTTTAACAGAGTCGTCATCTTTATTTTAAGGAGAAATAAAGAAAAATAAAAAATAAACCAGAGTTTGTAAAAAGGGTTCGGAGGCTAAGTTACGAGGTGGAAAGGTGTTAGGCACCTAACTGGCTCTTTCGGTCTCAAAACAATTTTTGGCTAAAATATGATTTTTGTTATATTTATCTAGCAAATGAAATAAAGCATTAAAAAGGAAAACAAATATATCTCTGTTTACATTATTTACAGACTTGCAGCCACCTCATTCCAGTAATTACAAATACATTTAAAAATATTTAGCCATAATAATGATTCTTTTTAATGCTATTTTCTAAATAAATCCGAGCAGCATAACAACTTTTTTTTTTTTTTTTTACATTGAGCCGGATGAAAATAACATTTTTATAATAAAAACCCTTAAAGGCTCACCTTTAAGAGCGTGGGTGTGCTCGCTATGTCCTTCCGGGAGAGAGAATCTTTTTGCTGCTGCTGCGGTTTGAGCAGAATAACTGCTTCCGAAAGTTGCTTCTAGGCACCGCCGGCGAGCAACCGCTATGCTTTGTTGTTGTTTGCTTCGCCGGTGGAAATCAGAGCGCAACCGCTTGCTTCTCGCGATTTGGCCTTTGGATTCGGGTAGAGCAACTGCTCTTTTTGAGATTTTTGGACTGGGGAAATAGGGTGGAAACCTAGCTGGGGGGCTAAGGCTCACTTTGGCCGGTTGGTTTTGTGTTTGGAGGAGATTTGGCAGAGCTTCGAGGCTTTATA
Source organism: Codonopsis lanceolata (assembly GCA_013146195.2). Taxonomy (NCBI): domain Eukaryota; kingdom Viridiplantae; phylum Streptophyta; class Magnoliopsida; order Asterales; family Campanulaceae; genus Codonopsis; species Codonopsis lanceolata. Next base: position 26,337,823 of record CM028384.1, on the reverse strand, counting down.
GGAGATGGAACTCATTATCTTACGATCGCTCTCTATCACGACATAAAATAAACGCACATCGTTTTAGTGAGAAGAATTCTCGGCCCTTATTTCTGAAGTCGGGTACCTCTATTTATAGGTGAGAGGAGGGACACCGTTGTCTTTAAATTTTGTTCTTTGTGCTTCATCAGCTTGTACCGCGCGCTTGAAGGCTTGTACTAATTCTCAAATCGTAAAGCACTGTTGGGGATCTGGCGCCGAACCCATGGGTCTTGGGCGCCGCACCCACAAGGCTTTGTTGCAGCGCCAGGCCTTCAAACTTAGCCTCCTTTTGACACTCTGCCCCCCAGCATTTCACTGTTTTACGCATCTTGCTTTGTCTTTTGCATTTTTAAACCATGTAACTTGGCATTTGTTAAGTTTCAACATGTCTTGATATCGCATGTCAATGTTACATACCAGGGGTACGAAATTGGGATGTCTACACATCCTTAATGATCTCATGTTGTTTCTTTCTCATTTGATATTGATCACTCAATTTTCGTGGTGACCTTGTTTTGTCGTCCACGTGTGAGTTAGGATGAGATGGCGGTCGCTGGTTCATCTTTCTTGTTTAACCTGCACAAAGTAAACAACAAACACCGTTAAGGAGTCGGGGCGGCCCGACTAGAACCCTCCGGTGTGAGAGTAAGGTTTCCGGCGATAAGATGGTAATAAATGTGTCGTGATACTTTGTTTGATAAGGGATTGTGATAAGAGAGTAGTGATATCTCAGAAATTACTTACCTTGACATTAAATGTGCACTCTCTATTTATACCTGATGTTTATGTCGACGTGGCGGCTGGTGACTGGGGGCATAAAGCGGCAATCATTAAATGTGTTGAGGGTTTTTGTCATAAATAAGTGAACTGTGTGTTTGTGAGGGAGTTGGTGTTTGCGTGCAGCGGTTTTCTCGGGCCTGGGGAAGCAGTTTGTCAGGTCGGATGATGATTGATCCAAAGCCGAGGCCGAACGGTTTTGTGACAAAGTGTTTATTATTGCCGAGGCTGAGGATACTAGAGACCAATTCGGTGACGAGGCCGGGGGCATCAAAGGTCACTTTGCCGCCCGAGGTCGAAGTCGCTTGGAGGTCGCGAGTTGTCTATTTGCTCGGCACAAAGAAACTCGCTTTATCTTAGGGCGAGTGGTTCTCGACTTCACTAGTGGCTTTCTACGTGGGGCCCATTATTGTGCCGAGAGTTAATTCCTCGGTTTAATCCTTTCAGTGGCCCCCTACCTTTTGGCCGCTCGACGCCGAGAAGGCCAAGAAGTATTCTCGTTGTTCGGTGGTGAGAGGTCGGCGTCGTGCTTTTTACCAAGGATGATTGCGGGATTTAAGTCGAGGCTGATGCCGAGCTTTTTGACGAGATTGTTGGAAGTTTATGGGGTGTTTTTGGACATTCGTCCAATCGGGACGATTCGTCTTGTCAGGCTGTCACGTCATTAAATGCAGATTTTGGCGGTTTCTTGGTTTTCGTTTTGGGCGGCTTTTCGAATTTCGAAATGCTTTTAATGCCGCCTTTTTCCTTCCCCGAATCCGAGGAATCGTGGATGCGGTGTCGCTTTTGGTTTGGCTCAAAACACGGGTCGGCAATTCGATGAATTTTCGGGGCTCCGCCTTGAAACGATGTCGTTGCAGGGGGTATAAGAGCTTTCTTTTTCTTCTTTTTACTTTTACCGCTTCCATTTTCTTCTTGCCTAATTTTCCTCACTGTGCTTTAGGCGATTTCCGACGACTTTCTGGCTGTTCCCGTCCCGTTGCATCCTACTTTACTTGAAGCCCGTAAGTGATTTTCTTCTTTTTTCCACATTTTCTTCTTCTTCGGGTGGTTTCCACGGTCATTTTTGTGTTTTTTCCTACTGTCACTAAGTTCGTGGTCCTGCTCCTCCGCTTGGGTTTTAACTTTTCCCAGGCATCCTTTGGCTTTTTTCAGGCGTGTTTTCCACTTTCCTGTAGATTTCTCCGCCGGTCTTCCCGGCTGACTTTATTTGGTACGGTTTTTTCTTTCCTTTCCTTTGTTTTTTTAGGGTATGTCTCGTAGGATCCATTTTCCCATTTTTTCTTCTTCGCCTTTCTTCTAGCAGTTCCTCCATGGAACTAATAGATTACTGGAACAGGGTAATTCGAATACCCGTGTCTGTTAGGAGTCCTCCTCTTCCTTTTCCTAGTAACGTGACCGAGGCTTCGGCTTCGGTCGAGAATGTTCCGAGTGAGTCTCCTGTGGCCGAGGATCTTTCTCGTGCCCTGGTACCTTTTCAGGGTGTAGCCCGTCCTTCTACCGAGGATTCCCCGAGGTTTCGCCAATCCCGATGCCGAGGATGTCCCTCGGTGATTTTGAGGGCTGGTAACCTATGTGACGACGATCTCGAGTCCAGACCTCGGCCCCGCTTGGAGAGGTGTTTAGGTGAGAGTTTGTTTGGCCGAGGAGATTGTGGTAGACACAAGGATTCATAAGGAGACGACCGGGGCCCTCCTCGAGCTCTGAGAGTTCTCGATCATGTCTCGATTTCCCGGTAGATTCTGGATGGCGAGGGCTCATTCCTTGAGTCGGCTTTTAGTCTCCCTCGGGGGTCCTATGTATAGGCAATCGCGAGGATAGATGGGCATGTTACTCCTCCAAGAAGCGAGGTTTCTCATGCGAGCTATGGAGCGAGGGTTAGCCCACATTGAAGTTCGACGATGAAGTTTTTTCGCCGAACTATCCATCCGACGCCCTACGAGGGTTTTTTCCAATGAGACCGTGATTGCTAAGTCTGATCACTTAATTTTTTACCAGGGAGAGCGTCTTGCATTTTTGGCAGATCGAAAGAAGCTTACGGCGTCGGCAACTTGACAGAATGACGAGTGGAGCTGAGGCTTCTATTTCTGGAAGGGAAGGAGATAAGGGTGAGAGGGTGCCTCGCGTTTTGAGGCCTTTTGAGAATAAGATAGGCCTGGCTGATGTGGAGGCGTGGTCACGAGCGTATGGCTCGACTCTTTTCGAGGTTCCATTCCGATTCGAGATTTGGGATCTCCGAGGCCGCGGGGCCTTCGCAGCCCATGTTGGCTTCTATTCTAGCCTTTTGAGTCTTCGTGGTTACGCCTCCTCGACCTTTTATTTGTGAGTTTTTGACTCGACGAGCTCGCTGATCTCGCCCAATCGAATCCGAGCCAGTGAGCTTTGCCGCTTGTACTGAAAGCGATGGGTTTCGAGCCCACGTTGGACCTCTTCGCTATTATTACAAGGTCAAGATTTCCATGAACTGGCCGATCGCTTCAGTATCTCTGGGATTCCCCCTCCGGCAAGTTTTAAACAAAGACCATAGGTGGTCCGAGAAGGTTCTCTGCCATGAGTCGAGCCGTGGGTGGAACTTTGAGATTCCTCAAGGAAAACCTCACGGCCTTTTCGAGGACGAAGAATTTGAATGCCTACTTTAAGCCGCGAAGATCGCTTATTGAGGCCCCTTGCTTAACAATGAAGGGGTGCAAGTTCGGTCATATAACCGAAAGCTATAGTTGAGGATGGGGCCTCCTATCAAGGTTCTCGGGTCTCTACTGCTGAGGGGTGTAGAGGCGACTCTAATTTTGAGTATGCGAAGTCGAGAGGGCCGGGCCCCGTGATCGTGGAGTGTTTGGCTCTGCTGCGTGTCCGAGGTGAGGGTATAGATGGGTTGAGTGTCCGACACCAGTCAACTTTATTTATTCCTGCTCTGTTTATGTTTTCATCCTTTTTTGTTATGTTTGTCTTTTGAGTTCTTATGCGAGCTTTCTGTTTTGTAGAAATGGCTTTGTCGCGGGACGCTGTTTTGGCCCGTATAAAGGCCGAAGAGGAGCGGAGGGGTGCCGAGCTCAAGGCTTCGACGGCTGCTGATAAGAGTGCGGGGGTGCTGTCGACGGTCGGCGTTTTAGAAGATCCCACGAAGGTGGCTCCTTCCTCGACTACCCCTGTTCCCAAGGCCAAAGGTAAGTAACCAGTTGCCGATGCTCCAAGGGCCAAGCGGCAGAAAACTTCAAGTCGACCTCCTCCTTCTTCTACTCCCGCCGAGCTCCAAATGACCTCGGTCCAGTCTCCTGCTTCACCTGGCGAGGCGATGTCCGATAATGAGCATGTTATCGGTCATATCTGCAAGACGATAAACAACTTTCCTGCCTACTTTGTTGGCTATGGGCGAGAGCTATCAAGCGAGGGCGTGCGGCAGTAGTAATGGGGTGATGCATCCTGCTAAGCCATTCCAGCTACAGGATTTGTGTGGGCTGGCTTTGAGCGAGGTAGGTCTATTTCCTTATATTTACCTTCTTCATTGAGTTATGTTGGTTGCTTATACTGTTTTTGCTTTTATAGCTTGGCGTCGGCATTGCGGCTTATCACGCCAAGTTGAATAAGGCTACCGAGTCCGTGAGAGGACTAGAGAGAGATCCGCTGAGGGCTAAGGGGGAGATTTCGTCCTCTGCTGAAAAGATGAAGTCCCTGGAAGGGGACTTACAATTAAAAACTAACGAGATTTCCCACCTCGAGGCTGAGAAAACCGCCTGGCTGGCGAGAGAGAGGGCAATGGAGGACCAGGCTGCCGAAAAGGATCGAAGGGTGGCCGAGCTCGAGGTCAAGCTGAAAAATGCGCTCAACGAGAATTACCATCTGAGGGCCGAGTTAGCTGCGAAGCCCAGCGAGGAGGAGGTTTTGGCGAGGTATCGAGACTCGCTGGCCTACGGGGTGGAAGCTTTAAATTATATGGAGACCAGCCGGGTCCAGACTTTCCGGGCGGCGGTGGCGATTGGTGTGTCAATGCCGGAGGTTGTGAAGATGGTGAGTCTCGCCTTTCTTGGTTCGGAGTGCCGAAGTGCTGCCTCCCTTGTACCTTTTGACGATGCCGAGCTAAGCCAGATCAAGAGTGCTGATATTGCAGCTCAGGCCCCTGAGTGGCTACCTCCTCCTGTTGAAGCGAGCAATCTTTTCGCCCTGTTGGCCCAGGAGAATGTGTGGGTGAAGGATAGCTACCATTGTTACATGGTGCCAAGGCATGTTTCTCCTCTACATGCCCAATATGTTGGCGATCAGCTGATGGCGGAGCTTGAGGGTCAAAAAACTAGTCAGGAGGAGCTATCGAAGCATCAGTACGCTTCTGAACAGGTGGCGGCTCGCGAGGAAGAGGCCCGTGAAAGGAGAGAGGATTTAGAATAGGTTTTTAGAAACACTAAAAAAACAATGGTTTTTGATAGTAATCTGTAATTTTATTTGTGGTATATATTGCAAGTACCTTCTGTGTTTTTGTTTGTTTTCTCTGTCTACTTATTTTTTACCGCTCTTATTTTTGCTTGTTTTCTGCTTGATGCAAGTTATTTATTCGAGGTATGGGAGCCTGGCCTCTCCTCGGCTAGGCGAGGAGGTTTAGAAGGCATTAGAGCCTGGCCTCTCCTCGGCTAGGCGAGGAGGTTTAGAAGGCATTAGAGCCTGGCCTCTCCTCGGTTAGGCGAGGAGGTTTTATGAAATGGCAAGACAAAGCGGTCTTGAATACATGGTTTAAAGAGAAGTTTTTCATCGAGATTTTCTTTTATAACAAGATAACAGATCATTGATAATACATTTTCAAGTGGTCTGAATGCCAGGGGTTCCTTAGTGGGGTTCCATCTGGCTTTGCAAGCCTATAGGTTCCTGCTCGAATGGTGTCTGTGATTTTGTACGGTCCTTCCCAGTTGGGAGAAAGCTTGTTTCTTCTCGGCTTGTTTCCAGTCACCTCGATTTTTCTTAACACCAGGTCGCCGACCGAGAATGTGCGAGGATTCAGTCTTTTGTCATGGTGGGCCTTAGCTAGCTTTTTATAATTGATGGCCTTCATCCTGGCCTCGAGCCTTCTTTCTTCCAGGTAATCGAGGTTGAGCGTCCTTGATTCAGTGTTTGCCTCTTCGTTGAAATGGATGACTCTTGCAGTGGGGAGAGCCATTTCTACTGGGGCCATGGCCCCGGTTCCATAAGTTAAGGAGAAAGGCGTTTCCTCGATTGAACCTCAGCGAGATGTTCGGATAGCCCATAAGACGGCCGTAAGTTCTTCGAGCCAAACACCTTTCTTGTCGTCCAACCTTCTTTTCAGGGCATGAAGGATTTGTTTGTTTCCGGCTTCCGCTTGGCCGTTTCCTTGGGGGTGTGCTACCGAAGACTTCCAATGGCGAATCCCTCTCTCCTCGCAACTTGCCGTGAATCTATTTGAAAACTGTGTGCCGTGATCCGACACGATGGCCCTTGGCAAGCCGTATCTACAGAGGACATTGTCTCGAATGAAGTCGATGGCCCTTGCCTCCCACATAAAGAACCTCACCCTCGTTGGAGCCTTTGACTTCCACACACTATTCCAATTAGGAAATGTGCCAGTACTACCCAATAGATTATGATGAAAGGATTTAACTGAAAGTCTCTATTCTTCCCCTCCTCCCACACAATTGAATCCTCTCTAAATATGTCAAACTTCTGGTTATAAATCTGTTCAAAGAAGCGCCCAAGAGAATCCAATTCCCAATCCTGAGGGTTTCTTCTAAAAGAGGGATTCCAAGTTACAGTATCGCCCAAGAATAGTACCACATCACTAACAGTTTCATCCTTGTTCGTAGATAAAATGTAAAACGCATGATAAGCCCTATGAAGTTCCATATTCCAACACCAATGATCACTTCAAAAACTAACCGTGTTGCCATTACCCACATATAGAGATAGAAACCTTTTCATAAAAGCCCACCTCATTCTGATGCATTTCCACAACCCCATTTTGTGAGAAGAACGTATCTCTAAAGGTTCCCAATGACGATCCCCAACACCAAATTTACTCACCACAACCGTTTTCCAAAGTGTGTATGATTCTCGCAAATATCTCCAAAGCTATTTCCCCATCAACGCTACATTAAACCATTTGAGCATTCTGATCCCAAACCCACCACTGCCAACACTTGAGCACACCACCTCCCATCTAATCAAATGATACTTTCAATCCACCCTTTGTTCTTCCCACAAAAAGTCTCTCATCAATTTTGTGATTCTCTGGACCATTGAAACCGACATACAAAACAAAGACATAAAATATGTAGGCAAGTTGGATAGGGTACTCTTAAATCAAGGGCCTAGATTCATGGGCGGATCCAAGTGGAGGGGGAGTAGGGCTCAAGCCCACCCCAGAATTTTGTACATATATATATATTTTTAATTTTACCCAGACACTAATAAGAATATAAAGGTAATTGTTTTGATTATTTTAAACCAATACTCCCTCCCTTGCTTTTTGACACGATATTTGGTATTGTTTAAATTGTTTTGATTATTTTAATTACTAAGATTGTTTGTTAGACTGTTAGTTGTTTTTTCTTTCTTAGATTTTTTCAATCCGTAATCAATACGAAGTATTAATTAATACTTTATTTGTAGTAATTATATGATTATATGATAAAAATGTGATTTATTTGCATTATAAGTTTGTATTTAGAACTTTATATTTTATACACATTTTAGACTTTTAATCCTCAAATGTGGACATTTAATTTAACTGTTTGGTAGTTATTTTAAAAATATTTAAAAATATTTTTTTGTGTGTTTAACTTTAAGGACTCGTAGAATGAGATTAATTAGCTTAAACTCTTTTATAATTATGTATATGTATGTAGTGGGCACGATTCATTAGGTCGCCGACTATATGTAAGTTATTTTTTCAATAAATGAAAGTTATTTTTCACGGTTATTAAATTATTTATACTAACAGATAATCACAAAATTAAAAATAAAATTTTAGTATAAATAACTTAATTTATTTTTATTTTTATTTTTATATAGAGAAGAATATACATCTGAATTACTATTTATACTACTTATGATCTTAAATTTTAATAACAAAAAATATAAATTATTAAACTTTAGAAAATTATGAACGAGAAAATGACTTAAACAATTTATAAAGTAATAGATTAAATGATATCAATTATATCGATATACTCCTTTCGTTCCGGGCAAAGAGTCCACTGTTCTATTTTGGGATGTTTCATTTAAAGAGTCCACTTTCAAAAATTAAAGCATTAATGTTTTATTTTATTACTAATGAGCTACTAAAAATATCATTTTCTTAAAAAGTGACTTTCAAACAGTGATTCTTTGCTCGGAACGGAAGGAGTAATTTGTAATATTCATCATGTTTTTCTTTATTTTTTAATTTTATTTATAACCTTCATTTTATTTAAATATAATTTAATTAAAAGAGATATATACACGCATGTTTATGACAGTGTGTAAAACTAGGTTTCATAAAGTTTTTGGCATGATATTGGTGGAGAGATGGGAAATTAAGGGCTTTATTGTTCAATTTCCTACTCGGAATGGTAAACATGATTTATTGATTTGGGCGGGGGGGGTTTGACTTTTCCAATTTTCCTAAAGTTTTTTGGTGGAGTGATGGGAAATTAGGGCTTTATTGCTCAATTTCTTAGTCCATGCCTACAATTCTAATAGGAAAGGGAGTACATATATATATATATATATATATATATATATATATATATATATATATATATATAATATATAGCCCCTCGAATCATTGCGACTGGAAAGACATAAGCGTCTCTAATTTGCCGACAAATTTCATTACTGATTGGGAAGGTGATTGTTGATTGTTTGCCGCACTATTGCTGCTGAAGTTGGCGAATTCATGTAAGTGATTATAAAGCTCATATCTTTGATTAGGAATTGTTTAATTCATGTTGGTCATCATAAAAATTGTATCTTTGATTAGAAATTGTTGAAAAATTAATCCGAGTGATTATATAGATTATATCTTTGATTAGAAATTGTTGAAAAATTAATCTGAGTGATTATATAGATGATATCTTTGATTAGGAATTGTTGAATTCACGTTGGTGATAAAAAAGATTGTATCTTTGATTAGAAATTGTTGAATTCATGTTAGTGATTATAAAGATGGTATCTTTGAATAGAAATTGTTGAATTTATGTAAGTGGTTAAAGAGATTATATTTTTTATTAGAATTGGATATTTTTGAGTTTCCTTTAAGGTTTCCTGATTCCAGTGAGCCTCCCATGGATATTTTATATAATTTGTACATTTCAATGAACTATCCACTTTTGAATAGTATATTGTAGTTATGTTATGCCTACCCACCCTTGATATTTTTATATTCCCTATGTCCGAAGAGTGTAACTATTATATTTTGCTTTTCCAGATATTTAGTCCTACAATTAGCTCATAACATTATATTGGCATTACCAATCGTTTTTTTATTGTATTATAAAAAATACTGCAGGAGACTGAGGTTCTTTGTATATCCTGATCTGTGACAGAGCTTTTCTTCAGCATTTCTTCAACATGGAAGAGCAATCTGCGCTACTTGACCGGATTTCAGAACTGCCGGAACTTGTTATTCACCATATTCTCTTTTCTTTCTTTCAAAAAGAGATAAAGGTAACTAGTGTGCTGTCCCAGAAATGGTATCATATTTGTTTGTCGGCCCCCTTCCTGGAATTTGATGATTCTCGCTTTGCGGAGGGTTCTGATATTTATTCAAAGTATCCAACTACGGAGGAAGCTAGGAGGAAATTCGTGAATCATGCTAGTGAAACACTCACGAGGTTTCAGAAGAATAACCTGCGTATAGCTAGATTCAAAATTCGTCTAAACCTTATCCATCCTAGATTGGTCAAGCTTCTGGACGGTTGGATTAGATTAGTTTTAGATCTTAATACAAGAAACCATGGTGACATTTTACCATATAATGTGCCTCAAGGTGTCATTTTTGCCAAAACAATCAAAAAGGCGAAGTTAGTTTCTTGTAGCTTTTACAATCGTTCCCCAGAAATGATGTGATTGATTCTAGTAACAGTCAATTGCACAAGCTATGTTTCACCAAAGTTCATATGGATGAGCATAGCTTAAGGTCTATTATCTCATTATGCCCCTTGATTGAGGAATTATCCATATCAGCGTGTCCAGGCATAAAAAAGGTTAAGATCTCTCATCTTCGTGAACTTAAGAGTTTATTTATTTTTAGCTCGAGAAGAGATGATATTGAGATGGTTGAAATTGATGCTCCGAGTCTCCAAAGTTTTGAAATGAAAGTCTGGGTCACTGAAGTACGCCCACGCAGGATTAGCAAGCTTGAATGTCCATGTTTGCTGGACTTACATTTGAATTTTGTAGCTGTGGAAGATGCATTCTTGCAGAATCTTGTATCGAGGCTTTCGTCCCTGCGTAAATTGGTATTAGACCATTGTAAATTATTGCAAATGCTTAAAATATCAAGTGATAGCCTCAATAGCCTTGAAATCCGCAAGTGCAGGAACATTATTCAGTTAGAAATTGATGCTCCAAATTTGTTCTCATTCCGTCTTATTGATGATACTACGCCGAAGCCTCTTATCTCATCAACGCATCCCATCAGTCAATCGGAAGTTATCTTGCTCTATGGCGGTGATGATCCGTTGTTGGACACTGAATTTTTCTTTAGGTTGCGGAATTTCATTTCTAATTCAAATCAATTTGGACATCTGATTATGGCTCTCAAGAGGAACGAGGTATGTTCAAAGATGCAAAATTGCAATATTCTTTTCTATCTGCTATATAACTGGCTCTTTTATTTGATTTTATTGTCATTGCTTTGTCATGGCTTGTAAAGGTCACCTTTAGCATTGAAGAATCAAAAGATAGAGCTGATCAGCCAGCGCCGGAGATCAAGCACTTGACGTTAGAACCATTTTCACCTCTTAGTTATTATAATATTTTCAATGGCTTACTGTGGACTATTCATCCTCATATCATGTCCTTTGTACTAGAACCTGAGGAGAGAAATGATGCCGTGACGGTAATGTCCTTGTATTTCAATTTTGTTACCATTTTTATGCTCCTGATGGTTTATTTAGGAAACATTCATTAGCTAAAAGAAACTAGCTTTTTTGTTGGTTCACAACGGTAACGAGAACAAAATCTTGGGGCCTCATTTTAATGACCCCAATGTCAAATGTAACCCTATCAAAAGAGTCCCAAGTCATATACCACCTATCCTAGCTATCTTTTTGTACGAAGAAATATATGTGTGTTTATGTATGTATGTATATAGGTACACAAACACATACACACACATGTATATATACATCACTTAGATCTTAGATATAATTTAATGCGTGAATCCACATGTGTTTTCAAAGCTCGCTTAGTTTTAACAATATTTTTTGTGTTTCTCCGTTAGCTCAAGTTCATGGGGGCAATTTATAAAAAAATAAATGACATAGTGGTCTTCTAAAAGTGGGAGATATCACTTGGGGTTCTTCATATGTTTTCCTAAAAGCTTGTTTGCATCTTTTTTATCATTTTACATTTGGAAGCAATAATTGATACTACTAATAGAAGTGGAAGAATATGAAACAAAATAGCATCTTGTATGCCTTTCTCATTCACATTTATTATGATTTTTTGTTTTTGATAAATAATTCTCATCCTTAACTAAAATCTAATTGGTGAAAATTGTGTTGTAGACTTGATCCATGAATAAAGTGTGTATTGGTGTCCCTATATTATCTAAATATATTTGTCCAAAATCTTTTATCCATATTTGTTACAACATTTATACAACTAGTGGTTTGAATGGTCTGATAATAGCTTGCCGTACTGGAGGGAGGGAGGTGGGAAGAAAGAGACATATGGCCTTACCTGCCTGTTGTGTTTTGGTGGATTCATTTTTTTTCAATCATTACAAATTTCAAAAGAGAACCACAAAAAATGAGCATCAAAGTTCCCCAAAGCCAAACACACCCTTTGGGTTTTTCGGTCTATGCAGCAATATTTTTTGTGGGGTATTCTGGTTCTTTTGTAGCTCTGTTCATGGAATCCAATCTTATTTCAGGACCATTATATATATTTTTTATTATTTTGGAGGATCGTTTTTAAGTTTATTTTGGTTTATGTGGCAACACTTTAGAGCGGTACTCCGGTCCTTTTGGAGCTATGTTGGTGCATTTAATCAAGTTTTGCCTCAAATAGATTTGAGGAAGAGGGAGGGGGTGGTGAGGTTAGTTTTTTAAAGTTCTTTTCGTCTATGCAGCAGCATTTTAGTGGGGGTATTCTGATCCTTTTGGAGCTTTGTTGATAGCATTCAATCAAGTTTCTGGTTATCTTGGTTTTTTTAATAATCAGGACTCTCAGGGAGTTATTATTGGATAAAATTCATCAAGGTGGTGACCAAAAGCTTATGAAATCATTGAGGTTCTGTTGTTGTTTTGTGCTTAATGAGTGGACATATACCACGTTGACCACTTAGCTGCACCTACTAGAAGTCTAATAGTACCAACATAACAACCTGGCTAGATCTAGATGTAGGGAAAGCTGAAACTAACATCAACATTAGGTGGCTTGAGTGATTACAAGAAACTTTAGCATTTGTATAACTTGAAAAGCTATGCATTTTTTTTTTATCACAAGAAAAGTTTTGCATTGTTATATTATGTAAGAAAAATATGATAAAAGTTTTCAAGAACTCTTACATTGCTCATCAGCTAATGTGTATGTTTGCAGTTTGTACGCGACATTTTGGTGCATCGAGATTGTGTAGCTTGTTGCTCTTGTAGCCATGCAAGAAGTTGGCTTAAACATTTACAAGATGTATCAGTTGTGAGTGATAAAGGAGCTAAACATGGATGGCTTATCAATGGGAATATAAGGAAATATTCCTTGAAAAGTGATTCAATTTGTGAAATCATATTTAAGTTCAAGTGGTGAAGATCTGTGGGTTGTTATTCTTTACGTTTTTTATTTTATTTTATTTATTTTTTGTAATAAGACATTGTTGAACAATCTTGATGGCTATTATAGTACAATAATTTATTTATTTTTGCTTATAATTAAAAACAATTTAACTGTAAAACTAGTCATCAGTTACGGCAAGTTTTATAATTATTGTTGTTTGTTGAATCTCCTTTGGCATTTTGCTTTTTGTTCAGTTGCATGCGTCACGGTTAATGTTTGCAGGGGTCAATAGGGCTATTGCACTGCATCTTCTTTGCCATTTGAATTTATATTTCAGCGATCTGCTTCATTTAGGGTGGTAAGTTACTCATCCCTCTGTACTTCTCTTTGTTACATTTTTGGGATCTTGCCTTGTTCTTCTTGTTTCCTGTCTCTTTGTTACATTACTGCTCAGTTGAGGACACTTGCTGAAAAATTACTTCTATAGTCAAGAAAGAACTACCGTATGTCAATGAAAGTTTTTAGAATGAAATAAAGTAGCTCCAGTAAAGCAATGGGGGCATTGTGCTTTCCAGGGGATGCTCTTGCCTCACATTTTTCCTACTGTTCTGAACATGCGTATGATAAACATTCCAATGTCATTTCAAATTTCCGCACTAATGCCAGCTGAAATGAGACTTGGTCATTATAGAACTCAGACTATCCTGAGCCAGGGTATACAGCCTAAGAGTAAGAGAACATTTGTATAGAACTAAGAAATTATGTAAGCTTGGGATTTAACCACCTGGTTCACTGTCCACACTTACCTGCATGATCATAAAATCTGACGACAACTGATTCATTGTCCACACACAACGGATGTGGCACACATTATCAACCCCAATATTTCCATGCGTTCACTTCTTGTTTGTATGTGTAGTTTGTAACACATTTAAGTAAGGGAGCTTGCTTGCATCTACAAATTAATTTCAACCAGGAAGTGACATGGAGCAACAACAAAAAGAAGGAATAATTTTGGTTTAACGACAGATAATTCTATTTGAGTTCCATTCTATTGGTTGATCCTAATAAAGTCGTGAACTATTTCCACGTCCACTCTTCCTATATCTTGCAACTCTTCCATGAAACTCTCTTCACTTGAGTACATGGTCGGACCATGCTCTCTCCCATAAGCCTGCACGTATTTAGTATATAAATGAGTACATAAAACTTTTTAGATGGTAAAACTGCTTAGTACTTGTACTCTGCCAACAAGAAGAACATGGTTGCAATTTGGGAGGAAAAGACAATATAACTACCTGTTGAACCCCAAGAAGGTATAAAGCAGTCGATTCTTTTACTGAATAACCACTTCTTCAGTGTAGAATTCTAATAAAATAAGCAATCCATGTATTTTGTTTATATCTTATACATTAATTGAACATGGAAAAACGATAGAGGTTGAGTAGTAGTTTCAACATATTCTGGTAGTTTTGTTTGTGCCATTCGAAATCATTTCTTGTTCCGTAAATCATGATATTTTAAAAAGGGGAAGATAAATCACTAAATCAAATCATGATCATGATATTGTAAAAAGGGGAAGATAAATCAGTGTCTCGTGATCATGATATTGCAAAAAGGGGAAGATAAATAAGTGTCAATTTAGTGAAACTATACGTGTTGCATATTAGTGTTCATGCTCACTAGAATGATAACATTTATTTACAATGAACTGAAAGTGCATTAAGTTTTACTAAGCTACTTACATCAGTAAGAATGACGGCTCCATTGACTTTCAGAAACGTTTGGTTGGGCACAAGCTGACTGCAAATCATGAGTGCCACTTCCTGCCTCTTCCCATTGCATGGAAGAGCAAAGTCCTTGGCCATGTTCAAAAGCTTCATGGTTCCAATCCGATTACATTCCTCACACTAAATTGCATGCAAAAAGAGAATATCAAGCATAACATTAGAATACATCAATAGGTCATCAATTTTATTTTATTTTTTTGTTAAGTAAGAGTATTATAAAATATAAAGAGCATCAAAAAAAGGAGACGCATCCTATGTAAGTATACAAAAACCACCACTAGCTATAAGCTAAGATATTTACAAAATTACTAAAGGGGCTAAAACCCTGTGACACCTCCTCGTAACCCCAAAAAACACAACAGATGGAGAATTTTGATTCTTAAGATCC
>CM028384.1:26292004-26322831 GCA_013146195.2 Codonopsis lanceolata | reverse complement strand
ATTTTTAGGGCATATAGTTTCTAAGCGCCGGGATAGCCGTTGATCCTTCTAAGGTCAAGCGGTGATGAATTGAAGAGACCTAGTTCGCTTCACAGGGTTCGGAGTTTCTTGGGTCTAGCGGTTATTACAGGAGATTTTCAAGGGATTTTCTCAATTGTGACTCATATGACTAGATTGACACAAAAGAATACACCATTTGTTTGGGCGAGAAATGTGAGGCTAGTTTCCAAGAGCTTAAGAAAGCGGTTGACCCGTCACCTATTTTAGCCTTGCCTGATGGAGGAGATAATTTTGCATTTATAGCGATGCTTCAAGGAAGGTTTGGGTTGTGTGTTGATGCAAATGGTAGAGTTATCGCCTATGCGATTTGCGAAGTTGTCTACCCATGAACAGAATTATCCAACGCATGATTTAGAGTTGGCTGCGATTATTTTTGTGTTGCATAAATGGAAGCATTACTTATATGGGGCTAAGTTTGAGATCTTTACCGACCACAAAAGCTTGAAGTATTTGTTTTCCCAAAAGGAGTTGAACATGAGGCAAAGAAGATGGATGGAGAAACTAAAGGACCATGATTGTACTATTTTGTATCATCCGGGGAAGGCAAACGTGGTAGCGGATGCCTTGAGTAGGAAAGTTCACATGTCTTGTATGATGGTTAGAGAATGGAAGATGTTGGAAGATTTGCGAGATTGGGGTCCTAGCATTTATGATAGAGGTGTAATTTTTGCAAATGTTCGTGCTACGCCAGTTTTATTTGAAAAGATTAAAGAAGCGCAAGGGAATGATCCGGAGTTGAAGAAAATTATTGATGGGTTGGCTGAAAATGCATCACCTGATTTTGTGATTAATGGTGAGGGTACTTTGACATTTCGAGGTAGAATTTGTGTTCCTACTAATAATGAATTGAAGAGGCAAGTTCTTGATGAGGCTCATAAAACGAGGTATACCATTCACCCGGGGAGCACGAAGATGTATTTGGATTTGAAAAGACAATTTTGGTGGAAAGGCATGAAGAGGGAAATTGCGGAGTATGTATCGAGATGCTTGACTTGCCAACAGGTTAAGGCTGAACATCAAAGGCCTGCGGGATTTCTACAACCACTTGAGATTCCTGAATTGAAATGGGAGTTCATTACTATGGATTTTGTGACAGGGTTACCGCGCACGCAGAGAGGATTTAATGCAGTTTGGGTTATAGTTGACAGATTGACTAAGTCTGCACATTTTATCCCGATAGCGATCACTTATTCGTTGACTCAGTTGGCAGCCTTATACATTCAGGAGATCGTGAGACTTCATGGCGTACCTGTGAGCATTGTGTCCGATAGAGATCCGAGGTTTACATCTAGATTTTGGAGGTCCTTGCAGGAGGCTTTGGGAACATATTTGAAATTTAGTACAACTTTTCACCCGCAAATTGATGGTCAGTTTGAGCGGTTGATTCAGATTTTGGAGGATATGCTTTGTGACTTGCTTAGTGGATTTTAAAGGAATTTGGGATTCTCACTTACCTTTAGCCGAGTTTGCGTATAATAACAAAGCTATCGGTCGAGTATTAAGATGGCGCCGTATGAAGCATTATATGGGCGTAAGTGTAGATCACCAATTTGTTGGGACGGTTGGAGAGGCAAAACTTTGGGGTTCGAGTTAGTGCAATCAAATGGTTGAGAGCGTGAAGTTGATTAGAGATAGATTGCGCACCGCTCAAAGTCGACAAAAGAGTTACAGCGGATAATCGTAGAGCGGGATCTTGAGTTCCAAGTGGGAGACTACGTATTCTTGAAGGTGTCACCAAGAAGGGTACGAAGAGATTCGGCAAGAAAGGGAAGCTTACAGCAGAGGTACATTGGCCCATTTGAGATTCTTGAGAAAGTTGGGTCTTTCGCTTATCGAGTTGCATTACCACCTTCACTTTCGGAGATTCATAATGTCTTCCATGTTTCTATGTTGCGAAAGTATATGAAAGATGAATCCCATGTACTTGAATATGAGGAGATAACATTTGAGCCGGATATGTCCTATGTTGAAAAGCCCGTGAAGATTTTGGATACCAAAGAGCAAGTGCTACGAACCAAGAGAATTCCCTTAGTTAAAGTCCTCTGGAGGAATCAAAACATTGAGGAAGCGACTTGGGAAACGGAAGCGGAGATGCGCGAGAAGCATCCACATTTGCTTGATGGACTTGGTAAGAATTTAGGGACTAAATTCCTTAAGGAGGGGAGAGTGTAACACCCCGAAATTCTTGCATGTGCATTGTGTGCTTGCCTCGTGAGAACCCGAAACCTACTTGTATAACTTGTCCTCTATACTTGTTTAACATGATTAGAAGGTGTATTTAACATGCTAGTAGTATCCCTAACATGTTTGACTTGATTGCATTTCTTGATCGAGCCATAATTGTCGTATCGAACGCCTATTGCCTTGTATGCTCTAGTTTGGCTTGTTCTTGCTCGGGATTTGATCTTTTAGACTTATCCAAGACCTTGAGAGACTTTTTTATCATTGTTTTAAGACCCTTGGTACTCATTCCATTGCTTCTTTGAGTTGTTTATGCCTTATACGCGTTATACGTGCAAATCTGGACCTGTTTGACCTAACGTATGGCCTGAGGAATCGTTCCACCATGCCAACCGAACATCTTGGGCATTTTTCGGCCACAAGAACCGAACATTATGAAGGAGTTTCGGCCTCCACAACCGAACAAAGACGATTTCCGGAAAAACAGATTTTCTGCATCGACGGTCGACACGATCGCATTACCTTTACTAAACCCCTATCCAAAACTCTTTCTAAACCCCACCTAAACCTCCCTAACCCTCATTACTTATAACCTAACCCTATTAACATATTTTAAGAGTGGATTAGTGAGTGATTGAGTGGATTAATCAAGCCCAAATCAGATTTTAACTAACCACATTGTTGTGACACTTGTCCCACTAGACATTTGACTTCTCTAACACCACAATTCAGCCTGAGGACTCGTCATTTGCTGAAGGCTTTTTCAAAAACGTGAGAGAGAGAGTTCTTGAGGGTTCCCATGGCTTCTTGATGCATTCTTCTTGGTCCTCCTTGATTCCTTCTTCCATTGCTCAAGCCCTAGCTATAGACGCGAAGAGCACGACGAGTAGATTACTTCCAACCGATTACTTTCTCGTTTTTCTTTCTTGATTGGGGTTTTTAGGTAAGTTACTTCTCTTCTTCTTTGTTTTAGTTCTCATTGACCCTAAGGAAAACAAAGCTTATGATGATTGAGGTCAATGAGGACACATATATGCTTCTTATGCCTTTACCTTGTATTTTGAAATTTTGAGCTTGTTAGAAGCATGTATAGGATGATTTCATGTCTATCAAAGATTTTAATACTCTTTCATATTGTCTATTTGAGATTATGAACATGTTAGATACATTCATGTTATGAATTGCTTGAAGTGGTGCTATATGAGAATGCCCTAATTATAGCCTATATGATGTGTTGGTATGTTGTTATGTAATTTATCCTCAAATTGGGCTCTATGATGAATATGAAATGCATTGCTATGCCTTGGTGAATTTATGACCCAAATGAACTTAGTAATGGCTTAGGTTGAATTATGAAGCACATAGCTTCAATTACCCGAAATTCGGAATTTTTAGTAAAGACTCAATGGAGTCAACTCTAGGGAAGATTTGAACATGTTGAACTCTAATTTCAATCCCTACAAAGTTTGGACACCGTTTGGTCGGGTTTACTCAAGTCTAAGTTGATTTTAATTATGTGCAATTGAACCCGTTGTGATTATTTGGTTATGAGCAATTAATTGCCTTTACATGACTTATGGTAGAGAATAATAACCTACTTGGTCGGATGAGTTCGCTCTTGTCGAATTCATTCCTTACTTGTTTATATTGAGTAAATACATACTTGAGCATGTGGTCGGACGGGTTCGCTCTTGTCGAACTCGATCCTTATTTGGTCTTATCAAGTAAATATCTACTTGTGCATTGCATTAAGTCCAGCTGGCACTATTTGGTTTGATTTTTATGTCAGGGTAGGACGATGCATCGCCTTCACGAATTGAGAGATTCGTGCTCGCTATGGATCGTCGTACCTGGGACCTCACACACCCCTCCATTGTTGGCCGCAATGGGGAAGTAGCCCCTTTGCCGTAACAATACGTGCGTCATAGGCTGCTATTAGCCGGCGGAGTTCGGTATATCAATGCGAAGTCATGATATTGGGTTAACAAAGTTTATTGCAGGAGCTACGTAGCGGCCGTGCCTATACCATATCCTACTTGAATGATTTATTTTCCGCACTTACGTGAATAATGTGCTAAGTGCTATATGATGATCATGTATACCATAATTGTGATAAATGCCATGCTATAACATGAACATGCATTTTTGGTAACTTACTAAGTCTTATGACTTACCCTATTTGTTTGTTTTGTTTTCCTTAGATCCGAGCCAAGAAGACGGTTCGCGCTAGATTCGCCATACCCGCGTTTGGTTGCTTGCGAGATAGAAGGTTGTTCTTTTGGGTTTTGTAGCTAGTCTTTTGTTTTGGCAAGGACGTTGGGAAGCAAGTCACTTAGACTTGTCTTTGGGTTGTTGTTGTAGTATAACTTGAATACTTAAGACTTATAATCTTTTGTGTGCCGACTTATATGTCGAGCTTGTTTATATAATATTGGTTCACTACAGTTCCTTCCGCTTAACACTTTTTATGATATTGTTGTTGTTGTTGTCTCCGGCATGTTGTGGCCGTTGAGGTTATATTATGCATGTGTTATAATTGTAGGAGTAGTTGTTGTTCTGTAACGCCGATGACTTGTTTATTTTAAGTTATTTTCCGGCCAAGTGTAGCCGAGTTGTTAATTGTATGCGATGTTGCGCCACATGAATTTTATAATCCTACTTGCGCATGCTTGTATTCTTGCTTATTTGGACGGCACGACTTGGGATCCCGCATTGGGGTCCGGGTCGGGTCGTCACACTAAGGTTCTTTGTATATCGATGCGTGAGCTTTTCTTCAAAGATTTCTTCAACATGGAAGAGCAATCGCGCTACTTGACCGAATTTCGGCTGAAACTTGTTATTCACCATCTTCTCTCTCTTTCCAAAGAAAGACATAAAGGTAACCAATGTACCTGTCCAAGAAATGGTATCATATTTGTTTGTCGCCCCCTTCCGGAATTTGATGATTCTCGCCGCCGAGGGTTCGATATTTATTCAAAGTATCCAACTACGGAGGAAGCTAGAGGAAATTCGCGAATCATGCTTGTGAAACACTCACAAGGTTTCTAAGAATAACCTCAAGGTATAGCTAGATTCAAAATTGCCTAAACCTTATCCATCCTAGATTGGTCAAGCTTTCCGGATTGGATTAGATTAGTTTTAGATCAAGGAGTTTAGAGTTGTGATCTTAATACAAGAAACCATGGTGACATTTTACCATATAATGTGCCTCAAGGTGTCATTTTTTCCAAAACAATCAAAAAGGCGAAGTTAGTTTCTTGTAGCTTTTTACGGTTGTTCCCCAGAAATGATGTGATTGATTCTAGTAACAGTCAATTGCACAAGCTATGTCTCACCAAAGTTCATATGGATGAGCATATCTTAAGGTCTATTATCTCATTATGCCCCTTTATTGATGAGGAATTATCCATATCACGTGTCCAGGCATAAAAAAGGTTAAGATCTCTCATCTTCGTGAACTTAAGAGTTTATTTATTTTTAGCTTGAGAAGAGATGATATTGAGATGGTTGAAATTGAGGCTCCGAGTCTCCAAAGTTTTGTAATGAAAGTCTGGGACAATGAAGTACGCCCACGAAGGATTAGCAAGCTTGAATGTCCGTGTTTGTTGGACTTACATTTGAATTTTGTTGCTGTGGAAGATGCATTCTTGCAGAATCTTGTATCGAGGCTTTCGTCCCTGCGAAAATTGGTATTAGACCATTGTAAATTATTGCAAATGCTTAAAATATCAAGTGATATCCTCAATAGCCTTGAAATACGCAAGTGCAGGAACATTATTCAGTTAGAAATTGATGCTCCAAATTTGTTCTCATTCCGTCTTATTGATGATACTACGCCGAAGCCTCTTATCTCATCAATGCATCCCATCAGTCAATCGGAAGTTATCTTGCTCTTTGGCGGTGATGATCCGTTGTTGGACACTGAATTATTCTTTAGGTTGCGGAATTTCATTTCTAATTCAAATCAATTTGGACATCTGATTATGGCTCTCAATAGTAACGAGGTATGTTCAAAGATGCAAAATTGCAATATTCTTTTCTATCTGCTATATAACTGGATCTTTTATTTGTTTTTATTCTCATTGCTTTGTCATGGCTTGTAAAGGTCACCTTTGGCATTGAAGAATCAAAAGATAGAGCTGATCAGCCAGCGCTGGAGATCAAGCACTTGACGTTAGAACCATTTTCACCTCTAAGTTATTATAATATTTTCAATGGCTTACTGTGGACTATTCATCCTCATATCATGTCCTTTGTACTAGAACTTGAGGAGAGAAATGATGTCGTGACGGTAATGTCCATGTATTTCAATTTTGTTACCATTTTTATGCTCCTGATGGTTTATTTAGGAAACATTCATTAGCTAAAAGAAACTAGCTTTTTTGTTGGTTCACAACTGTAACGAGAATAAAATCTTGGGGCCTCATTTTAATGGCCCCAATGTCAAATGTAACCCTATTAAAAGAGTCCCAAGTCATATACCACCTATCCTAGCTATCTTTTTGTACGAAGAAATATATGTGTGTGTTTATGTATGTATGTATATAGGTACACAAACACATACACACACATGTATATATACATCACTTAGATCTTAGATATAATTTAATGCGTGAATCCACATGTGTTTTCAAAGCTCGCTTAGTTTTAACAATATTTTTTTGTGTTTCTCCGTTAGCTCAAGTTCATGGGGGCAATTTATAAAAAAATAAATGACATAGTGGTCTTCTAAAAGTGGGAGATATCACTTGGGGGTTCCTCATATGTTTTCCTAAAAGCTTGTTTGCATCTTTTTTATCATTTTACATTTGGAAGCAATAATTGATACTACTAATAGAAGTGGAAGAATATGAAACAAAATAGCATCTTGTATGCCTTTCTCATTCACATCTATATATATATATATATATATATATATATATATATATATATATATATATATATATATATATATATATATATATATATATATATATATATATATATATATATATATTTAAAGTTGGTGAGGAGCACTATGGTTGTGCCACCTCACCACCTTTAGATAAATCTTCATTTTAAATCATCCATGTGGAAGTTTTAAAAACCTTTGGTTTTCTAGCCATTAGCTAATAATAATACCTAATAACAATCAATATGATAAGGGGTATTAGTATTAGTATATATAACTTCTTCTATTGTCAATAGTAGAAGACTTATATTTAAAAACTTTTACAACTAACATTACTTCTAACCAATGTGGGATAAAACTCTTCAAGGTTAGATATTACTTCTAATGACTCACTTTTAACATCATACTTTAAGCTTTGATATCTTATTCATCCAAAACTTGATTTGGACAAATAAATATATCATTTCGATGTTCTTGCCGAGTAGAACACATTTACACAATTACTTTTGTCAACAAACAAATGACACGTAAAGAAATTTGTGCCTCAAGTTGCACAATTTCTTTTACTAAAAACACTAATTTTTTAATAAGTATTATACTTTAACTCTTGATATCTTATTCATCCAAAACTCAATTTGGACAAATAAATATATCATTTTGATGCTCTCACCAAGTAGAACACATTTGCACAATTACATTTACCAACAAACAAATGACACGTAAAGAAATTCGTGCCTCAAGTTGCACAATTTCTCTCACTAAAAACACTAATTTTTTTTAACAAGTATTATACTTTAAGTCTTGATATCTTATTATCAAAAACTCAATTTGGACAAATAAATATATCATTTTGATGCTCTCACCGAGTAGAATACATTTGCGCAATTACATTCGTTAACAAATAAACGATACGTAAAGAAATTCGTGCCTCAAGTTACACAATTTCTTTCACAAAAAATACTAATTTTTCAACAATAAAAGAGATGTATCCCACATTGGTTAGAAATTGATGTTGGTTTAAAAAAATTTATTATTAAGTACCAATAGAAGAAATGCATCATGCATCATACATTGGTTGGAAAGTGATGTTGATTTTCAAAGTCACTAGAAAACCAAAAGTTTTTAAAGCTTCCACATGGATGCTTAAGAATGAAGATTTATCCAAAGGTGGTGAGGTGGATAAAATATTTTTACAATTATTACCAATAGAAGATGTATATCTTACATTGGCTAGAAAATGATGTTGAGTTTAAATTATTTTATATTATATAACACATTGTTTAAAAAGAAAATATTAGATTTTAAAGTCTTTAAAAGACTAAAGACTTTCACTTTTACAAGAGATGTATCTCACATGGTTACAAAATATTCTACTATTATTACCAATAGAAGAGATGTATCACACATTGGTTAGAAATTGATGTTTGTATTAAAAATATTATTATTAATTACTAATTGAAAAGATGTATCATACATTTGTTATATGTGATGTTGATTTTTAAAGTTTTTTGTTAAAAAACTTCTACCATTATTATCAATAGAAAATATATATCTCACATTAGTTAAAAAATGATGTTGATTTTTAATTATTTTAGATTATATAAAAGACTTACTATTATTAGCAATATAAGATATATATATATATATATATATATATATATATATATATATATATATATATATATATATATACTTTTGGTTTTCTAACCATTAACTAATAATAATACATAATAATAATCATAATGATAATGAGTATTAGTATATATAACTTCTTTTATTGTCAATAGTAGAAGACTTATATTTAAAAAAATTTACAACTAACATTACTTCTAACCAATGTGGGATAAAACTCTTCAAGGTTAGATATTCCTTCTAATGACTCACTTTTAACATCATACTTTAAGCTTTAATATTTTATTCATCCAAAACTTGATTTGGACAAATAAATATATCATTTCGATGTTCTTGACGAGTAGAACACGTTTGCACAATTACTTTTGTCAACAAACAAATGACACGTAAAGAAATTTGTGCCTCAAGTTGCATAATTTCTTTCACTAAAAACACTAATTTTTAATAAGTATTATACTTTAACTCTTGATATCTTATTCATCCAAAACTCGATTTGGACAAATAAATATATGATTTCGATGCTCTCACCGAGTAGAATACATTTGCGCAATTACATTCGCCAACAAACAAATGACACGTAAAGAAATTCGTGCCTCAAGTTGCATAATTTCTCTCACTAAAAACACTAAATATTTTAACAAGTATTATACTTTAAGTCTTGATATCTTATTACCCAAAACTCGATTTTGACAAATAAATATATCATTTTGATGCTCTCACCGAGTAGAACAAATTTGCGCAATTACATTCGTCAACAAACAAATGACACGTAAAGAATTTCGTGCCTCAAGTTACACAATTTCTTTCACTAAAAACACTATTTTTTCAACAATAGAAGAGATGTATTCCACATTGGTTAGAAATTGATGTTGGTTTTAAAAGTTCTATTATTAAGTATCAATAGAAGAAATGCATCATACATTAGTTGAAAAGTGATGTTGATTTTCAAAGTCACTTGAAAACCAAAAGTTTTTAAAGCTTCCACATGGATACAAGTATTTCACATTGGTTACAAAGTATTCTACTATTATTATCAATAGAAAAGATGTATCACACATTGGCTATAAATTAATGTTAGTTTTAAAAATACTATTATTACCAATAGAATAGATGTATCATACATTTGGTAGAGGATAATGTTTGTTTTTAAAGTCTTTAAATAGAAGACTTCTACCATTATTATCAATAGAATATGTATATCTCACATTGGTTAGAAAGTGATGTTAATTTTAATTTTAGATAAAAAAAACTTTTACTATTATTACTAATAGAAGAGATATCTTACATTTGCTAAAAAATGATTTTAGTTTTAAAAGTCTTTAAATAAAAGACTTTTACTTTTATCATCAATGTAATAGAAGAGATGTATCCCACATTATTTAGGAAGAGATGTTGGTTATAAAATTTTTAAAATAAAAGACTTCTTCTATTATTACCAAATGAGGATATGTATTACACATTGGTTAGAGAGTGATGTTAATTTTAAAAGTCTACAATTATTAGCAATAGAAGAGAGATATTTCACATTGGTTATAAAGTGATATTGATTTAAAAAGTTTTTAGATGATGTATCTCACATTGGTTACAAAGAAATGTATCTCATATTATTTAGAAATGAGTATTGGTTATAAAAGTCATTAGATAAAGACATTTTTTGTTATTATCAATAGAAAATATGTATCCACATTGTTTAGAAATGAATATTGTTTAAAAAGTCTTTTATCCACTACTATTATTACTAATAGAAAATATGTATACCACATGGTTAGAATGTGGTGTTGGTTTTAAAGTCTTTAGATAAAAGACTTAAACTTTCATTACCAATAAAAATATAAAATATGTATCTCAAATTGTTTAACAATGAATTATGATTTTAATAGTTTTTAACAAAATGACTTCTAATATTATTATCAAGTTAAATGTTAATTTTAAAAGTCTTTAGATAAAAAAAAATTACTATTATTGTTAATACAAAATATGTATCTCACGTTAGCTAGAAACTTATATTAATTTTAAAAGTATTTAGGTAAAAAAATCGTTTAATATTAGTAACAATATTAAAAAAAATTATGACAATAGAAGAGATTAACAATCTAATTATAATGTCTAAAAGTTATATTATTATTACAAAAATATATATATCCCACATTATATCCGTGCATAGCACGGGCTAAATAACTAGTTTATTATGATTTTTTGTTATTGATAAATAATTCTCGTCCTTAACTAAAATCTAATTGGTGAAAATTGTGTTGTAGACTTGATCCATGAATAAAGTGTGTATTGGTGTCCCTATATTATCTAAATATATTTGTCCAGAATCTTTTATCCATATTTGTTACAACATTTATACAACTAGCGGATTTGAATGGTCTCGATAATAACATCTTGGAGAGGGAGGGAGGTGGGAAGAAAGAGACATATGGCCTTACCTGCCTGTTGTGTTTTAGTGGATTCATTATTATTTTTTCAAACATTACAAATTTCAAAAGAGAACCACAAAAAATAAGCATCAAAGTTCCCCAAAGCCAAACACACCCTTTGGGTTTTTCGGTCTATGCAGCAATATTTTTTGTGGGGTATTCTGGTTCTTTTGTAGCTCTGTTTATGGAATCCAATCTTATTTCAGGACTATTATATATATATATATATATATATATATATATATATATATATATATATTTTAATTTTGGTGGGTCGTTTTTAAGTTTGTTTTGGTTTATGTGGCAACACTTTAGAGCGGTACTCCGGTCCTTTTGGAGCTATATTGGTGTATTTAATCAAGTTTTGCCTCAAATAGATTTGAGGGAGAGGGAGGGGGGTGGTGAGGTTAGTTTTTTAAAGTTCTTTTCGTCTATGCAGCAGCATTTTAGTGGGGTATTCTGATCCTTTTGGAGCTTTGTTGATAGTATTCGATCAAGTTTCTGGTTATCTTGGTTTTTTTAATAACTAGGACTCTCAGGGAGTTATTATTGGATAAAATTCATCAAGGTGGTGACCAAAAGCTTATGAAATCATTGAGGTTCTGTTGTTGTTTTGTGCTTAATGTGTGGACATATACCATGTTGACCGCTTAGCTGCACCTACTAGAAGTCTAATAGTACCAACATAACAACCTGGCTAGATCTAGATGTAGGGAAAGCTGAAACTAACATCAACATTAGGTAGCTTGAGTGATTACAAGAAACTTTAGCATCTGTATAACTTGAAAAGCTATGCATTTTTTTTTATCACAAGAAAAGTTTTGCATTGTTATATTATGTAAGAAAAATATGATAAAAGTTTTCAAGAACTCTTACATTGCTCATCAGCTAATGTGTATGTTTGCAGTTTGTACGCGACATTTTGGTGCATCGAGATTGTGTAGCTTGTTGCTCTTGTAGCCATGCAAGAAATTGGCTTAAACATTTACAAGATGTATCAGTTGTGAGTGATGAAGGAGCTAAACATGGATGGCTTATTGCTCTTACATTCTTTACGTTTTTATTTTATTTTATTTTTTGTAAGAAGACATTGTTGAACAATCTTGATGGCTATTATAGTACAATAATTTATTTATTTTTGCTTATAATTAAAAACAATTTAATTGTAAAACTAGTTATCAGTTACGTTAAGTTTTATAATTATTGTTGTTTGTTGAATCTCCTTTGGCATTTTGCTTTTTGTTCACTTGCATGCGTCACGGTTAATGTTTGCAGGGGTCAATAGGGCTACTGCATTGCATCTTCTTTGCCATTTGAATTTATATTTTCAATGAGCGTTAGCGATCTGCTTCATTTAGGGTGGTAAGTTACTCATCCTTCTGTACTTCACTTTGTTACATTTTTGGGTTCTTGCCTTGTTCTTCTCGTTTCCTGTCTCTTTGTTACATTACTGCTCAGTTGAGGACACTTACTGAAAAAATTACTTCTATAGTCAAGAAAGAACTACCGTATGTCAATGAAATTTTTAGAATGAAATAAAACAACTCCAGTAAAGCAATGGGGGCATTGTGCTTTCCAGGGGATGCTCTTGCCTCACATTTTTCCTACCGTTCTGAACATGCGTATGATAAACATTCCAATGTCATTTCAAATTTCCGCACTAATGCCAGCTGAAATGAGACTTGGTCATTATAGAACTCAGACTATCCTGAGCCAAGGTATACAGCCTAAGAGTAAGAGAAGAACATTTGTAAGATCTAATCTTCCCGGATTGTTTCTAAATAAACTGGTATAGAACTAAGAAATTATGTAAGCTTGGGATTTAACCACCTGGTTCACTGTCCACACTTACCTGCATGATCATAAAATCTGATGACAACTGATTCATTGTCCGCACACAACGGATGTGGCACACATTATCAACCCCAATATTTCCCTGCATTCACTTCTTGTTTGTATGTGTAGTTTGTAACACATTTAAGTAAGCGAGCTTGCTTGCATCTACAAATTAATTTCAACCAGGAAGTGACAAGGAGCAACAACAAAAAGAAGGAATCATTTTGGTTTAATGACAGATAATTCTATTTGAGTTCCATTCTATTGGTTGATCCTAATAAAGTCGTTAAACATTTTCACCTTCACTCTTCCTATATCTTGCAAATCTTCCACGAAACTCTTTTCACTTGAGTACATGATCAGACCATGCTCTCCCACATGGCACATAAGCCTGCACGTATTTAGTATATAAATGAGTACATAAAACATTTTAGATGGTAAAACTGCTTAGTACTTGTTTTCACCTTCACTGTTCCTATATCTTGCAAATCTTCCACGAAACTCTTTTCACTTGAGTACATGATCAGACCATGCTCTCTCCCATAAGCCTGCACGTATTTAGTATATAAATGAGTATAAAAAACTTTTTAGATGGTAAAACTGCTTAGTACTTGTTTTCACCTTCACTCTTCCTATATCTTGCAAATCTTCCATGAAACTTTTTTCACTTGAGTACATGATCAGACCATGCTCTCCCCCATAAGCCTGCACGTATTTAGTATATAAATGAGTACATAAAATTTTTTAGATGGTAAAACTACTTAGTACTTGTACTCTGCCAACAAGAAGAACATGGTTGCAATTTGGGAGGAAAAGACAGCATAACTACCTGTTGAACCCCAAGAAGGTATAAAGCAGTCAAATCTTTTACTGAATAACCACTTCTTCATAGTGTAGAATTCTAATAACATAAGCAATCCATGTATTTTGTTTATATCTTATACATTAATTGAACATGGAAAAACGATAGAGGTTGAGTAGTAGTTTCAACATATTCTGGTAGTTTTGTTTGTGCCATTCGAAATCATTTCTTGTTCCGTAAATCATGATATTTTTAAAAGGGGAAGATAAATCACTAAATCAAATCATGATCATGATATTGTAAAAAGGGGAAGATAAATCAGTGTCTCGTGATCATGATATTGCAAAAAGGGGAAGATAAATAAGTGTCAATTTAGTGAAACTATACGTGTTGCATATTAGTGTTCATGCTCACTAGAATGATAACATTTATTTACAATGAACTGAAAGTGCATTAAGTTTTACTAAGCTACTTACATCAGTAAGAATGAAGGCTCCATTGACTTTCAGAAACTTATGGTTGGGCACAAGCTGACTGCAAATCATGACTGCTACTTCATGCCTCTTCCCATTGCATGGAACAACGAAGTCCTTAGCCATGTTCAAAAGTTTCATTGTTCCAATCCGATTACATTCCTCACACTAAATTGCATGCAAAAAGAGAATATCAAGCATAACATTAGAATACATCAATAGATCATCAACTTTTTTTTTTTTTGGTTAAGTAAGAGTATTATAAAATATAAAGAGCGTAAAAAAAAAAGGAGACGCATCCTATGTAAGTATACAAAAACCACCACTAGCTATAAGCTAAGATATTTACAAAATTACTAAAGGGGCTAAAACCCTGTGACACCTCCTCGTAACCCCAAAAACACAACAGATGGAGAATTTTGATTCTTAAGATCAGCCATGCTCCTTTCGTCGTTCTCAAACGCTCTAGCATTCCTTTCTCTCCAAATAGTCCAACTCAATGCTAACGGCACAGTATCCCAAAAGGAATTTCTTTTCTTCCGTTTATACAAAGACCAAGCTCAAAGCAAATCAAACAAATGTTTCTTGTCATCGTGGTCTAACATGAATTACAAACTCACAAGTCTTCTTCTTCGGCTACCGTACCCTTAAGGCGTAGTTAAACCCCCATCATATGTATCCTTAATCACATGAAAATATCATACTTTCCTTGCTTCTCTAATAACACCCAAGTATATCTTTCAGAACATGATATCCACCTTGTCTTAGTAAATATACAAGAAAATCATCAAGTAAGAAAATGGTAACTTGGTGGAGTTATGCCAAAAATAGGAAATAGTTGGACAGATGAAAATTTATGCTCTAGTACTCATGCATGCTATTCCTTGTGGACGAAAGAGGTTCCAATGTGTGTAGATTGAGAACCATATGCCTCCAAATATCGTCTATAAGACAAGTCTTCAACTTCATTACCAATTATTGCTGCAACATACAAGAAGAAAGGACAGAATTTCCCACAAGACAAATCAATCTATTTTAGTATTCCTCTTCAATACAACTCATCCACACACAATCATGAAATTAAAGAAGTCATTTTTTGGGAATAGCACATTGTGCTGACGACGAAAAGAACAAGAAAATAATTAGAAGTCATTTGTTGGGCTTAAAAGAACAAGAAAATAGCACCAAGATATGTCACAACACAACATAATCACATGTTATTTGTATTTATCATCTAAAGATGTTAGTCACTGGACCTAAACCCATAGATATATTGTCTTCCCTTCAATACACCTTTTAGTTAGTTAGTTAGTCAACGCACTGAACAAATTACCATTTCACATTGATATTTACAAGTTGCCATTTATTTGACTTTCTACATTACTTATCAAAAAATATATATTTTTCCGCCATTTACATGGGAATCGCACTAAAGTAACTTCAAACTATTACGCGGAAATCAAATGGGGAGCATCCAATTGTTATAAAAAATAAGC
The DNA here is from genome assembly GCA_013146195.2 of Codonopsis lanceolata. Classification (NCBI taxonomy): domain Eukaryota; kingdom Viridiplantae; phylum Streptophyta; class Magnoliopsida; order Asterales; family Campanulaceae; genus Codonopsis; species Codonopsis lanceolata. Next base: position 26,307,037 of record CM028384.1, on the reverse strand, counting down.
ATTCTGGTAATCCTTTTTAAAAAAATGCTTTTTTATAATTACAATCTATCAGTTCGGATCTATATGAAAAAACTAAAATAATCATTATGTTGTCATGTGCAGAAACAAAAAGGGTACAACAAGTTATAAAAATATCATAGCTTCGGAAGTGCATAAGCATTCACAAGTTTTAATCGTGGCTCATCTCTATTAATGGATTAAAGCTGTAAAAGGTAACAGGTAATTATAAGTGGTGTCTCCTTTCTACTTGCAAGATGGTTTCTTATGCTAAGGCTTATGGTTTCACCTCATCACATATAGTGGATCATTTTCTAACATCAATTATGGTTACATTGAGAAACTCTGTAATAGGTAGAACTCTGAAGATAGTCACCCTCATATTACAGGTCGCCTCTTGAAAAGACACTTCAACCCATTGTGCATTTTCCAGGTGTTCCAGGCCCTTGATTGGAATGATTGCATATGGCTAAGTAACAACCCTTGCACTACAGTTGGGAAGGACTTGCCTTTCGAAATAGGTGAAAGCAATAGCTGTCTTATTTTACTTGGGACTGCTACCTCTATGGCTACTGCCACTGCATACTATTTTGTACATCCTAAGCACAAAAAGTTCATTCTCCGATTGTGTGACAGTTGTTTAAATTCTGATATTCACCTTAATTAATCCGTTGCCAGCATGTTGATTTTGATCATAATTTGTAACAAAATTTAGGTTAATTATCGGTATGTTAATTTGGATCTTAATTTGTGATGAATTTTAGGTTATTTATTTTCCAAACTGTAGATTTTGATCTTAATTCTTGATAGACCGAGGTAATCTTAATTTTAGGTTAATTAATGGTGGAAGTCAAAATTGAGAATGCAAGGCCATGCATGATAAAGAAATCAAAATGTTCGAATTAAGGCACCTTTAGATGAAGAGAAAGGGGAAGTCGGGAAGAGATAGAGCACACTAATCATATGAGACCTTATTATGATGCAAGAGCAGAAGTGTTCTCAGCAATGTTATTGGATTGATAGACTTCCTTATCATGCCAGACAAATGGAAGAAATTCTCCAGTCTTACACTACCTACCATGCCAGACACTACTATAAGGCGCTAATTCCATCTGCTCAATGAACTATAAGCACTTCCTTAAGGATAACTGGATAAGGCATAGAGAGCAGTGAGGTAGGATGAAAAGTACTCTCAAGTTACCTTGGTCCTGCTCATCTTTTTATTTAGGAAATACTTGAGATAGGAAAGCATCAAAGCCTAGAAAAGTCTAAGAATCCACTTTGAAATAGTTTTTTGCAAGAAGCTGTCCAGAGTAGAGTTAGGGCGCTCTTCGTGGTGGTGAAAAGATAGTGGGCAACATACCATGTTGATCAACAAAGCATGAAGCCAAAGTCACATTAGCCTATGTCAGTCGGGGTGGGGAAGAATCTTTCTCTTCCTAGACTTTTTCATTTGGATGCACCATAGACCTCATCAAGCCTAGAAAACTTTAAGAATCCGCTTTGAAATAGTATTTGTACGAAAGTTGTCAAGAGTAGACTAGTAGAGTTAGGGCATTTTTAGCTTAGTCCAGTTACAAAATAAGTAAGCTCTTATTACCAGCTTAGACCCCTCCCGCTCTTTGAAATGTTGGAAAGATAGTGGGCAATATACCATGTTGATCAATGAAGCATGAAGCTTAAGTCACATTAGCCTATGTCAATGGGGGTTGGGGAAGAATCTTTCTTTTCCTAGACTTTTAAATCTTTGGACCACTGAAACCGGCATACCAAACAAAGACATAAAATATGTAGGCATGTTGGAGAGGGTACTTTTAATAAGGGTCAATCTACCACTCTTAAGACAAATATTGCTTTTTCCACCCCACTAATCATCGTTCAAACCTCGAAATAATCAGACTCCAAATTTGTCCCTAGAGGCAGGCCAATATATGTCGATGGAAGAATCCCAACTTTACACCCAAAGAACATGGCCAAGTCATCCACGGCAAGCAACTTTACACCCAAAAGAGGCACTTTATACAACATCTTTTTCATTCGCTTCCCAATCATGTGTCCTATGTATGTCCAACACAAACCTAATTGAGGCATAAATAAAATTAAAAAATAAAACGGAAAGGGGGCAGTAGCAAGTGGCAAGAATCAGCTAAAAATCTATATCTACCAAAAAATTGAATAAATATTCCCTCCATTCCGAGCAAAGAGTCTACTATACTATTTTTGGATATTTCACTTTAAAGAGTACTTTTAAAAAAAGGTGTTTATCACCTATACAACATTTCAATTATACCCTCCACATTTGATATAGGAAGTGAAATAGACAAGAGATTTAAAGTGCAACTCCTATAATGACAAACCTTTAAACAGAGAAACCACGGTCGAACAATGTTTGGAGCCATCAACAACACAAAACAACTGATTGAATTTTGTAACCAGATTTCACCAAAAAACTGCAAAAAAAAAAAAGACATCAACAAACAATCAAAATGTAACACACCAAACAAAATCCTCATCAATAAACTTGCAAGTTTCAATTATTTAACATTTAAAAACTCAAAACATTACAGATTTGTCCTAATTATGTAACTTTAAGGATGATAACAAACCAAAAACATCTTATAATTGACTTAGCCACAAGATAAAACTCAATTGCATTTGAGGTTGGCCACCAACAGCATATATGTACACCTACATAACCACTATTACTATAGCAAGAGACATTATAAACACACCTGTAACAGAGACAAGGGCAGACAATGTACTTTTTTTAAGAAAAAATACAAGAAAAAAATTAACCCGTGTCCATATAATCACAAATTCCCATTTTGAATAATCTAGCATAAAAAACATGGTAACTCATATTTACCACAATCACAACAAATGAAAAGGTTGAAAAAAACAAGCAAATTCCAACCAGGTAAGCAGCTGAAATTAATTTTTTTTGATAAGTAATAATTGTATTAAACACAAAGCCTCAAAAGGAGGCACATCCATGTACACAGGGAGTATACAATACTGAAAAAATATACTGTCTGAAATATTAACCAAAAGATCCCCTTCTCTCGGGTACGTGACTTCGTTCCAGAACTGTAGGGACTGATACATTATCGAATAAAATTTTATCTAGAAGAAAGGACAAGTTATAACATTATGCTTAGCCACTGTTTATAGATATACATTATCATAATAAAAGTAGGACAGGACCTGCCAAAGTTCAAGTTATGTTACAACTTTTAACTACTCAAATCTTGTATCAAGAAAGAAACAGAGACTTTAAGAAGCATATACAAATAAGGTCTGACGAACAAAAGTAAAAACACAGGCCAGGTTGGCAAGATGATTTCTAATTATCTCAGAGCATTGCAATACTCTGTTGTTGTGCGTCTGTAATGCTTGATTGCTTGCAGAATAGGAAAAAACTTATCAAAAAAATAAACAAGCAAATGGAAGAAATCCTAGAGCAGTAACAAACCTACTGATAGGTCTTCACAGTTAGTGATGAATTTTCAAAGGAAAAAAAATGAAAGCTAAATAGTACCATACTTTAATTCTATTTTATTTTTTATTAATGATGAAGGAAGATTAGATCAGATCGGAAGAAAATAAGGATAAAAATCCTTCAAATGAAAACAAAAACACAAAGATCTAAAGCTAGAAATGGTTAACATCATGACATCAATCCAGTCTGGCTGCAACTCCGAAATGAGCCCGCCTCAAAAGGCACCCCAAGACAAAACCCAAAAGATTCCATAAAGACCACACATTGTCCCAGAGAAGATGCCCAATACTCAGATTTCTACCAGCAAGCACCCCAGAATGTCACAAGCTTCCCCTACCCAAATATCTAACACCCATCCAGAAATCAAATCAAATCCAGACCAAATTCAAGTCTCTCCAGCCTCACCAAGCAGAACAAGAGCGAGAGAGAGAGAGAGAGAGAAACCATGGTCCGTGACTGTGAGAGACTCATCTTGACTCTCGAGCGAGCTGCCAGGCTTGCCGCTTGCGTGCCACCGGCCGGAGGGTGGAAGTTGTTGACTTGACCAGTTGAGCGATACATGTGAGTCTGTGTCTCTGTGTCTGTGAGAGAGCGGCGATGCCACCGTGCTGGATCTGGACTTTAGAGAGACCGTAGAACTTTGTAGAAGAAAGAGAAAGACACGGAAGGCCAAAGGCACTGAGAGCAGCTACAATGGTCCAAGTGGTGTTTGACCTTACAAGTTTACTATTTATTATAAATAATGGGGAAATTTTTTTGTTTTTTTAAATGTTTTTTATTATGTGATCATAATTAAAGTAGGTATATACGATGTATTATAAATATTGATGAAATTTTTAGTTTTCTTTAATGTTCTTGATCATGTGACCATAATTATCATATATATAAAAGGAATGATAAAGTGGTAAAAATATTTTCTTAAAGGAAAGTTTTGAAATAAGATAATTATTTTAGAATCGATGAAAAAGAAAAAAAAGACGATAATTTGAAAACGAATGTAGTATTATTAACAATAGAAACTGATGTATACCATATGGTTAGAAAGTGATGTTAGTTATAAAAGTCTTTTAGGGTTGATGAAACGAAAGTAGAATGTTGGGTCATTTGTGTGTTTTGCACACTCCACTCTTTCAGTAGACTCAAGGTGGATACTAGGGATAATATTTCACAACAGGTAGGCAAGAAAAGACTCAAACGGTTCAAAATGACATAAATCATTTCCACTTTAGACATGTTTACGTTCATTTTCAATGTTGTTGTGATAGCAATGTTTTCGTCTTATGAATAGTTGAATTTATGTAATCAACTTTTTAATTAACAATTGAAATTGTGTCTTTTAACATCGTAGTGTTCTAAAAACTAGCCTTTAAATTTTAGTCATTGGAAACTAGGGGTTCAAAATTATCTATAAGCTTTCATTAAGAGCACATTGTCGAATTTGCCAACATATATGCTTTCTCTTTTTCAAATTCCGATGTCAGTGGTGAAGAGAATTAAGAAATTGGAGATAGACTTTCTGTGGGAAGGGGGTAAGGACTATCGTAAGTATCTTCTAGTAAATTGGAGCACGGTTTGTAGTAGTATTCGAAATGGAGGTTTGGGAGTTAAAAGTGTAAAGGTGTTCAATAAAGCTCTTCTTGGTAAATGGTTGTGGAGGTTCATAGGAAACGGAAGCGTTATGGAGAAAGGTAGCGGTGGGCAAGTATGGAGAAGGAAATCACTTGTGGTTTCCCAAGGAAGTCTATTGTTCATATGGGGTAAATGTTTGGAAGGGGATTATGAAAGTTTGGGATCTTTTTGAAAGTCAGATTTCCTTCAACATTGGAAATGGGGAGAAGGTGAGATTTTGGAAGGACAAGTGGTGTGGAGAAGCCCCTCTTCAAAGGGTTTTTCCTAATTTATTTGAGATGGCCGTTAATAAGGATGAGTTGGTTAGTGCAGTGGTGGAATGTCCTAATGGGATTGATTCTTGGAATCCTTTGTTTCGTAGAAATTTGCATGACTGGGAGATCGACATTATTTATAGATTCTCCGGTTTTTTGTATGAGGTTCGGAAGGGTTTGGGGGAGGATAGAGTAGTTTGGGATGGTTCGCAAAGGAACACTTTCTCGGTGAAATGTTTTTACTCTTTCTTAAACTAAAAAATGAGGACAGTGAACATTTTCCATGGAAAGTAATCTGGAAGTCGAGGGCTCCTAGTAGAGTGATGTTTTTTGCTTGGGAAGAGTCGAGGGAGGCTATTTTGACCGGGGACAATCTGAGAGCCCAAGGGAGGGTTTATGTGAATCGGTGCTTCTGTGTAAAAAGGAGGAGACAGTTAATCATTTGCTTTTGCACAGTCCAGGGATTTATGGGATTCCTTTTTGTGGGCAGCAGGTATTTTTTAAGCGATGCCAAGGACTTCTCTGCTTCGTGGTTAGGCTTCGTTAAGCAGTACAACTAGTAGATGGAAGTCTATTCCTTTGGCGATTTGGTGGAGCATCTCGAAGGAAAGGAATCATAGGGTGTTTGATAATATAGAGATAGACGCCAACTGGATTAAGAAGAAAGTGCATCATCTTCTCGACTTTTGGCACTTGGAAGCGGTGTAAATGTTGATTCTTATGTTAGATTTATATATGTTCAATTCATTACATTAGTTTTATACTTCAGTGGCTAATCGGGCTGCGTATCGATTAGCGTGGCAACTGTGTATAGAACTTTGCCTAGTATAGTTTTTATAGGACTTCACAGGTTCAGCGGAAGACCTCTTCACAGCTTCACCGGAAGACCTGCTTAAAGCTTAAGAACGGCAGACCTTGTGTCCACCTGGTCTCTTATGACATGTCCAATCCAGCAATGACTCATTGGATTAATTCAAACTTATTCTACATCTTTATTTGAATTAATCCAAGACATTCACGACATGTCAAGCCGAAAGCAACTTTCCGAAAAGCAGAAGACTTTTCGTCTGAGCGATGAAAGCGAGGAAAAGCGGTCCCCTAGTTTCGCAACAACTCTCGATCGACACCTAAATCGCCCACCTTTTGAAGATCCCGTAAATCATTCCTCGCTCTAGATATCTGTGAAGGCGAAAATCCTTGGATCGACAGCCCCATGCATTTAATGCATTGATGAAAAGAGCTGTTGAAGTATTCGTCTTCTCCAACGGATCTTTTGAAGTGCACCTGCTATAAATGCTGCCATTGAAGACTGGAACAAAAGCACTGTACAGAATCAATCGAACACTTAAAGGATTGCTCTGAAACTTCCTAGAACTCCAAGTCTTTCAACTCAGTGCAATCAAGAGATCCTCAACAGATCTAGAAGTCCTCGTCAACAACAAGAAGTTGCTCTTCAACACTTATTGTTTTATCTTCTTGTTGTTTACTTTCATTAACTATACTTCTGCACGAATTAAATATCATGTATTTACAGATATTTAATTCCCTAGACCCTAAACACAAGTCAATATTTTGTACACGATCCATTAGGGATATTCTTTGTAATTGATCTAGTGGAAAACATAGTGCACAATTTAAATCCAAGGTTGACTGCCTTGGTGGTGGACGTAGCACTCATTATAGTGTGAACCATCCCAAAATACTTGTGTTATTCCTTACTGTTTGTCTGATATTTGAACTGCATAATTACTTTGATTATCTTTATCCATTTACAGCAGAACTTAAGTAACTTGTAAAGGTCTAGGTAGTCCTTATCGGCGGACATCGGCGGACTCGAACAACTACTTTGAAGGTCTTCCGCTACTTGAATCTTTTCGATAGATTGCAAGTATCTTTCAAAGTATTTACCAAAAAGTTTTAAGTGTTTAATAAGCTATTCAACCCCCTTCTAGCTTATTATTGTGGCCATTGGGACCCACAATTGGTATCAGAGCCTTACTCTTTGAAAACAAGTTTTTCCAAGATTAAACTCTTGAGAGATACGATATAATGGCACAAACACACTACATGCTGCCTACATCTAATGCTAACCACGTCCCAATATTGGACGAAGGACATTTTGATGTATGGAAGGATAAAGTAATGAGATTATGGAAATGTGTTACTGCAGGTCAACATGTACCAATGAAGGCAAATCTTCTAGCCTCTATTGCTGGGAATCCTGCAGAAGTACCTAAAGAAGAATCTGAATGGACAGAGGATGATAGAAAGCTGGTAGAACTTGACAGTAAAGCAATCAACATAATCACCAGCTCTCTAGACACAAGCACATACCAGCAAGTGATTCGATGTACAACTGCAAAAGAGATGTGGGAAGCTCTTGTGGAATACTTGGAAGGAGACCAAGACACAAGAGATAACAGAAAATATACATACATCCAGCAGTTTGATTCTTTCAAAAAGGATCCTAAGGAAACCTTGAGACAAGCATACGATCGCTTCAGTGAGGTAATTAATAGTTGCTTCTCTCTAGGTAAAACGTATGACAAAAAGGAAATGAACATGAGGTTTTTAGGCTCTCTAGGTAGCTTATGGCATGTTAAGACCACGGCTATGAAAGAATCCAAGAACTTAAACGAGATGACTCTTCGTAGTCTCTACGCAAGTTTGAAGGTTTATGAACTTGAAGTTAATCAAGCTCTAGAGCAAGACAAACAGTTCAGAACTGTGTCTTTGCCAGCCATGGTCCAAGAAGAAATCACTGTTGAAACCAAACCTTCTACTTCTTCCTGTGAAAATGATTTTCTATCTGATGAGCAATTTGCCATGTTTGTAAAACGTTTTCAAAAATTTGCAAAATATGGAAGAAAGAACACACACCAACAACCTTTTAGGAAGAATGGTGAAAGCTCATCTAAGGAAGAGCTTGTGTGTTATAATTGTAGGAAACCGGGTCATTTTGCCTCAAAATGTCCTAAGCCAAAATTTGAAGCATACCGAAAACCCTCTTTTAGAAAATTTCAAAAACAAAAGGGTATGTTGGCTGAAGACATAGAAGACAAACAGGTTGCTACATGGTTTGAGACTGATTCAGAAGAGGAGGAAGAGGATTGTGAGCAAGCTAACATATGCTTAATAGCTCATGATTCAGGTCCTACCTATGACTCTGAAAATGAAGTTGTAGTTTCACCTAGTCCTTTGGACAAAAATGAAACCAACAGTGACAGCTTCAGTAAGGAAGAACTTCTCAAGGATAATCAGGATATGCTTGAAGAATTTAATTCCTTTAGAGTAGCCTATGTTAAACTGGCCAAGAAGCTGAGAAACTTACAACTAAGAAATCTATGATGGCAATGAGATTCAAACTCTCAATAGTTGTCAACAAGAGAGTATCAAGTCAAGGAAGAAAACAAATTCCTTTATGACAAAATTGATTGTCTATCTCGAGCACATCAAAGGACTTGACCTAGAGAAAATTGCCTTGCAAAAGACAATTGACTCTGGAGCCTCCAAGGATGCATTCAAGAAATCCTTTCAAGCCAAAAATCTAGTAATGATAAACCGGCATAGGATATTCAGATGTGCCTCTTCCGACAATCTCTTCACCATAGAGAAAGGTGAATCCTCCGAGATCGCAAATGATATTTCCTTCTCTAAACGTACATTTGGAAATATAGGGAAACAAGGCCTTGGTTATTCAAGTGTCCCTTACGCTTACCCCAAAGTTCGTAAAGGAAAAGCCAAAATGATCGACTCAAATGAGAAACCTAACGATAAGGTAAGGTAGAAAGTGAAGTGAAGTCTATGCCAAGGCAAAGTCGCCGGGCGGTAGACCCACCGAACCTCTAGGTAACTATCAAGTTTGTCTATGAAACAGCAAGGCTCCTTTACTGTTGAAGGTAAACTTAAAGGTATTTACCTTCCTCAAAAGTTATCAACGAGAAAAGCTAAAGCTAAGTCCGCTGTTGGTAACCTACCTTAGAAAGATTCGAAAGAAACCAATTAAGTCTACCATCAACAAACAAGCTGAACCAAGAATGGATGTCAAGAAAAGGAATAATCATAAGTACTCTTCAGTTGAAATCACTAACAGTTTCTCTATGGACTTTCCATTTATGTCACTCTTGCAATTGCCTAGGCCATCGGCACCAGAATGCTTGCTAAGGTTCACTCCAAGATCTGAGAGACCTAGTTCTCTCAAGGTCAAGGTATGGGTTCCAAATAGGTTGCTAATCCTTAGACCCGAAAGAAAATAAAGGGTACCTTGTTTACTTTAATTTCTTTTCAGAATGCTTCATGGCTATAGAATCGAAAACAAAGACATCTCGGTACCTAGACAAGGGCGCTCAAGACACATGACGGGAACAAGTCTTCTTACGTATATAGCAAGCAAAAGGACCCACCGTTATTTTCGAGATAATGCAAGAGGAAAAACAATTGGATATGGCTCAATTACTAGAGGAAATCTCTCCATCAACAAAGTTTCTCTAGTGAGTGGTTTAAAGCACAATCTACTGAGCATATCTCAATTCTGCGACAAAGGACTTCTATGCCAATTCAACTCCAACCAGTGCCTCATCAAAGACAGTGAATCCTGCTCTACAATACCGACCGGCAATAGAACAAGGAAACGCGTCTATGTCGTGGACTTAAATCTTCTAGGGAGATTCTCAAACCCGTGTCTAGTAGCCAACAATGTTCGTGACAACAAATTATGGCATGGCAACCTCACCACCTCAACTTCAAGCACCTCTCCAAGCCTCCAAAACGGGCTTGTCAAAGGTCTACCTACGGTGTCCGCCGACCATAGTTGTAAAGCTTGTCAACTAGGAAAACTTTCCAAGTCTTCCTTCAAAAGAAAGTCCGTATTGTCTACAAACGTACCTCTTCAACTTCTCGCAGATATGGATCTTTTGGACCTATCACAACAAAGAAGTATTTCAGAGACAAGTACACACTTGTAGTAGTTGACGACTACTCTAGATTCACTTGGATTGAAACCATGACATCTAAAGATGAAACGTATGATCTAGTCATGCTCTTTCGTAAGACTTCAAACTCAAAAGCTTGAAGACATAAGCGTTTACATAAGATCGACAACCGACACCGAATTCAAGAACAATGGTGTAGAAAGTACCGCGATGACCACGGATCGACCACAACTTCTCTCACGCATTCTCAACAAAACGGTGTAGCCGAACGAAAGAACGTAACACCGATTGAAGTAGCAAAGAAGAACAATGCCGCGAAGAAGCTAAACTTCCAAAGTATTTTTGGGTATAGCAACACCGCATGTTTTACCCAAAATAGATCCCTCGTAAACAAGTTTCATAATAAAACTCCATATGAAATATGGAGAGAAGATCCCCAACATAGGATTTCTTAAAATCTTCTGTAAATGTTTCATTCTTTATAATGGAAAAAGAATATAGAGGAAAATTTGATGCAAAATCGCGAAGGAATTTTTCTGGGTATTCCAAACATTCAAAAGCATTCGCATTTTCAAAAACTAATTTAAAAATTTTAGAATCGGCATGTTTCTTTTGATGAATATGACTTGTTAGAGCCTAGAAACTCGAACGTTGCTAATGATTCCGATAATGATGAGACAAGTACAAATACAAAGATCCACTTCCACTCTCATCGAAAACGGCAACCGCAGAACCCACAAGTACCGCTAACCCTTCACCTAGACGAGAACTCGCTCGCATCGATCACAACTCTTCCGTTGACCTCGAACCCATCTCTTCTGCTTTTACCCCAAGCACCTTTACAGATCACTCATCCTTCTTGTTCACCGTAAAATGAAGGTTTTGAAGATTCTATCTCTTCTCGAACTGCATTTTGGTGAATCTCCTTCTCAACCTACTCCGAATTCTTAAGGGAAGAACCCACTGTAAGTGATCTTCCTCCAATCCGTTATGAAGCAAAGAGATCATCCCATTTCTCAAATCATTGGTGATCTCAACACAGAGTTCGTGACGAGAAATAAAGTTCGAGAAGAAACTATGTTTGCTTATGCATTTGTATCGAACTCGAACCAAAGAAGATTGATGAAGCTATCGAAGATCATAACTGATTGAAGCTATGCAAGAAGAGTCGAACCAGCTTGAAAGATGTGGTGTGGAGCTTAGTTCAAAGACCGACCGATCATCCAATATCGGCACCAAGTGGGTTTTCGAAACAAAAGAGATGAAGAAGGAAATGTCACCGTAAATAAAGCTAGACTGTCGCACAGGCTACCGATGTGAGTGAAGGAATTGACTTTGATGAAACTTTTGCTCCTCTGCTAGATTAGAAGCAATCGTAATCTTTCTAGCCTATGCATCGCTCATGGACTTCAAAGTGTATCGATGGATGTAAAGAGTGCCTTTCAATGGTGATCTTCAAGAAATCAGATACGTGGAACAATTTCCTCCGTGATTTGTCATTTCGCATAAATCGGATCACGCCTACCGACTCAAGAAAGCTCTCTATTACCGAAGCAAGCTCCTAGAGCTTGGTATGAAACTCTATCCAAGTTCTTAATAGAACAAGGATTCGTGAGAGGAAGAATAGACACCACTTTATTCATCCTCAAGCACAAAGGTCATCTCTTCCGTACAAATCTATGTGGATCTACATCATCTTGGATCAACTAACCAAAGCTCCTGTAAAAGATTCGAGAAGCCGATGCAAAGCAAGTTCGAGATGAGCATGATGGGTGAACTTACCTACTTTCTAGGACCGCAGATACAATGCACTTCGATGGATCTTCATCACCAAACCAAATATGCAAAGGAACTAATCAAGAAGTTCGGTCTTGATTCAACTAAAGGATTCGAAACTCCAATGTTCACCGACCGCCATCTTGACAAAGATGAGAAGGAAAGCAAGAGAACATGACCAAGTACCGAGGAATCATAGGTTCACTCTTTACCTTATCGCTAGTAGACTTGACATTATGTTTGCCGCTTGTGTTCAGTGCTAGATTTCAAAGTGCAGATCCAAAGGAGTCACATTTGCTTCGCCAAACGTATCATTAGATATGTCTCAAAACAACAAATCTAGGCATCCTGGTATTCCAAAAACCAACAATTTCAATCTAGTTGATACTCGATGCAGATTATGCATACCGCAAAGTGAGCGTAAGAAGCACCATGGAACTTGTCAATTCCTTGAAATAGACTTGTCTCATGGTCTTGCAAGAAACAAGGATCGCTGCAAATTCAACCACGTAAGGCATTACATTTTGCAAGCAAATGTTGTTCTCTCAACTCCTATGGATGAAGCAACAACTAGTGGACTACAACATCAAGACCGCAACCGCCCAATCATGTGTGATAACACACGCAATTTCGCCTCCAAAAAAAATGATGCACTCCAAGACAAAGCACATTGATATTCCGTATCACTTCCTCAAAGATCATGTGGAAAAGGTAACATCGCTTGGAATATGTTCCAACCGAGCATCAATTGGCGTACATTCTCACAAAACCACCGGATGCCACGCAAGCAAACTTCAAAAATCAAGCAAGACAAATGAAAGAGATTTGAACTCCGAAAACTCATACATTCTTCCTGCAAGATGTATGTCAACCTTCCCGATACCCTTACCTTTTCCCCGCCTCTCATGATATCATTGTCGCCTCGACCTCAAGCTATATATCTCCAGAATGTGCATTGACCTTCGCCAATCAACACTATACCGCCGGCTGGCCAAAAGCTCGCGAGGATATGGACGCCTCCCTCGGGATTCTACCCTCTCTTCTCGCCTCAACAACAAAAACTATAGCATCTTTTCCTCGCGTAGGAATTTAATGTAGAATGGAGCTCATGAACAAGACAACACTTCTACTTTGGTGGTGAATTTGAGGCCGCCCCATCTCCATTACCGCTTAAATCATCTCCACTATCATCGGCGTGCATTACGCGGAGTTTCGCAAAGAACTATGGCCGAGGCTTGTACATGCCCGGGAAGCCATGAGGAGTAGACACCCTCGTGAGCCTTCGGGAAAAATGCTCAAAACTGCTCTCTGACGTTTCCACCTACCTTTTATAGACAAGTGGGCTTCTATTCAAGAGTGTGAGCTCATGATATGTTTACGCACAACAAATCAACTTGACAAGTGCCGTATTCTTCAACTACGCCTCAACCGGGGTCATCATCTTCAATGAGTTAAAGCAAAGGTGGAGAAAGCCAAGAACAACCCCACTTGCAAACGCCCCTTGCGAGGCCGATTAATGCCCTTCTAAGGGATGATGCTAATGTCAACTCTTCTTTGAAAGAAGATGAGTTGCTTATGCTGGCCAAGGAGAAGCAACTCTCACACTGCTCTTCGCATAGCACGAATACTTGAACAAGCAACGCCGCAGTATGGCTCATCGACAAAGTGGCCAAGCCTCGGCACCTATCTTCGTCACCCGCTTCAACATGGAAGCACACGACGCCAAGCAATAGACCCACAAAAGGCCTCTCGCAAAATTTGACGATCAAGTGGCCGCTGCCCCTCCATCAAAAGGCCAAAGACTTGGTTGATGAGTGCAGTACCGCTATGACCAAGATGGCGCCAATGGCAAGGCAAAGAAGACTAGGCTCTAAGAGGCCAATCCAACCCGAAGAGGAGCAGTCAAAATGGTTAGGAAGGAGATGAAGGAAGGCCAAAAGAACAAGGCACCAGCCAATCCAACATTCCTCACCTTCACCACCCCAAACCCACCAACCTTCAAACTCAAACCCCAAGCCCACCATCCTCACACCACCCTCCCTACCCAAACCACTCAATCAACATCACCCTCTCCCTCGCACCAACTCCTAAAACCCAAACGAAGGAGACTTCAGAAAACTCAGACCAGCCACCCGGCAGCCCTCTCCAACTTCTATCGATGAAGCTATGAGTCTCCTATTCACCGCTAAGGAAGAAAAAGGAGAGCTACCTGGCCCCAAACCCTACCGCATCCAAACCAACTACCACTACCGCCGCCCACCAACTACCTCTACCGACACCCAACCATCTACCGACACACAACCCTCAACTCAACCCTCATCATCTACCGACACACCCAACCCACAACTCGCCAACCCTTCATCTATTCCTCTCAACCCTTCATCTATTCCTCCCCGAGTCATTTACTCGAGGAATTCACCACCTCCCAGGAGTCTATCCCTCAGAGGAGCTCAAATCTCGGGAGAGACAGTAACCCCAACTCCTCCTCCACCTTCCCCTTTCAACTACTCACCCGACCCATCTACCCCCTTCCTCACCTCCCCAATCCCAACCAACTTCTTCAACCACACCACGCCCAACTCAAATCCCTCCCACCCCCATTAGACTTCCGGCCGCCAAGTCTTTTTTCGAACTTTCGGCAAGAGCGCACTCCATTTACCCCTACCCATCAACCTCCTCAACCTTCAACCTTCCCTTAGAAAACCAAAACTACCCCCGCCTTCGGTTTTCTACGATTCTTACCCGAATCATCTCATATCGCTGGACAACTCTACACTGACATTGAGATTGATTCCCACCAACACCACCTCCCTCCACCTATTACCATATCTTCCTCCACCAACACCATACCAACTCCAAGACTCGCCCTCTTCCGACTCCATCACTCCTCCACCTCAATATTACCATACGGCCTCATAGACTTACCGGCCAAGCATTCATTCATATT
>CM028384.1:26169000-26291904 GCA_013146195.2 Codonopsis lanceolata | reverse complement strand
GGGGTGGTTGTTAAATTTTGTTAAAAGTAGAGGGGTTTAATTGTTAAGTTTCAAAAGAGATGCGGTGCATTGTTAAATTTTGTAAAAGTATAGGGGTTAATAATTAAATTTCAAACGTGTAGGGTGAATTGTTAAATTCGTTAAAAGTATAGGGTGTTCATTGTTAAATTTCAAAGTGTATGGGGTGAATTGTTAATGTTATAAAGGCGTAGGGGCTCATTGTTAAATTTCTCAAAGTGTAGGGGTGAATTGTTAAAGTAATGAAAATGTCAAAATAAAATTATCTAACAATTATGTCAAAAAATTTCTTGAATGTTTTATCTAACAATCATGTCCAAAATCAATATATCAAATAAATTATCTAAAAATTTCATTTTTTCGGAAAAATCAAAAGACGCCTTTCGGCGGTATTTTGGCAAAACATCGCGACTCACCGGCGACGTTTAGAAAATCGACATCACAACCAATGACGCGTTTTATAAAACATCCGTTATTGAAAGGATGTTTATAAAACGTCCCGCCGGTGAGTCGCGGATGTTTTCCAAAATACCGCCTCGAGTTAAGCGGCTTTTCACCAATTCAAAAAACGCCAAATACGCTCAGATCTCTAATCTATTCCAAAATTGAAACGTAAGGGGTGAGATTGACATGCCCGGAAGTATCCAACTTGAGATTTCGATTCGCTTGAGTTGGAATGAGTGAGGGAGAGAGATCTTTCGAGTCAACCTGGGAGAGAAGAGAGATCCGACCTGGCTGTGGGGGGGCGCTAGACCGAGAGACGGGTTTGTGGGGCGGCTGGGGGGCTTAGAGAAAGAGAGAGAGAGAGAATGAGAGAGAGAGAATGTGAGAGAGAGAGAGAGAGAGAGAGTAGAGGAGAGGGAGACTGCTTGTGGGGGGCTTCAGGGGGGGCTACTGTGGGGGTGGGGGGGTGGGGTGGGTGGGTGGGGTGGGGTGGGTGTTAGTTTAGGGAATTAAATGATAAGGGTAGTTTGGTCTTTTTGTTCATTAAATGGTGTTGCGTTTAGGGTTTTAGGTGTTGCGTTTAGGTAGTATGAGGATTATAAAGGAATCACTTTTTGAGCGTGAATGCTGGGGGTAGGGGTGTGTACGGGCCTTAAGCCCGCGGGCATTGGTAATGCCCAGTATATGCCCATATGGTAGCGGACATCATTTTAAAAAGCCCAGTACCGTAGACAAGCCCACGGGCATCAGTGAACGGACATTGGACGGGAACGGGCAGGAACGAGCTTAGATGGGCTCTCCGACGGGTAAGGGTGCTACGGCGAATGGCGATGGTGTTGATTGCTCCCCCTTCAATTCATTCGATTGTTTACAATGTAACAAAACTATGAAGAACCAAAATTCAACAAATACAAAGTATTTTCATTATTTCATTAGCTCACAAACAAAACTACATATGATCAAAAACCTTGAAATCATTCATTTGACTTGCAAACTCAACACACAAATGACAATTAACCCCTAATCAAACATCATGAACACCTAAAATTTGAAACCGAGATGTTATTTTCAATAAAGAAGCAAGAAAACAAACTCAAATTAGAACAAACTTACATGAACACCAGATAACAAGATCTACAATGTCTTGCAAAAAGAAAAATAATATCGAGAAGGTAGCGGGCCTAGTGGTGAAATGAGAACTGGGAACGAGAAGTCACAATTCTACCGAAGGGTCACGATTTCGTCAAGGTACTAAAGAACCAAAGGTAGCAGACTAACAGTCAATTTGATTTAGGGTTTCACACTTTCACTTTCTCTTTCTCTTTTTGGCCTTTTGTATTGGACCTATTGGTATATCACTAATTCATTTCACTATATTGACTAATCTGGATAGTGGATTCCGTTAGTGTATAATATAATAGACTAATACTAAGAGACACTAATAGAGTAATGATATAATTATAATATATTTAAAATTTAAACACTTAATGTGATGATGGGCCGAGCCGGGCGTAGATGGGAATTAGAACTTGAAGGCCCGGGTGTGTCCGAGCCCGTGTGCATCTAACATCTCTAAAGCCCAGCACTATGTATTAGCCCATGGGCACGGGCACTTTGGGCCGGACACAGTGGGTTGTACGGGCTCATGGGCTGGGCTGCTCACCCCTAGCTAGGGGTATTCATAAATTTATTTCTGCCCGACTTATGCCATCTGGGCATACTTCAGAAGTTACATGGGACAGAGCTGTTTTAAACTACACCATTCAGAACGGAGGGAGATTTGATGTTGGGGTGATAATAAATGAACAGATTAAGAGTGCAACTAAATCAAAATTTTAGGAGATGAAATCTCAATCATTTTGATTTATTTTATATCCGATGAATATTTCTTCTTCTGAAAAAATATTAGATAAATCTGAGCAGACTGATGTTATGTTGGAATGGGTTGATGAGTTTCATCATGGCCCCGTCCTGGAACTCGAAACCCTTCCTGTGTTTTGTTCTACAATGAATGTTGTTATTGTTGTTTGTTAGAGTCTTTATTCATGATTAAGTGAAGTTTAGGCTGGCTGCTAAGCTTGTGCTTGTGAAACTTAAGTTGGTATTCTTTTTCAGCTGTTTGTGCTTGTGAAATTAGCGTGTTAATTGCCAAGGAAGAAATCCTTTTCCTTATAACAAGTGATTGTTTCTATAGTTTACAAATATAATACTTACTATATTTTACTCTTTTACTTCTCCTATGCCTTGTTATTCAATCTTATTAATGCAATTATTCCACTAGTATCTATATGAATATATATATCTCTCTAAACCTTGATTGCTTCTCGGATTGGGTACAGTCTTTCCTAATTGTTGCCGGTGTTGAGTTCTTTGGAAAACCAAACAGAGATTTTGATTGAGATTTCATCTCCTAAAATTTCGATTGAGATTGCCAATGGGTTTATAAATTCGTTTAACTACGAAGTAATTTTGTTTATTTAAGGGGGACACGTGGCATCGATCCCTGGAATAATAGATGAAATACAATTATGAAATAGAAGATTCTTTTTATATATTTGCATTTTACTCACCTTCTTTGTTATATATTTGCTTCAAATTAGAGACAACTAATCGACTCGCAATTAGAAGCAATTTTTGGTCTTTGCTCAAGTTGCAAATGGAGAGTTCCAATCTTCCCAACAACTCTCCAAGACAAGCATTTGGGTACATACACTTCAACTTCCCAAGCTAGATGTTTATTCTCGTAGTGATTACAGCTATTTTCTGGATTTTTTTTTTTGTTGTAAACTTAGGTTTTTTTTAGTTAACTCAGCACATTTCCATATAAAATTTCTATGTTCCTCTTTCTACTTCATACTTGGATTCCCCTTTTTCTCCTTTCAATCAAGTCCTCATTAAACCTTTAATGATGAATTATTGTTAAAATTTTTATATATTGTGATTGTTAACTAAAGCATATACTAAGGAAAAATTGTTCATGAAAACAAATCCTTAAACAAATCCAATGTTTGATTTAGAAATCCAATGTTAGATAAATAAATCCAAGTAAATCCAATATTGGATTTACGCTTGTAAAGAAAACCATCCATATTATTTTATTACGAGCTAGAGCTTGTGATATTATTACAAGCTTGAGTGTTAGTGCTGTTAGGTCAAATCTACTAAAATTTTTACATCGTTAGATCAAATAGGGTATTTTCTAAAGGAAATAAGTACAACTTTCAAAGCATGTAGTAAATCTTCAAATATTGTCATTATAGTGGTAATCTTGTTTTCTAAATAAGGATGTAGATATTCCAAATCACCATCAACTTAATCATCAAACGGCTCTAACACTAAAGCTTGTATTAATATCACAAGCTCTAGCTCGTAATATCATTTGTCTTAAATCAAACGTCGATATGGATTTATATATCAAAAATTAGATTTTTAAATCAAACATTGAATTTGTTTAATAACTGGATTTGTAACTTTAAAGATACTAAGGACTTGTAATTTCACGAACAGATTTCCCTTAGTATAGCTTTAGTTAACAATCCAACGATTTTTCCTTTAGTATATAATTTATCGAACCATTTTTCTCTACATATCTTTTTCAGGGAAATCTGTAAATAACAAGAACTTTAATCTCTCGCTAAGAAAGGAAACAAAGAGCGGTAAGTACTAAATTTGGAACCCCTTTATTTGGAACAAGATAGTCATGTTTGACTTTACATAAAGATTAAAAAAGATAATAGATTAGAGTTTATTTAATCAATATTTTCTAAACAACCCTTATTAATTACATAAGTTTGCTGTTACTCCATTAATGAGTAGGAAAGCTATTGAAATTAGCTAATTAATCGGGAGTATAGTCGGAGACAGTGGCGGACGCAGAAATTTTTCCAACCGGGTGCACAAATTTAATAAAGTTTACAAATTATAATTGTCCCCTACGCGTTTTCATATTTTGAAAAGTTCAATTACATCATCATTTGTAACACTCCTAAGCAAATCTTTTTCAATAAAACATACAAGACAATCATTTAAAAATTGATCACAAATTCGGTTTCGTAGATCTGTCTTGACAATACTCATTGCAGATAAGCATATTTCCACGCTTGCTGTTGCTACCAGCAAAATCAAATTCACAATTACATAAATTAAATATTCAATTAGAGTTATTTCAAATTAGGGTTATTTTAATTTTTAAAATTTAAATCACAATTATAATTTTGAAATTCATACAATCATATTTTGATTTAGACAATTATAATTTAGAAATTCACAATCACAAAACAAATATGACATATTCACAAATCACAATTATAAAAATATAAATTCACAAATCACAAATAAAAAATCACAATTACAGTTAACAATCCAAAAGTCAAAAGTCAAAAGGGTAATTACTAACTAACTGAGAGTGAGTAAAAAAAAGGCCAAAGGGAAACTGGGAAAGGGACAAAGGCCAAAGGGTAACTTCACTAACTAGGTATTGGGAAAAGCCGTGGCCCCTAAAGGCCTAAAGGAGTAAAGGGGTTTAAAACTTTAAACGTTTAATTAGTGAGTTTAGACTTTAGAGTTAGGGGTTAGGGCTGACCTAGTGACCTGCCTGACCAGTGGCAGTGAAGAACGTGAGCGGTGAGATGCAGAGGCAGAGCAGGCGATCCGCGAGCAGCAGATGGATTGGTCCGATTGGAGTCTTTGGAGAATGGAGAGCCTCACTGCCTCACTCATCACTAGCGGAGTAGCGGGCTAGCGGCTGCCGGCTGGACTCTGGATCTGGAGTGGACTGGAGGCTGGAGCCGGAAGCTTGGTCGGTGGCTTGGTTCGCTTGGAGCAGAGCTGCAGAGACAGAGAGTGGGAGGCAGAGACTAGAGAGAGACGGTTGAAGCTTGATTCTTGAAGCTGTAGCCTCAGCCTGTTCGGTGTTCGCCAATCGCCAAGGGTTTGTGACTTGAGACTCGAGATTTTGGGTTACAAATTTCAAATTTTGGGAAAAGGGTTTTCCGGTTTTGGCTTTTGGGTTACGATTTACAAATTTACACAGGTAAGTAAAAAAAATTTCAAATTTTCAGGTGGGGGCAAATTGTATATACTTTATTCAAGTGGGGGCAAATTGTATATATTATAACTAATTATTAAAATTTTAAAAAAAAATCCTTCAACAAAAATTTCTCCAAGTGGGGGCAACTGCCCCCAGACCCTATGTCTTCCGTCCGCCTCTGGTCGGAGAATAAGATACTCCCTCCCTTTCGGACAAAGAGTTTCTTTTATAAAATAAAACTTGTTAATATAAAAAGATAACATTAAAAAAAAGGTAATATTTGGATCACTCTTATTTCGCATCGAAATATGAGTACTCGATGATGTGACACATTCTCATTAGTTGGACATTTTATGGTTTCATCGCTCTAACCAATGAGAGTGTGTCACGTCATAGGGTACCTATATTTTGATGTAAAATGAGACTGATCCTAATATTGTCCTTAAAAGAAATATTATACTGATTATATTATAATGATATTATGTCTTATGAGTTCATTTGAAATATAATATTATAAAAACTTATTCTCATTGTCAAATTTTTAACTCTGTTTAACTTTATATTATAATAGTATAGCAATATTAAAAACTTATTTTTGCTCAAATGTACCAATAATTAGTTAATGAGAATTGCTTATAATCAATTATGGTCCTTTTTTGGTCGGTCAGCTTGCATCGCCCGCGTAAGATGGCCTATAGGAATTCACATTATATTGCCTCACTTTATTACCTACGTAATTGCTATTGGATTTATTTTTGTCTATTCTCTTATTTTGTACTCTTATTCAGGTTAACATGATGAATTTGCAGCTTTGAACAATTTGTGCTTGAATGCTATTCGGAACACCTAAACGTAACATCTAAATCTCTAAACATAACATTATTTAAATGATAAAATTACTTCACTACCCCTCTTCACATTTAAACTATATTATCCTTTCCCTCTCCCCTTCACGTAATTTTGATTACGTGTCATTATTAATTCGATTTTCATTGTTAATTCGCATAATATCGCATGTGAATTAAATTCATTTTGATTCGGTTTATTTTTTCGTTTCAATTACGAACAAAAAACCGTTGATTTTTATTTTTTTCGATATCGGACAAAACAACCGCTACACACTAGCAGATGTTTTATTAAGCATCCGCTACACTAGTGAGTATCTATTAAATGTTAAAAATGATATTTAGATCATTTTATGCATTAAATGATATTACGTTTAAGAATTTTAGTGTTACGTTTAAGATCACTCAATACTATTTACTACTCCCTCTGTCCCTAAATAATCGTCTGGGTTGACCCGGCGCACAGTTTAAGAAAAAGTAATTGACTTGATTATTTATATTGATTTAATGTGTAGTTTCCTTTAATGTCCATGTATATGTGGCTCATAATTAAAGTAAAGTGAAAAAGTAAGGGTAAAGTGGTAAAAGTGATGTTCTAAAAAGGTAAGTTTCAAAGTAGACAATTATTTTGAGACGAATGAAAAAGAAAAGGAGGTCGATAATTTAGGGATGGAGGGAGTATTTAGTAACAAGGAGGCCGGCGCTATTTCAATAAGTATGCATTATATTATTTTATTAATTTTATTATTTAATAATTAGGTAAAGGGCGGCCCACTTTATTTCAATAGTATGGTTTTGGCCTCCTAATTTGGCCCGTTGTCACTTGTGCATTTGCGTTATGGCCCGCGGCATCATTTACTCGTGCAAAATGAGAACTAGGTCGGCCCGCATGGTCAAGAATTCACCCTCGATTGCCCACACAATTCATTTTTAGATTGACCGCCACCCGCTATTGCCCGCCTTATTCTTATTTTATTTTTATTTTTATTTTTATTTTTACTTCTTTCAATCAAATAATTAAAAAGTTGGCTAGGAAAATCGCTAAGGTGCTTTTGCTTCATAACTTGTTATAAGCCCGGTACTATTTTTTACTCTTTGCCGTTCGAGCATGCTCACACAATAAAGAGTAGGAAACTACTAAATCGCTCATAATTGTTAGCAAAGATAAAAAGGTCATTACAACCTCGTAATTTATAACCAGAGGACTTCGGACTTGGAGATCAAAGGCACTAAGGACGGACTAGGCCCAACATGCCACTGCTAGCAGCTCTAGGGCGAATCATACGGCCCTAAATTGTCAACTATCATTGCCAACTAATTCATATCACATGCTTATTGTCCACCTCAGCAGGACAGATACACACGCCTTCTAGAAGCCCTCGTGGCGTAACGAACTTTACTCCGTACAACACCTATATAAAGGTTCTGACTCTTTTACAGAAAGATACACATTCATTTCTACATCCTTATATTGTCAAATTTCATCATCAATCTCATACTGACTCTCACGCCGGAGGGAATTTGCAGTGCCACCCCCTTGCTCGGTAGCGTTTGCTTGTCTATTTCAGGTACCGATCTAAACTAGTTAAACAGATTCCCCAATCACATCCTTGGCAAAGAAAATAGCATCATCACCCTCGCTAATCAATACCTTCAATTGAGTACTAGCATGAACCTGGTAGGTTAGGATTTTTGTTCGTTTACCTGATATTTCCTTCTAATATACTCCCTCCATCCCCCCAAAAAGTCAGTTTCTATTTTAAGCGCGCCTCTAAACTTGAAGTGTCAAATCTCCATATCTTTTTCATGTTTATTCTTTCATTTTATAGATGTGATAATTTAAAAGAAATGTAGAGAAGCAAACATATATACAATATTAAAAAGTTTCACTTGTCAAAAGTTTTAATGCAAGTCTACAATACTTCTGTCTGCGTGCCAAGAATTGGGGTAAATGTAAAACACCCATTGGAGATCTTGGCATAGTTCCTTCATTGTTTTCAACTACATTATGCCCTTTGGTAAATGTAAAACACCCATTGGAGATCTTGGCATACTTCTGTCTGCATACTGGATTCTTGACGTAGCACTCATGACAGATAGATCCAAAGAGGCCCATTCATTAATATTAGGTAAGTGTGATCTCTTGTTGGTACGGGGATCGGAACCAATGACCTCAAGGTCTTTGCTTGAGTGTCGTTGCCATTCGAAATCATTATTTGTACCATAAATCATGGTACGTGTTGTACATTAGTGTTCATGCTCGTATGTTTTCAAGTTCTACCAAAAACGTATATATGTGAAAGTGAAGTTTCCTTCAACCTTCGGAAAGCTATTATCTGCTATCATCTGGTACTAGTTTGCTGCACTCCATGATAGCTATTTCTTGCTTTTGTCCATTGCATGATAGAGAAAAACCTTTAACCATATTCAGTAGCACCATCGTTCCAATGCGGTCACATCCTAGGCAGTAAATTGCAAAAAGAATATACCAATACATTCTCTTCAATACATCATCAACAACATGAACTAAGTTGTTTATTAAAAAGGGATACCTAGCATTTGTGGAACGCATGAGCAGTTTCAATTTGGAATGATTTGGTGTGATTGCCGCACCCTTCGCAGAAAAGCTACAAAAGATTTTTTTCTAAATGCAGCCATTGTCTTTGACATCATTCACTGCAATGGAAGAGAAATTTCTTCCAATAGCCCCGAGCTCAAGTGCAAAGTTGATAATTCCTGTCCTGCCAACAAACATTTTGAGAAGAAAACACCATTGGATGAAACCTTCAGGAAATCAGTATAGTTGGGAAACAATTCAAGCTGGCCTAGCTAGGAAAGGGAAATGTTCATATGGAAGTCAATACACCCCCTCCCCCCTATAATATTTATTTTACCATTTTATATACACACCTAAAAATATCCGACTAGTGTGTGAGGAACATTGCTGAATTGTTCAGTTAGTGTGTAAAGAACAATGCTTATGTGTTCGGCTAGAGTGTGAGGAACACACAAGTTTGACAACCCTAGCGTTCCTCACATCGGGGCCGAACACACCATAGGAACAAAAGTGGGGATATTTCGAAAAAAAGATGGAAAAAACGAAACTATGATTGGAAAAAGGAGAATGAATACTTATATTATTTGTCTCCTACTTCTTTAGGCTGCATCTATGATTTTTTGGAAAGTTAAAGATATAGAAGAGAATTTTATTTATTTTTTATTTTTTGAAATTTTTTGAAGAGGAGAGGAAGTAAAAAAAGAAAGACAGAAGGTAAGGGCGTATGAAAAGGTGGGTCTCTTAGGAAAAACATGTAACAACTCCTCTTGCGATCTGGTGGAGTGTATGGTTAAGAGAGGAATAGGAGGGTTTTTGATAATATTGAAGCAGTGAGATCGTCTCAAGAAGAATGTTTTGCAGTCTATTGGGTTGTGGTGCTTAAAGTTGAATCTTTCCGAGGGGGAGTCTTTTGTTAATATTATGGACAGTTTTGTCGATATTTAGATATTTAGATTTTCAGTTGTTGGTGTCTTGTATATGTCCCGTGTACAAAGGCGTGTCTCCTGATTAAACGCTTTTTATTAATATACTTTATTTATATATAAAAAAGGTGTATGAAAAAGTTAGGATTCAAAATCTATAAAAGATTGGATGGGGTATTTAGAAATTTCGGTGGGTGTATTTAGTCTTAAGAAGTATTTTCACTTTTCGTATGATGGCATATTTATAATTTTTTGTGTAAGAGTGTATAAAGTTTTTTTTTGGTGAAAAGGGGTCTGAGTAGCCCCATCCTATGCCATATTGTAATTGGGTCCTCGTCCTTCCTTCTCACTCCACTGCATCAAATGAGCACAAATGTAATCAGTTTCACCAAACGACGCTACACATCTCCCCAACTTATTAGCAGGCTAGCAGCAACATCAACAGTCAACACGACTGGTTCACCAATTGAATTACGGCCCGACCGAAAACTTGTACAAGTTAAATCATATTTTTCCCAAGATTTAATTAAGCTCAAGTCAGCCACAAGACCAAGAGGTTGCAATTCGGTTTACTTAGATTTCCCAACATTCCAAATTATACATACATGCTTGAGCATCAATCTCCGGTCTCCAGCTCTAATTTCCAGTCCCTTGATTACTTGATTTCCAATTTTGGATTTTAATATTCTCGTTATTATTTTCTAGGTGTGGCCCGTTTTAAACCGAGAAATGTAGGGTGTGCAATTTTTGTCAGATTCTTCAGCTCGGGGCCCTATAGGATCACAACCCTCTAGGACTGGCCCAATTAACATCGCTACCAATAATTAATCCTAGTTGGATTGAGAGATTACTTATTAATCAAAAAGGACAATGATTCATATATGTATATGTATTGTATTGATGATGAATTATATTTGGCATGCAGTAGCTCCTATACCAGTGAAAGCACAATAAGAAGGCAATTATATACTCTAAACTATACAGGGCATACTGGAAATTTAAACCATCATCCTCCAAGAACATAGACAGATCAAGAATCAGGATTCAGGACAGTACCTTGCTTTCTAACTGCTAAGACTGAAGATGATTCATTTTCAGTTATCACCACAAATCTCCACAAGAACACTCGCCACCCCAAAAATGATGGAATCTGTTGGCGTCTCTCGTTCAAAACATTTAGAAACAAGCTTGCTGAAAGTATGACGGATCATTACAAATGCGAAGGTTCTTTGTAATTCTTATCATGCTTTTCTCAGGGGTTCCAAGTAGATTATACGCAATGGCCAATCTTTCACTGTGCCCATACACCACATTAACTTTTCACTCTCCTCTATGTTATGCAAAACATACTTAGTTTCCACCACATACCCTCCTCTCTCCAATGTCTCAGTGATCTGCAATAACTTCTCGTAAATTTCATCTGATTCCGGATGAGACCTGTCCCTTGCAGTGAAAATATGAACCCCATCTCTAATCTCAGTCCAGCTACAAGCAGGATCTTTCTTTAGCCCTTTTCCTCTCATTTTCATTCTCACCTCCTCCATATCTTTCCATCTACCAACCGAGGCATACAAATTTGAGACAAGTACATAATTCCCTGCATTCTCCGGATCCAGTTCTAGAAGTTTCTTTGCTGCAAAATTACCTAATGCTTTATTAGAGTGAATTCGGTAAGTACCAAGAAGAGAACACCAAATTGCAGCATTAGGTTCAATCTGCATATTTTCTACAAACTGAAAAGCTTCTTCCAAGTAATTTGCACAACCAAGAAGATCCACCAAACAAGCATAGTGTTCTTTAAAAGGGCTTTACCTTCATCAACCAGCAATGCGTGGCTACAAGCATAAAGGAGTGCCAAGAAGCATATATGATCAAGCAAGACTTTTGTACCCTCCATCCGTCTAAATAACCTAACAGCTTGTTTTCCAAGCCCATGCATTCCATATGCATTAATCATGCTAGTCCAAGGAACTAAATCCTTGTTTTGAACGGAATTAAAAACCTTATGCGAGTTCTCTATACTTCCACAACATAAATATATGTCCACAAGAGAGCTTTCTATAGGACCCTCTTACAATAAAATTCTTCCTAATTAAGAAGCCATGAATCGCTTTTCCTTTTCTCAAGGCAGATAAATTAGCAGTAGCAGAGACTATGCTAACACGTGCAATAGAATCAGGCTCAATTTCAGTTTCTTTCATGGAAATTGAAGATTTCAAGAGCTTCATTCGCAAGTCTGTTGTGTACTAAACAAGAAATGACGCTCGTCCATGACACAATATTTTTTACTTTAATTAATTCCAAAACCCAACGCGAGTATGCTATGCATCCACACTTTCCATATATGTCAACGAGCATATTCTGGACGACAAGATCAGATAATCCCCTTCTCATTATGTAAGCATGAATTTCTTTTACAAGATGAATGCACATCAACCCACCACAAGCAAGTAGGATGCTTCCAATCATTGTAGAATCAGTTTATGTTATTTCAATTTGAAGCTCCCAAAACAATCTTATGGCTCTTGAATGAAAATTATTATGTGCATAGCCTGCAGCGATTGTTGTCCAAGAAATACACATCAACCCACCACAAGCAAGTAGGATGCTTCCAATCATTGTAGAATCAGTTTTTGTTCTTTCAATTTGAAGCTCAAGAAACAATCTTATGGCTCTTGAATGAAAATTATTATGTGCTTAGCCTGCAGCAATTGTTGTCCAAGAAATAGTCTTTATAAGGCATCCTCCTCTTGAGCAATTCAGCAATGCTCCAAGAAATAGTCTTTATAAGGCATCCTCCTCTTGAGCAATTCAGCAATGCTCCTCACACACTAGTCGGAAACAATTTTAGAATATTTGGTCACATTATGCCTGTGTCAACTCAAAAAGAAACTAGAACCTGTTGCACTATCAGATTCAGGAAGAACTTTGGTGATGTATATCTCATTCTTCATAAACATTTACATCAGCCAATGCAGACCTTATATCCTGCCTCTACCTGCACTCCACATTCTTTAAGGGATTAATTTATAATTTGGTCCCTTGAACTTGGAATTTTCCATTTATATGGTAACTATGTTGAAAGTTTCCAATGGTGGCTCTTCAGTCCAACTTTAGGCTTCATTGTTAGTCCCTGGTAACGTTAATTTTTTGTGAAATAACAATTTTACCCTTATTTGATGCAGATGAAATGAAAAAAGAAATAAAAAGAAAAATGATGTGATCAATTTATTGCTAGGATGAAAAATATCAAAAGAAAAAAGAAGTAAAAAAAAAAAACAAACAAACCCACTCTTTTGAATTTTTCTTTCCACGTGTTCCCACCCACCACACCACCTTCTTCCTTCTCTCCCCACCTTCACCAACATCACCACGCTGCCCCTCACAGCCCAAATCCACCATGATTTTTTTTTTCTTAACCAACAAAATTGAAAACAAACCCAAATGAAGGAAACCCCAACCCAACCCCACCCTTGTTTTCCCTCCCCCCAACCCCATGCATTTTTTTCTTCCTTCTCTCTCCTCATTTCTCTCTCATATTCAACCTCCATCAACATTTCTAGAGAGAGAAACAAACTGTGGAGTATGAGAGTTACTCCACTGCCACTGTCGTTCTCTTCGGGATATCTAACAACCACCACAGGACAAACACAATGAGGCACAATAATCACTAACATTCGCATCCCCTTCCCCTTCCTTTTCAATGTGCCAAACCCACGGCTCCCCAATAGGCGCCGTAGAGGGTGGAGGTGGAATAGACGTGGAGGAGGTGACGAGGTCTCCGGGACGGAGGTAATTCTCGACAGCCCATTTGACAGTGTGGGCGCTCTCATCAGAGAGAGGTTGATGGCTATGGCAATGCGACGTTGGGCATTGGAAGTGGGAGTGTCGACGGGTGGTAGGAATCTTGGGGATGACGAGGTGGAGTGGGCGTGGATTGGAGAGAGTGTCTGATTAACGCCAACTGGGCATTTGGATTCCGGTTGGGGTTGTGATGTGTTCCATTAAGGGTTAATTGTTCGATAAAATCTATGTTGTACGAGGAAGAAAGGATGGTATGGTGGGTGGGAGACATGTGGGTGGCCTGGATAAAATCTATGTTGTACGAGGAAGAAGGATGAGGTTGTGGATGGCAGAGATGAGGCGGAGGAAGGTGGGGTGGAGGGTGGGGTGGGGGGAGCGGTGGAGAGAGAATGTGAAGAAGAGGTAGGATAGGACGGTGAGACTAGACTGAGAAAGAGTGGGGAGGCGCCCCATGTTTGGTTATGTTTCCATTCGAATTGGCTTATCGTTGGGAAGTCAACTAGTCAATTGTGGATGTTGGAGAAGATTGCCTCCATTGTGTTGTGCACGGGCCACCGTGGGATAGAGAGGGAGAGGCTGGATCCTGGATAACTCTCATGTGCATATGTGTGTGGGGTGGGGAAGAGTGTAGGTGGACCTGGATAACTCTCATTTTTCTTTTTTTTTTTTGTTTCATCTGCATCAAGTAAGGGTAAAATTGTTATTTTACAAAAAAATTTAATGTTCCTTCCAAAGATAACGCTACCAGGGACTAACATAAACCCCAAAATTGGGTTGAAGAGCCACCATAAGAAACTTTTAACATCAGTTACCATATAAATAAATGGAAAATGCTAAGTTCAGGGACCAAATTATATATTAATCCTTCTTTAAGCTTATAAATCCATATTCTTTATATCTTCAAATAACATACATTCAATACAATTCATGTTATTTCAATGCAAATACCTATAAATTTAAATGAGAGACAGACTGAAAACAGATTGCGTAGAGTGAAGAACGAATGGGCAAATGCCAAGTCAAAGCCTAAGGGCTCGAGTTAGGAAAACAAATTGAATTCATGATTGAGAAACAGATTGAAAACAGATTCCTTGGCACACAAAGAGCAAGAAAAGAAGTCACATCAATATATATATATATATATATATATATATATAGAGAGAGAGAGAGAGAGAGAGAGGCATACCTTGGTGTCTTTCTTCGGTGATCGGAAAAAGCAGACCGGAGTAGTTTTAAGACCTGAGTAGATCTGTTATTCTGTTTAAAGGAAAACAGATAGATCATTGAGAGAGAGAAAGAGAGAGAGAGAGAGAGAAGCTGATAATTTGGATTACATCAAAGGAGGTAATCCAAGTTTGAGAAGCCTTTCAATGAAGAAACAGAAAAGAGAGAGAGAGATAGAATTTGTAATTTGAATCATATTGAATTGTATTGAAATCATAGCATTCATGTTTACATGAGGCAGTATTTATAAAAGATACTCTCCTAACAAACTCAACTTGTCAACAATACAGCATTGCATCACACACCAAATGCACTGTGCTAACTATCACAACTAACTCAAACTTTAACATAATAACACACGACACCCTTGAGGTTTCAGCCCATAGCAGTCTTCATTTCTTCTTCAACTCCTTTATCAGAAGCTAACCTTCAAGGGAAGGCTAAAGGCTCGAAGATGAAACCTGTCCTCGAAGACGAAGTCTGCTGGCTGCCGAAGCTCAAAGTCGAAGGCTCGAAGTCTGCCGAAGCTCGAACTCGAGCTAACTTTCACTCTTTCAGGCTGAAGGATCTGCTAGGGTTTCAATTCTAAAGGGACGAAGAAATCGATCTCACTCTCATTTTGGATCTGAACTCAGTGGCAAAAAATTTGGAAATAACCTTTTATATTTGGGGATTTAGGTCAAGGAAGTATGAAATTAGGAATTGCTATATATATATATATATATATATAATTATATAATGTCTATAATAAATAAACAACATATTGGGTTAATTCGGTCCGGTTTCGTGTTTTATTGGTTCGAATACCGGGACCAACCCAAATGTCTGGCTCTATGAAAATACAGATCCAGGACCAAACTAAAATATTGGACCGGTCCAATTTTGATTAGTTTGGTACAGTTCTGAAACCCCTGCAACCAACAACGGTGGAGTTTTTCCCTGAATAGATCGAGATCTAAGTGAGGGAGCCAAGAGAATAACTTGGTGAATGATGGGGCCATACAAGCGTGAAAGAGAATTAGTCATAAATAAGGCACAAACTCATGGAGATCTATGACTTTCAATCCTAGCCAATCCCAACATGAAAGCAGAATAAAACCTGCGTCTCCACCCAAACCAGCAGTTGAATTAAGTTTGTATGTGGATGGCTGCTTGCCTGCTACTACATTTGGATCCATGTAACTTATAAACAGAGTGGAGTATAGGTTTAAAGTTAGCATTGCTGCTTAATTGAGGACACTTGCTGAAAAATCAAATATATAGTCAAGAATTATAGCATGTCAGTGGATATGCTCTTTCCTCTCATTTTCCCTACTGTTCTCCACATGCCTATGATAATTGTTCAATGTCATTTCAAATTTTTAGCACCAAACCAGTTCTTTTTTCTTTCAAATAAGCTGTCTTTGATTTACTGTCCGCACTTACCTGCTAATCCATAAAATTTGAAGACAATGAACTTATTCATCGCCTGCATATACAAACATGGACATCTCAATCCCTTCCAACAACCATATAGTGTCTTGGTACATTTGGTAGCCTATTTCCTCACAAATTCATGTGATATCATCACATCAGGTGCTATGCCTTCTTCCATCTCCTCTTCACTTAGAGGCACCTCATGCTCTACTCCATCTGCACACAAATAGCAAATTAATAAGTACATAAAACTTCTCAATGCTGAGTAGGCTAAGTAGTAGTTCTAACATTCTGGCAGTTGTGTTTGTGCCATTCAAAATCATTCCTTGTTCTCTAAATCATGGTCCGAGTTTAATTATGTGTTGCACATCAGTCTTCATGCTCATATGTTTTTAAGTTCTACCAAAAACTTATATATGAGAAAGTGAAGTTTCCTTCAACCTTCAGAAATCCATCATCGGGTTATGCACTCCATGCTAGCTATTTCTTGTTTTTAACCGTCGCATTGTAGAAAAAAGCCTTCGATCATACTTTGTAGCACCATTGTACCCATGCGGCCACATCCTAAACACTATATTGCCAAAATAATATATCAATGCATTCTATTCAATACATCACTAACAACATGAACTAAGTTGTTTATTGAAAAGGGATACCTGACATTTGTGGAACGCAGGATGTGATATCTTCACCTCGGGTGCTATGCCTTCTTTCATCTCCTCTTTACTTAGGCACCTCATGCTCTACTCCATCTGCACACAAATAGCAAATTAATGAGTACATAAAACTTCTCAATGTTGAGTAGGCTAAGTAGTAGTTCTAACATTCTGGTAGTTGTGTTTGTGCCATTCAAAATCATTCATTGTTCTATAAATTATGGTCCGAGTTTAATTATGAGTTGCACATCAGTCTTCATGCTCATATGTTTTTAAATTCTACCAAAAACTTACGTATGAGAAAGTGAAGTTTCCTTCAACCTTCAGAAATCCATCATCGGGTTATACACTCCATGCTAGCTATTTGTTGTTTTTGACCGTTGCATTTTAGAGAAAAGCCTTCAACCATACTCTGTAGCAGCATTGAACCCGTGCGGCCACATCCTGTACACTAAATTGCAAAAAAAATATATCAATGCATTCTATTCAATACATCACCAACAACTTGAACTAAGTTGTTTATTGAAAAGGGATACCTCACATTTGTGGAGGAAAGCAGTTCCAATTTTGAATGAGTTGGTGTGATTGCCACACCCTTCACACATTAGCTACAAAAGAAATATAGTATTATATTTTATTTGAATTTGTTTCTAACCCGCATCTCAATGTAGCCATTTTCTTTGACATCATTCAAAGCAACGCAGAGACATTTCTTCCCTTAGCCCCGAGCTCAAGTGCAAACTTTATCTTTCCCATCCTATCAACAAACACTTTGAGATAACACTATTGAATGATACCTTCAGGAAATCTGTGAAGTTGGGAAACAATTCAAGCTGGCCTAGCTAGGAAAGGGAAATGTTCATATAGAAGTCAATGGAATCATCACTGATATATTATATGTGCCGAATTTACATAACAAAATTACTAAGCATTGGACAATTGCAGCCTTGCAGGACAAAGGTCTTATTTTCCTTATCAAACAGGGCAAGTGCAGGATTTATCCTCCAGAGAGAGGACTGATCTGGGAGACTAAAATGGCCGCAAATTGAATGTTTATACCTTGTTGTCCCGCACGTAATCACAAGGACAAAAGTGTTTCAACACTATTATGGATGATCAACCTCACCTATGGCATCACAAATATGGACATTTAGGTTAGAGTGGCCTAAAAATCTTTCAGCAAAAGAATATGGTGAATGGCTTACCAAAATTCCAAACACACACGAAGGTATGTGAAGTGGTTTGGTGGGAAAGCAACAACGAGATTCATTTCCAAAGAAGAGTGCATGGAGGGCATCTCAAATTCTTCAACTTGTGCATGCAAATATATGTGAGCCTATTAATCCGATCTCCAACAGTAAGAAAAGGTATCCCATTTCCTTTATTGATGATTATAGTAGGAAAATATGGGTGTACTACTTGGTTGAAAAGTCAGAAGCTCTCAACACCTTCAAGAGTTTCAAGGCTTGGGTTGAAAAGGAAATCAGTTCAAGTATAAGGTGTTTGCATACAGATCGTGGGGGTGAATTCACTTCACAGGAGTTCACAGATTTTTGCAATACTAATGGAATTCAAAGGCAGTTGACAACTGCCTACACTCCCCTATAGAATGGCAGAGAAGAAAATTCAAACTAATATGAACATGGTTTGAAGCTTTTTGCTTGTAGATAAGAAAATTCCACAAACTTTTTGGCCACAAGAAGTCAATTGATCTATTCATGTACGAACAGAAGTCCAACTCTAGCAGTGAGAAACGTGATGCAGGAAGAAGCTTGCAGTGGCTTCAAACCATCGGTGTGGATCACTTTAGGGTTTTCGGATGTTTAGCACACGTGCATGTTCCTGACAGCAAGAGGATTAAGCTCGATGACAAGAGTATGAAGAGCATTCTACTATGAGTCAGCAAAGAATCCAAGGCTTATCAATTTTGCGATCCAGTTTCTAAGAAGATAGTGATCAGTATTGAGGCTATATTTGAAGAAGATAAAGCTTTGGGACTAGAGTGATGATCAAGAAACAATCACGGCTGCTGATCTTGAGTGGGAAATGGATGAAAATGCAGATCAAGGGAATGATAATTATGTAGAAGAGGCGAATGTAACAACATTAGAAAGTGAGGAAACTAATCATAGTGACTAAACGTTCCCAATGATGATCCCCAGCACCAAATTTACTCACCACAACCATTTTCCAAAGTGTGTCCAATTCTCCCAAATATCTCCACAGCCATTTCCCTATCAACTCTACATTGAACCATTTGAGCATTCTGATCCCTAGCCCACTACTTCCAACACTTGAGCACACCACCTCCCATCTAATCAAATGATACTTTCAATCTACCCCTTGCCCTTCCCACAAAAAGTCCCTCTTCAATTTTTCGATTCTCTGGACCACTGAAACCAGCATACCAAACAGAGACATAAAATATGTAGGAGAGATGGAAAGGGTTAATAAGGGTCAATCTACCACTCTTAGACAAATATTGCTTTTTCCAACCCGCTAACCTTTGTTCAAACCTCGAAATAATTGGACTCCAAATCACCTTATTCCTGGAATTTGCCCCTTGAGGGAGGCCAAGATATGTCGATGGAAGAACCCCAACCTTACACCCAAAGAACATTGCCAAGCCATCCACATGATCCTCCACCTCACCCACGGCAAGCAACTTTACACCCAAAAGAGGCAATTTATACAACATCTTTTTTATTCGCTTCCCAATCATGTGTCCTATATATGTCCAACACAAACCTAATCGAAGCATAAATAAAATTAAAAAATAAAACGGAAGGGAGGCAGTAGCAAGTGGCAAAAATCAGCTCAAAATCTATATCTACCTAAAAATATGAATATATACTCCCTCCATTCCAGGCAAAGAGTCCACTATACTATTTTCAGATAAATCACTTTAAAAGTACTTTAAAAAAACATTATGTTTATCACATATACAACATTTTAATTATACTCTCCACATTTGATATAGGAAGTGAAATAGACGAGATTTAAAGTACAACTGCTATAATGACGAACCTTTAAACAATGAAACCACGGTCGAACATTAGCCATCAACAAAACAACCGATTGAATTTCGTAACCAGACTTCACCAAAAAAACTGCGAAAAAAAGACATCAACGAACAACCAAAATGTAACGCACCAAACAAAATTCGCGTCTATAAACTTGCAGGTTTAAATTATTTATTTAACATTTAAAAAGTCAAAACATTACAGATTTGTCCTAATTATGTAACTTTAAGGATGATAACAAACCGAAAACATCTTATAATTGACTTAGCCGCAAGATACAACTCAATTGCATTTGAGGTTGACGCCACCAACAGCATATATGTACACCTACGTAACCACTATTACTAGCAAGAGACACATTATAAACACGCCTATAACAAAGACGAGGGCAGAAAATGTACTTCTCTTTTTAAAGAAAAAGTACAAGAAAAAAATTAACCCACGTCCAAATAATCACAAATTCCCATGTTGAATAATCTAGCATCAAAAACATGTTAAACTCATATTTACCACAATCACAACAAATGAAAAGGTCGAAAAAAAATAGCAAATTCCAACCAGGTAAGCAGCTGAAAATTAATAATCAAATAAACTTTTATCTAGAAGAAAGCACAAGTTATAACATTATGCTTAGCCACTGTTTATATATGTACATTATCATAATAAAAGTCAGACAGGACCTGCCAAAGTTCAAGTTATGTTACAACTTTTAACCACTCAAATCTTGTATCAAGGTAGAAACACATTAAGAAGCATATCCAAATAAGGCCTGATGAACAAAAGTCAAAACACAGGCCCTGATCTCTGTTGTATTAAGTTTGGCAAACCTAGAGCAGTAACAAACCTACTGATAGGTCTTCGCAGTTAGTGATGAATTTTCAAAGGAAAGAAATGAAAGCTAAATGGTAACAGACTTCAATTCTATTTTATTTTTTATTAATGATGAAGGAAGATTAGATTAGATCGGAAGACAAAAAAAAGATAAGAAACTCTTCAAACGAAAACAAAAAACACAAAGATCTAAAGCTAGAAATCGACAACACCATGACATCAATTCAGTCCGGCTACAACTCCGAAATGAGCCCAACTCAAAAGGCACCCCAAGCCAAAATCCAAGAGATTCCATAAAAACCACACATTTTACCCCAGAATGCCACAAGCTGCCCCTACCCAAATATCTAACACCCATCCAGAAATCAAATCAAATCCAGACCAAATTCAAGTCTCTCCAGCCTCACCAAGAAGAACGAGAACGAGCGAGAAAGAGAGAGAGACTGACCGTGGTCCGTCACAGACTGACAGTGAGAGACTCATATTGACTCTTGAGCGAGCTGCCAGGCTTGCCGCTTGCGCGCCGCCGGCCGGAGGGTGGAAGCTGTTGACTTAACTTGTTGAGCGATACCTGTGAAGCTGTGACTGTCTCTGTGAGAGGGCGGCTATGCCGCCGTGCCGGATCTGGACTTTTGAGAGAGAGAACGTAGAACTTTGTAGAAGGAGAAAGACGCAGAAGACCAGAGGCACCGAGAGCAGCTCCAATGGTCCAAAGTGTGGTTTCGCCAGCACTAATAAATAATTAAATATCGGTAACGACTTTCAGCGGCCTTCATTAAATTAAATTCTATAAATATCTTCGTTCACGTGTCTGTTGTTGCACGGTGTCAGTATATCTGATTTTGTCAATTAAAACACCAATGTTTAAATAAAAGATGTGATTTAAAAAAATTGTTACAGTTGAGGAGTACATTACTTCAAATGGTAATTGAGGGATGTTATTCAAACTCAACACATAATTGAGGGGTTATTTGTAAGTAGTTATATATAATTGTCTAAGTAATCTATGAACGTTTGATTTTGTGGTGGAATCAACATTCATGCTCAGATGGTCTCAATCAATTACTTGAGCTTTATTGTGAGATTATATTAATGTAAGATTGATGTTTTGTAAGAAGTAATAGTTTAAAATATTAATCTCAGGATGTGACTGCTCATAATATTAATTGTAGGGGTGACTTTGTAACAGGGTAATAGAAAATAGAGATTGAACAGTGGATAACTACTCTCACACATGTGAATGTGAGATTGAATCTCAACCATTAAGTTTTTTAAGATAATTTAATCACAACCTCTAAAAAGCTTTAGTCAATTACACATGTATGAGAATAAACTCTATTGTAATATAGATGTTAAGTGTAAGGGTCAGGCTAACCACGCACCAACATCTTCTCTCTACACCCCAAGTTTTAAAATTGTAAAAATGACATCGTGTGAAATGACATCGTGTGAAATGACAAAATACACCCTTCAACCTAAAATAACATCCCACAGCCTAATGACAGTAATGTCATTCTATAAAATGTGAAGATTCTAATTGCACCCCAAATTTTGTACTTACTGTATGTAGGTCTTTCTTTATCACCATTTTCACTTTTATTTAGTTCCTCCTCAACACTACCTACATCATATTGTTAAAAAAAATACCAAACATGGAGCCTAAAGAAGTAATTGAAACAAATAATGTAAGTATTACTTCCATTTTATTCGATTAAAACTTTACTTTTCATCAACTTTTGTCTAAATTCCAAACCTACCTGATGTTCGTCGTGTGCGGCTATGGTTTGCCGCACACTCTTCCTTGTGTGCGCAAGACACTCACCGCACACGTCTCTTATTGTGCACCAAATGTTTATCGCACATTCCTCCTTTTGCGCGCAAAGAAATTGTCACACACTCCTTCTTTTGTGCACAAAGTGTTGGCCACACAAGCCTGAATATGTGCATTTGTGTACAAAACCGCACGTTGTGTAATTGACATGCAGTTTTCTTTTTTTCTAGGATTCAAAGACATTCCCTACGGAGCCTAGTGTTGTAGATCCATGTCCAATTCAAGATATTGTTGTAGATTACACCGATGTGTTCACAACGTATGCACGTTTTCCATCTCGAGAGGATTTGTGTGATTGGGTACGTGCCACGGGAAAGGAACATGGTTTTGTGATAGTTACTACTAGGTCGGACAGTGGAACGGGTAAGAGAGGACCATGACTGTATTTGGGTTGCGAACTAATGGGTATCAACGTCAATCCAAATACAAGATTGTTGATAATTTGAGTAAAACAACAACAGAAGTAACAAAGGAATTAGCAAAGGAAGATGGTAGGAGAGAACGTGGATCGAAAAAGTGTGGATGTCCATTTCGTTTGCGGGGCAGACAAGTATTTGGTGATGGAGAATTGGAACTTTCGGTTGAATGTGGGGTGCATAATCATTCACAAGAGTCTCATCTGCATGGCCACTCATATGTTGGTCGATTAGTACGGGAGGAGAAAGAATATATTCTGGACATGTCAAATGACAATACTTGGTCAAAGGACATTTTGATGGGTTTACACAAAAAATTTACAGACAATAAGTCCTCATTAAAGACTGTGTACAATTGTCGTATGAAAAATAGATTTTTGGAACGTGATGGTTGATCGCAGATGCAGCAGCTTGTGTCGAAATTGATTGAGCATGTATATTATTATCATCATAGGAGATGTTAGTCGACTAACATTATGAAGGATTTGTTCTTTGCTCACCCTACGAGCGTTGACTTATTGCGTTCTTTTCCAAACGTTCTATTGATGGATTGCACTTACAAGACAAACAGGTACAAGTTACCCTTATTGGAGATCGTTTGTGTCACGTCGACAAACATAACATTTTTTGTTACATCTGTTTATATGGGGTTTGAGCCACAAGAGAACTACATTTGGACACTTACTATCTTGAAAGCATTGATGAATCAATCCTCTCTACCCACTGTGATTATAACTGATCGAGAACTTGCGTTGATGAATACAGATGAGGTAAATTTTCCAACATCAAAACATTTTCTTTGTCGGTGACATATTAATAAAAACATTGTGGCAAATTGTAAGAAAATGTTTCGCACGAAAGAATTATGGAATCAATTTATTGTTGCTTGGAATATGTTGGTGGTCGTAAAAACTGAGTCATCATATGATGAATACCTTCAGAGACTACAGTCAGATTTCACTGATTATCCGGCAGCCGTTCAATATGTCATGAACCAATGGTTAGGGCCGTATAAGGAAAGATTTGTGTCTTGTTGGACGAATAATATAATGCATTTCGACAATAACACAACAAACAAATATTTAAATGTTTTTAATATTTAATTTATTTCTCTAAATTTATAAATGATATAAAAATACCTAACATTGTTATTAATTGTATCTTATTTTAGGGTGGAGAATCAACATTCAGCGTTGAAAAGACAGCTTCAATCGAGCCAAGGTGATTTTGAGACATGTTGGAAACAAATTCACGCACTTATTGAAACCTCACATATTGCAATCAAGTGTTCCTTTGCGAAGAGTCGAACAATGGTTCTACAGAAATTTAAATCAATATTATTTCAATACCTACGAGGTTTGGTGTCAATAATTGCGATGAATAAGATATACGATCAGATGAACAGTTTACCCGAAGATGGTCATGTAGACCCATAGTTGTGTGGGTGTGTACTGAGAAAGATATGCGGACTACCTTGTGCGCATGAGATAGCTGAATATCTGAGAAATGACGTGCCAATTCCCATAGATCAGGTTAATGCATTCTGGAGGAAATTAGATATGTTACCAGCAAAAATTGAGAATGTTGATATTAGTGTTATGTCAGAAATTGAGACTCGATTATATAAGAGTTGGGAACATGTTGTTGCAAAATTTCATGAAGCCGCATCGCCAGAGAAATTGTTGATACTCAAAAGAAGGATGGAGGTTGCGGAGCCAGTAACAACGTCATTGATTGTGCCCCATGATGAGACTCGCACTCTTGGTCGTCCGAAGCCCCCAAAGGCTAAAAAGTCCAAATCAACCAAACGTGATCCTAGTTTGTTTGAGTATGTGGAGTCGATGAAAGATAGTTGTTCTCCATGTGATCAAGGTTTGGTGTACGAGGTTGGTCCATCGCAGCAACCTCCCACGTTCACTATTGTACCACAGGAGGTAAATATATATATATATATATATATATATATATATATATATATATATATATATATATGTTCACATAAATTTGTTTTGTTTCAATAGGTTGGTCCATCGCAGCAACCTCTCACGTTCACAACAGTACCACAGCCTAGGACAAAGATGCAGGTAAATTTAATCAATTCCCGAAGAGATTTCACGAGTACATAACGGACACGGTGAATGTAGCGGCTAATGGTCATTGCGGTTTTCGTGTCATAGCACGATTGTTATTTCAAAATGAGAATTCATGGCGTAGGGTTCGATCAGATCTATCGCGGGAGTTAATGAAAAGCCAAGAGTTGTAGGCACGTGTTTTATTGAACATAAACGTGTTAAGAAAGTGAAGAATAGACTCGAACACCATGAAGAAACTGCTGCGAAAAAATATTGGTTTGATGCAAACAATATAGGACACTTGGTGGCATCGTTTTACAACCGTGCTCTCCTGGTATTAGATAGTCGTCATTGTTTTACATATTTACCATTGAGAACCGCGCCCCCAATCGATCCAAAATTGATTTGTATCGGAAGAGTAAACGGTGATCATTTTATTCAGGTACTCACTTTTCATAAGATAGACATTATTGCTTCGCATACACGTTATATATTAATAAATTGTACCTTATTGACATTTACTTCATTTAATTTGCAGGTTAATTTACGTCAGGGTTGCCCGTTAGCACCTGTCTCAATCGTATGAGATCAGAACTGCATGGAATGTGCTGCAGCTTTGAAATCAATTTATAGTAAACAACTTTTTTTCATATAGTGAAGGTGTAGGAAAAGATCGATTTGTTCTCAAAACTTCGGACATTATCGATTTGGATTAGTGATATGTATTTTCATTTACATTTGGAATGTTGATTGCATTGTATATTTAGATTAGTGATATGGAAATCTATTTAAACTTGAAATTTTGGTGCATCAAATATTTGGTTTGTATTAAATTTCATCTTGTGTTCAATTTGTGTGATTTTATTTTTTACAAAAATAATAACATAAGACAAATAAGTCATATCTAAAAATAGTGTCTTAAAAACACATAACAATAACATGTCTCAAACATACATAACATGTCTTCAAAATACATAATATAAACATGTCTAAAAATACATAGCAGTATCAAAGTTATGTCCTACGACGAGTCTTAACTCGAGACGGTCCTGCCTCCTCCTCTGGACCTTGTACAAAGCTATCTACAATCGAGACCACCGACACTAACTCCTCATAAGTTATACTTCTATCACCCGATCGCAATCTTCACATTATCGGTCCTGTCAAATTGCGAATAGCTGAAACGGTCTCCACATTATCGGCTGCAGTGGGATTAGTCACCCCTAACCCTAGTTGATCGAGCGGCGGGCTTCTGCACAATGGGATGTGAAATTCGCAAGTACCAATCCATGTATTCGGGTGAACATTCAGATGGATATCAAGTAGCTCGCAAATTGTTCCGAAGATAATATACGCTCTCAACAAGGTTCCAGTATGCCGCAAGTGCTATCCACATTATCAAATCGTGAGGGTTATTTCTAACAGGGATGTTGTTGGAATATGCTTCTTGATAATTTACTTATCACCTTGCATATTATATATATGTTGATTTGTTTGCTCCCATTACAAGTGAGTCATCACGAGTGGCTAAAAGGTCTACGTACCGGTTAGCGTGGCAACTCGTGTGACATCACATAGGTCTTAGATTAGGTGCAACCTGATCAATTCCTACCTTCCTACATAATGATCAAACAGACTAGCAATTCATATGCACTAAGCACCGGCAGACTTGCAGACATGTCAAAGTCTTCAGTAGACTAGTCACCAGCAGACTTGTCAAGAAGATCTTGAAGACTCACCACCGAAGAAGACTCTCGCACGCCAGACTGCTACAAGTCATCGCGGAACTTCTCTGAAAGAAGACATGCTCCACTGGCCTGAACATCCTACCGGCAGACCTAATTCTGCACGTGCTACAAAGAAAAGACTAAAGTAGTTCAAATCAAGACAAATATGTTCAAGCCTCAGAAAGCCTCACATAGTTAAAGCTACAAGACTTTCTCTCACTCACGTGGTCCGATAAAGTCAAAAGAAACTATTTTATTGAACAGACCACTGACAGTGCATCAGACATCAGACCTACTTTTCAGAGACTTATCAACACAGTCTAACAGACAACAAGTTCCAAGATCTACAGGACTAAATCTTTGCCCTAAACAGTCAAAGATCTTATGAACAAAAATCTCTATCCGATAGACTTCAACAATTATATCTCTAAACGGATAGAAACATCAAATCTTCATCTCTCAACGATCACATTGACTCCAATCTATATAAATCATTTCTCTTCCCCAGAGAGAAAAGAGCGAAGACATACACAGAGCCAAGATACACACTGAGTGAAGTCGAAAACAAGGACTCACTCAAGAGCTTCAAAGAAACAGAGAGATCTACAACGAGATCGTCTTCACCAACGCATCTCAGATCTCTACAGAAGATTGCAGTGAATCCATCCAGATATTAGCAAGACACTCTCTGTGGATTGCTAGGAAGAAAAGCTTGGAGAAGAAAAGAGATAGATCAAAAACTTCATAAGACATAGATCAAGATCATTGATAGATCTGAAGATTGATGTTAGATAATGTCTAAAGAAAATGAAGAGATGTCTGTAGATATTTCATTCATATCTTCAGATTTGTATTCCAATACAAATGTTGTTGATTGTGCAATAACCATTCATCATGGAAGGCTGAGTGCTCTACACTCAATCGTTCGGATATTTTTTTTATCTGAACGACCTTAAAAATTCTCTTCTCATAACAGTTTCTCATTTTGGTCTCCTATTGCCCCCGTTGCTTAATAATTCATTTATGGATAATTAAGAAGGATTAAGGCTTGAGAAAACAAAGACAGAAACTGTACATAGAATATTTAGGTTGATGTAATATGCAATTTATCTTTGAATAAATTCATATATTCTTACAAATACTTTATCCCTCAGTCTTTATATATCTATGAGCTTTTACAAATTGATTTATCCTTAGAAAAATTATTCTCTAATTGATTTCCTAAATCTGCATTTGAAAGAAGTATTAAGTGTGTTGTTGTTCTGATCATATATTCGTATACAGCCACTTAAGACTTCTC
This sequence comes from Codonopsis lanceolata, assembly GCA_013146195.2. NCBI lineage: Eukaryota > Viridiplantae > Streptophyta > Magnoliopsida > Asterales > Campanulaceae > Codonopsis > Codonopsis lanceolata. The sequence goes on along the minus strand of CM028384.1, from coordinate 26,263,788 downwards.
CAAATCTAAAGCCTCTCTATTTTTCGCTGCTTAGATTCTTTATAACTGGCTTTTGATTTAACTGGCAGTTTACCGGAAGAGTTGATACTTCTGCTTAGAGCAAGTCTACTGTTAGCCTCTACCGGCAGACATGCTCAATACGCTAAACTGCATATGCCACTAAATCTATGTTTTAAATGTATCCAAAAGAAAGGTTTTTAAAATGGCATCATAGGCTATTCACCCCACCCCTCTAGCCTATTTGAGCATAATTGTGGACCAACAATTGGTATCAGAGCAAGGCTCTTCAAGCTATATGCCAGGACTAACCTCCTTAGAGTTTGATCCTCAAATGCTCACACCAAATGCATGTCAAAAGAAAATTTGTTTTATCTTTCAAAATTTTTTACAAAGATTTCATTTTGAGATAAATTTTTGAAAAACGTACTTATTTTGAAAAATTATTTTGTTTTCAAAAATTTCATGAGATAGAAATTTACCATGATGAGTGCGAGATAATTATTCATATGACAGATATACATATATCAATTGGCACTATGAATAACTATTCCCAAATGAAAAACACTCGGATGGATGCATCAATTAAAAGGATTTCCGATTCAAGTTCTCTTGACATAAGGCTAACGATTGAAATCATTCCAACACCTTCTCGAGAGAAAATTTTCTTTAAATTCTGGAACTGTACTGTGAAAGAATTTTAAATGATTCCTATCTATTTTCTTGAAAAAGGTTAAGAGTCAAAAACTCTATATCATGAAACATTGATTGATCCCTATGTTATATGATATTTAGTTTCTAGGAACTTGGCCTATATTTCAAAGGATTATTTGAATCTAAGAAAATATGAATCAAAGATCTTACAAGTTGATTGCAAAGGAAATCTACTCTTTAAGCAACATCTACTACAGACTCATCAGCTCAGATTCAAAAAGACATCTTCTGAAGAACATCTTTCTCGATCCAAATATAACTGTCGAAAAGGTACATCCCTTGTCTTGTGCTCCTTCTTAAAATCCTTTTCTATGCACAAAAAGACCATGGGAGAATAAGAAATTCAAGATCCAGTCTTTCTTTTTCTCACGGATCTTCTTGAAATACTTGTTCCAGTATCTAGATTTTTCTAGAGCTTCCTAAAGCTCATAAAATGTTGCTAATGATCTTCTTGATTCTTATTCAGGAATTTATATTCTCTCAAGCTGAACAAGCATATTTTATTATCTCTCTACCAGCATTAAATGCTTTGCTTGATTGAAAGTACAGAACTCTATTCACTTGATTTAGTCAAATCTTCTTCTTTTTGGATTATGATATATGACTGATTTTCGCTTATGATTCCATGTTAATCATGACCATGAATATATCATCTCTGCATAGCCTTATATTTGCTTGCTTTGCTTTTATCTGTTCTTTCCTAGCAAATATAAAGCTTGAGTAATTTACCTATCATACTTTGCTTCTTGTTTCCTTTCCATCTCCATTAAAGTATGATCTATAATTACTCATCTGGTTTGATGCCTTCTTTTCTAAGAAAATTTATCTGCGCTGTCATCAAACCATCTTCTTTGTCATACTCTCGTGTTGCTCTGCACTTCATAAGCTCAGTTCTATGTGCTGACTTATAGAAGTTTCCACCTTAGTAGACAATGTGCAAACTACATGGGTATTTTAGCAATTTCTACAAAGGTTGAGGTAAAGCTTTTGGAAATTGACTGTTTCTTAAAAGCTAACGACAAATTTCATAGAATCTCGGTAAAAACAAAAATGACTTTGAAAAGTGGGAAACGTATTTCCCAAAACACTCTTTTGAAAAAGGTGTTCTGTCAAATTTATCTGAAAAAATGTTTTATCCTTTTAAAGATGTTTTATCCTCTCAAGAAAGTTGAACTGTCTTTTCAAAACCTTTTAGCTTTCCAAAGAAGAAACTTTACCGGATATCTAGAAATTAATACTAACTCTCACACTTCCCTGTATAACTTTAATGAGAGTGGTTGAAAGGACTTTTCATTATTAATGAATTTATTTCATTAATCGGTCCATTGTCTTGTCTCAGCGAGTATTTATAGAGACATTCCTTCTTTCTTCTCTATCACTCGTAAACTACCCCAAACACTATGATAGACGCTGATATAAAATCCATTTCTTCAAAAATGTTACTTAGGAAAATTCTTAGCACTAGATCAAGGCTTCTTCTCAACAACTTGGAATTACTCTTCCTATCATTCGAAATTTGTTTGGTTAGTTTCGAGGATTCCTCTTGTATGAAGATTTTCCTCAACAACCATTTAGCATGCCTCTCCCAGACTCCAGTGACCATGCTCATGCCAGTCGCTCCTTCTTGGTATTGTAGACCTACTACATATTCCTTTACTGGCATGCTTCTCTCACGAGATCAACTCTTTTCACAGCAGCAGACTTTCGAAAGGAAGTTGTGCGAACTTGTGAAGGTCACCTGGGCTTGAGAGCTAGCTAATGGGAGAAGGAAGAGGAGGCGACATGATCACATATCTGCATTTTTCAGAATATAAAGATTCCGTTTGGCTGACTCTTTCGACTTTGAGTCCCTTGATTTGGACCTATATTCCGTTTGCCAACCGGTTAGACGAATCTGGGTCCATGGTCTTCATAGACATCTCCTCGTAACATTTTTATCTTTAAAAATGTATCAGGTGTTTAGATTAGTTGTTTAAAAGGAGTAGTTAAGTCACCAGAAGTTGTAATGAATCTTGTAATCTTTAGATCCTCTTTGTATTCGAGTATATTTTGATCTAAATGAGAATTTGTTCAAAGCATCTTTACTTCATGTCTATCTGCTTTTGTATGAACATTCTTTGATAACATGAAATCTTATATTTGCTTATGATTTCGGTACCTATACTTGTCATGAAAATTTTGTTCCGACTTCACAACGACAAATATAACTCTGTTGTTAACCCAACAGCAAACCAATCCTTAATCATAAGTATTCCTATTCAGCATAATAAATATGATGAGACTTTCCCAGGATCAATGCTTTAAAAAATAGTTTTATCTCAAGTGAAAAATTCAATGATTACTGGTAGAAATCTCATCAGAAGAATTAGTGTTGGAATATGGATAACTTTCGTTTTGGATTTCTTAGAAGGAACTGCATACCTTGCAACTCCTCTCTCAGGAATGTAAGATATCACTTTAACCCATGATGTTTTGGTGAATCTTAATTCTCATCCTAAATTTCAGGTTTCATTAGCTTCAACAGTAGACTTTACATCTGTTATTGAAAAGATGACCTTCTGAGGAACATGCATTCTCTACAAATTCTTTTTCTTATTTGATGTTTCCTATGTTCAATGACAACTTTGCTCTAAATTTTTCCCTCTTTCCTTTGTCTTGAACAAAAATGACTTTCCTTCCTTAAAAAGGTTAGTCATCATCTTAGCTGTTGACCTTGAAGCAAAATACATTCTTATACCTCAGTACCTTCAGCCAAACTAAGTATAAGTTACTTGTCTCTTTGTGATTCAAGTGTTTTAACTAAAATGGTTGTTGTCTTCCGTTTTGCTTCTAAATGCTCTTATCATTCAATTTGGATTCTATTGAAAAGAAGCATAGTCATCAGTTCTCTATGCCGATGAAGCAGCTGAACCTCCTAATCAGCTGCTAAGGCAGAAAAGGAAGTCTCCCGTTACCCAACATTCTACCTCATATACACCATACACCTGCAGACCCTGTTCTCTCTCTAAAAAGGTCGAAACGCAAGAACTCTACCAGTGAGGAGGAGCCAACTACAGAAGTCTTCTTCAAGTGCTGATGCTACTGTTGCTACTGACACTGTTGCTGCTTCTAATAGGAAGAAGCATTCGATTCTCTCCACTTCTATTTTGTTCTCCTTGCCGATGAAGCCTATGGCCCATCCTTCCAGAAGCCAAGGCATCCCAAAAGAAAAGCTTGCTGAAAAACTATTCATTCATTTAGTATCAACAGACCTCAATGTCTGCGGTTCCATCTTTATTCAGTAAATCTTCTTGTCTGTGAAACTTATCTAAATACACTATATATTAGCAGACTTCATTCTTGCTGATCACCTTCATCAGCAGACCCTCATCTATGCCGACTCCCTTGTCATCCATTCATTCGACAGTGGCATACCTCAATTTCTAGTTTATAGATCACCTATCTTTCAACTATGAATATCAGTAGACTTCCATCCTTCTTGAACACTAAACTCAATTGGTATAATAGCTATTTTTCTGGCTACCATCGTCCATGTGTTCAAAAGACTGATAACCACGCATATTCAAGAATTGATATCAGCAGATATGTTCATAATTTCTCACCTTCCATCACTATCAGCCGTTATCAATTGGTATTAGTAGACTTTCATTACTGCTACATACATCCTTAAGGTTATCAGTTGAAACAACAGACTTCAAACTCTGCTGGTCAAACTTGAACAGTAGACCTCCACCTCTGCCGTTCACAATCTCATTAACAACAGACTTTAATCTCTGTTGTTCTTTCCCTTATGAAGACATTTATGACTTAAAACATCATTTGAAATCATTGATTACTTTTCAAAATGTTTAAAAAGTCTTTTTACTTTTCAAAATGGTATCAATTTCAAATTGTCTTTTTACTGTTCTATATTATTATAAGAAATTTGGGAGATTGCTGAGGATTGTGTAGATGATTCAGAAAGCCTCGTACAATTATCTTCTAAAAACAGAGAACACAAAATTCCTTACTATTTTGAAAAACATATTCTACTTTATGAAATACTTCTTCAAAAATTGATTTAAAATTCTAAAACCTTCTAAAGATTTGAGAGATTGCTGAGGATTGTGTAGATGATTTAGAATGCCTCATAAATTATCTTCTGAAATTTTAGAATTTCAAAACATATTACATTTCTTCAAAGGTTCGTATTTTGAACTCGTATTATTTTTCTAAACAAGTCATCAATGTCAACACAAATTTTCTTCTCTTCATCCAGTACTCTCTACCATAATTGATATCTATCATCTGGATATTGAGATATCTCTATTTAAGTCACAATCTGTATCAAAAGATTCCCAAGCATGACTTAATGTCGAAAACATGAATTGTCGACTTTTCAAAAATGTCCATTTAAATTCTATAGCTTAGTGACTTGATTACCTCGTCGCTTTGTATTCTTGTCATTACAGCTCTTCAATGGGCAACCAATCAACGATTCGTGATAAGTGTGTTCTTCCATTATAAATCCTCCGAAAATACTCAATCTGTAATTCTTCCTATTAAAATCTTCCTAAGCTGAGAATTTCCAACAATTGTTTGATCTTATTTCATCAATTGTTATCTTATTCTCTATCAGTACATCTCTTCTCTAAATCAGAAATATTCTTCATGGCCGCTTCTTCTTCCCAAAGCATCTCTAGTCCAATTGTTCCTCCTGAATCTATCTTCGTAACCAAAATAGGATCTCAGTCCTACATTCTTGGTCACGCGATTCAAGGAGAACAATTTCTCCTCGATAATACTGTTGGAGCTAAGATTATAGATCTTCTTCATAGTAGTGGACTCGTCTTCATTCTTTCTTTTCGCGAAGAATTCTACAGCCTTCAATTGGTTGATAAGTTCTACTCAAGGATGCGATTGACAAGAGATGGTTCTAGCTTCAAAGGTCGCATTCGAGGCACTGACATTGTTCTCAATGCCGAAAGCCTATCAAGAGTCTTCCAGCTTTCCTCTGTTGGACCAGAATCTCTTGCCGATTCGACTCTGAACGACTCATGGCTTCACCGTACTAGCTACCACTCTCGCGATGACTATAGTGCATGGGACATCAACAATTATCCCTTGGATATGTACTGTATTGGTGAAATTCTGAGTTGATGCCTTCCGTTTCACGAAGCAAGCTCAGCAAGCAACACCAAAAGACTTCGAAACTTCACCATTGTTGTTCTTGATTCTCATCCCATCAATTGGTCTGAAGTTGTCTTCTCCCTCATCTGTCGGTCCATCGTGCGAAGACAAGTCAACGGGTATGTTATTCACATGTATGCTAGGATTATCAATTATTTCATATGCTTCTACCATCCCATTCGTTCAACTGTCAACGAGGATGAATGCCTTCATGTTACTGGAGACCTGCTGATAACTCGAGAGTTATTCGGCAATTGAAGCTTCTCTGATCAAAATAGAAAATATACTTTAGACTCTAGTACTGATAGTTTCGGGGATTCCAACTAGGTTGTACTTTCTATGATTGTTTATTTTTACTCCTTCATTTCTCAAAATTTATTAAACATCTTATTTGCCTACTGTTTTTCTTTTCCTTCTCTTTCTGTTCTTCCTTGATATCACCTGCTTCGATAGCACTTTTTATGGCTAGGTCACTAGTGCTAAAATTCTTGGTCTTTGACAAGCCATGGGGTTTCCCTTCAGGAATCTCAAACTATGAAAGAGACCAGAGCCCTGGTCAAGTTGGGAGTCAGATACAAGGGAACAAAGCTCGTCTGAGTCAGAAACTCACAAATAAAAGGATCGAGAGGAAGACGTAGCCCCGATGATTCAAAAAGGCTCAAGAAAAAATCCACATGACTACGGAGCCCTCGCAACTCGGGAAGACCCAAGGCAGGATCAGGAATCGACCCTTGGAAATGATTAGAACCATAGATGCGAGCCCATTCAGCTACATCATGAGGACCTATCTTATTTTCAAAAGGCTGCAAATAACGAGAAACCTTCTCGCCATCACCCCCATCATCAGCTCGTCCAGAAATAGAGACCTTGAATCAACTCGCCATTCTTCCCAATCACCGACGGTGCAAAATCTTCCCTGCTTGGCGATAATGCAAAACTCTCTCCCTTGTGAAAAATTGAGTAATCAGACTTAGCGCAATATGGTCTCTGTCCCCGATCACCCTCATAGGAGTCCTAGAAGGGTAGTCAGGAGCAGAAAAAACCTTGTCATCAAACTTCTAATGAACACTAACTTTCACTCCAAAGCTCGCAAGGATGAACCTCTCTTGCCTCGGAGTAATCGCTACCCACCTACCTTGGAACTGCCTGTACATAAGACCCCCACGAAGAGATTTGCCAAAAACTGACTCTACAAATGGTCCCTCGTCATCAAAGTCAATAGGGGAAACCGAGCCCGGAGCTGAGGTACCTGAGCTCAAAGGGTCCATGGTACTCTTTACATGCACAATATTATCAACAACAGTTTCCTCGGCTAAACACAAAGTCACATCAAAACCCCTCCAAGCGGCACCATGAGGAATAGACTCAACCTTATTTTCACTCAACCGGTCTTCCTTAAACTCGGCACAAGGGGGATCCTTGGTATAAGGAGACCGCTCAGGAGTACCCTAGGCACGATGGGCAACCTCAATTCTATCACTAAGGAGAGGAAGTAAAGGACTCCTAACTGACAATGGTATTCGAATGATCCTATTCCAGTAATCTATCAACTCCATAGATCTCGATGAACTACTCGACATTGAGGAAGAGGACGATGGGAAAGAAACCCTAAAAACAGACATACTTTCAAAGACTGAAAAGTAAAGATGGAGGTTTAAGGGCAATACCGTAATTTGAAGTGGAATCTGTATGAACGCCAGAGAAACCAACAAACGATGAAGATTCATCTGAAAAAAAAAACAAAATTGACGGAGTTAAAACCCCGGAAAGACAGAAAAACTATGAAAACGCCAATGGTGTTCCAAGAGCCCAAACAAGAGAAAGAAATTACCAAAGAAACAAGAGAAGATGAAGAAAGAAAAAGTAAACCTACAATGTAAAACAGGGAGAAGCACAAGAAAACAATCGAAAAAAGGTCGCCGGAAATTGTCTGGGCAAAAAGAGAAGAGGAGTAGCAAAAACGATGAAAAAAGTGAAGTAAAAAGGAAAAAAGAAAAAAAAATTACTTACACCAGTCCTAAAACAACGTCGCAAAACGAGCCAAGGCACCCGCCTCCATCGGGTCGACCGCGTGTTTTTACCTGCCCATTTCCAAACGACACTGTTTTCACATATATATTTTCACCCTTGGAAAAAGAGCGTCAGTAACTATTTTGAAATTTGAAAGTACCGCCCAGAGCATTTAATGCTGAAAACATTGGAAAGGGAAAACCATCATGACGGGATAGTTTTTCAAAAATATCCAACTGTCACCCACTCAGTCCTAAAATGAAGAAACTTGACCAGACACCTAGCCTTGGCCTCACCATCTCGTCATATAGAATTAAAGGTTATCACTTCTCAGCTTTAAGTTGGTAGATACAACCAAGAAGTGGGGGGCCACCGAAACGACGCAATCTGAGAATTCCCCAAATCTCGGTAGCAGGACCCACATATATCACATCTGCCGAGCTGGAAACAACTAGGCAACCGAGCTGAAGGGAGCTCGGCAGGCACATATAAGCCAACAATTATTGACGAGCCACCAAAAGATTACTTAGAAGACAGCTCGAAACACAAGACTCGTACAGCTTGACCTCGGTCAAACAGTAGGACCAGCTTGGCCTCGATAATAGTTAATAGTCGACGGCTCTGGCAAGAGCTCTGCCATGCGCCGAAAATACTGACACACACAACCAACCACTCCCCCGACATCGTACAGTCCAATCACTACTAACATGGCATCAGATCATTTATTATCAGTCGCAATATGTTCCCAAATAGAAAGGCACCACCTCACAAGACCATTCAGGTATAAATATGAGACATTCTCTACAGTTATTCCCTAAGCCAATTTCAGATATCCTATTACACATATCATACTTGCATTATCTAAACCTTAGACAAGAACGGTTACATTGATTACCCACCAGATATTTATTACTCATTATACCGGAAACCTTACTCTCACACCGGAGGGTTCTAATCGGGACACACCCGACTCCTTAACGGCGTTTGTTTTGTCTTTGACAGGTTATCAGGCCATCGTCACAACTAAACCGACCACATCATCAACTTTGCTTCTTACCTGCACAAAACGACAATGTCACCACGGTTTTTGTGTTATCAATAGTTAATGCAAAATCATGTAGTTCTCAATTCATAGGTGGGAATGGGCAATTGATTACCAATTTACCATACCCGTCATACCCATGTTGGTAACGAGGTGAATGAGTGAGTGGACATGTATGACATACACACTAATAGCCTGGGCTTTCGAAACCCATGATGGGGTATGGGTTTCTCATACAAGTTCCTGGGCTTCTAGTACCTATGTACTTGATACCCATTCCCACAAGCCAAATGTGTCCTAAGGGCATTCATGTCTAATTTCTGCAACTAAAATTGCTTAAAAGTTTATTTTCTCAATTAACTAAAAAGGGACACTCGGCGTAGAGAGTACTAATTTTTACTTTCAAAAAAATTTAACCTGTTCGAATATTTACTACAAAAGGACGTTGTCAAATAAAAGTTAATCATAAGTTCATAGAATTAGTGTTTTCTTACTTTGGAGAAACTTGGTTTTTGGTTCCTTACGAGTTACATCTACCTCATTTTCATTATTTCTACATGATAACATTAATTTGAAATAAGAAAGTTGAGTATATGGGTGTTATTGCAAGAGGCAATTGGGGAATGATGTAGAGAAAGAGAATAACTGTGCAATGTTCACTTGATATCAATAACAAACTTTTGCATTTGTATAACTTTAAAAGCTATGCATTTTCTATCACAAGAAAAGTTTTGCATTTCTTACATTATGCTAGAAAAATGTGATAAAGTATTTCAAGACTTCTCCACTAATTAGCATCGTCTATTTTAAGATCTTAGTTTTATTTGACCATCAAGAATTGTTTAAATTGTCTTTTCTACAGTATTCATTTTGCATGTGTTTGATTACACTTTGTACGCGACATTTTGGGGCATTGAGATTGTGTAGTGTAAACCAGTAATTTTCATACAGTTGTATGTTTAGTGTACAAAATTCAAAGTGTATTAGTCCTTGTTTCCATCTTTACTTCCTCTATAATTATAGTAAATTGGAAATTAGGAATAGTGATTGAATGCCTTGATTCCCAACCTCAATCATAGGCAATCTTGTATCAGTGCAATTATATATATATATATATATATATATATATATATATATATATATATATATATATATATATATATATATATATATATATATATATATATATCCTAGTGATCAGAATGAATCAGTTAGGGTAATTAAAAAAATATTCTGAATATCTTGGGTATTTCCTCTCTTTCTTCTTAGTCTCCGTAGTGTGTCTCTAGAGTTAGGTTCTTCTTTTATTTTATTCTAATATGGTATCAGAGCAACCTATCACCATGGAAGATGCATCAGTCACCTCGTTGAAAACCACAGTAGCCTCCTGTGGGTTCCCAGGATGCGTGCTCCCGCGCCTTGCGTATCCTTGGATAGGGGTGCGCGTACGTGCGGATGCGGTGACATCCACTGCTCTCGTTCCACCCTCCATTTTTTAGGGGAGGACGAAATCAAAAGTGCGAGAAGAGTGCTGTCAGAATAGCGCGTTTAAATGCGCCTCGGTTGCCTTTAGTGGATTTTTATTAAATATAGCCTTATGGCCCGTTTCGGATCACTATGGGAGCTTTGGGTTTCCCGCATCAAGTTATCCCTTTTTTAGGGGATATCAGGATATGGGAATACACCACCCCTTCATTCACATTTTCCCTTTTTTAGGGGAAAACAGAAAAGTGCAAAGAAGGAGTGTTGCGAGGCCCCACTGGATCCAAAAGTTTAGAGTCGTCATCTTTATTTTAAGGCAAAAATAAAGCAAAATCAGAAGAAAAAAAAAACCAGAGATAAAAAGCGGGTTCGGAGGCTAAGTTACGAGTTGGGAAGGTGCTAGGCACCCAACTCGTCCTTTTGGTCTCAAAATAGTTTTTGGCTAAAGTATGTGTATTGTTATATTTATTTAGCAGATAAATAAAGCATTAAAACACAGAAAAGTAAAACAAATACATCTGTGGCCACATTATTTACGGACTTGCCGCCATTTCCTTACAATAATTATAAATGTATTTAAAAATATTTGGCTATTATAACGGCTCTATTACATAATAATTCCTAATCTAATCTGGGTAGCACAACGGCTTATATTGACTACATTGGGCCGAATTTAAATAACAACTTTTATAAATAAATATAAAAAAGCGTCCTTAAAGGCTATTATCTTTTAGAGCGGAGTGTGCTCGCTCTGTCCTTCTCGGGAGAGGGAAACTTTTATTGTTGTTGCTGCTGCTGTGATTTGGGCAGAGTGACGGCTTATTTGTGGTGTTTTTGGCTCACTCACTTGGGCAAAATGACGGCTTAATTTTGTTGGTTTTGACTTATTTGGTTGGGCGAAATAACGGCTTATATGGGTTGGTTTTCAGCCTATTACTCGGGTAGAGTAACGGCTTATTTTATGGTTTTTGGGCCGAGGAAATATGGTGGATACCTAACTAAAGGGCTAGGGATTACTTTAATCGGTTGGATTTGTGTTTGGAGGAGGTTTGGCATGGTTTCGAGGCTTTTTGAGGTGATCGCTCACTATTTATTTCTTCAGCATAACGAGAACGCAGAGAAATTTTATCGATAAAAAGGTGTCCTGAATGTCGACCCCATGGCCTTTATTTATAGGCAGGATCAGGGACACTGAGGGAATTTAATTTTCTTCTGTGCGCATCAATCAGTTGTACCAATCGCAGACAGAAATGGACATTGCGGCCACTGTTGATGAAGCTGGGAGCCGGGAAGGCATTTCCTGGCGCCACCAAGACCAAACTTGGCACCATGCCAATATTTGGCATGGGTGGTGCCAGCACTATTCACATTTTCATTTTTTTCACTTTGAACCCTGCATTTCATTCTTTTGCGCATCCTGCTTTGTCCTTTTGCACTTTTGACCCTGTAACTTGACATTTGTTAATGTTTTAACAGGTCTTGATATTTTATGTCATGTCACATACCGGGGGTACGAAATTGGGGTATCTACAGAGCCCCTCAACGATGGAGTCTACGGGTAACCCGCAACTTACTGAGTAGACGAACACCGTTGATAAGAAATAGACTCTCCCATTTCGTTCAATTGTAAAACGAGGGAGAAAGATGCAACAGGTAGCAGTTATAATGCAGCAATTTATAATGTGAAACAAACCTCCATATCCTAGACATTTTTAGTCAGTTATAGCAGGTTATCGCAGTTTTTAAGTAGATGTGCAAATTAAGTGCTCTGATGGTCGGACCTACTAATGTAGGCTGCCTACGTATCCCTTAATAAAAGGAATCAGACCAAACGTAGTTCGGCCAAAACCTAAACTATCATTCATGCCAACGGTCGTGCCTACCGAAAGAGGCTGCCTACGTATCCTTAAACAAGGAATCAGACCGAGATGTAGTTCACTCAGCTGGGGACTAAATGTTGTGGTGCAAGTGTTGCGGTGCAAGTGCGGCAATACTAAATGAGCAAGTGCATGCAAAGCTTTATCAAATAAGTGCGGCAAGGGTAAATATCGTGCTAAGATAGTCGCGTCTACCAAAATAGACTGCCTACGTATCCTTAGCCAAGGAATCAGACCAAACGTAGTTCGTCTATGCGGCACGAATTGTCTCCTTAGGAACTCAGCCTTCACCGGAGAACAAGACATTTCCCTATGAATCCGGGGCTGAGTACCCCTTAAAGGAAAGTTTCCAACACAGCCAAAAATGCATGGAATGCACTGCCTCCTTAGGAACTCAGCCTTCAACGGAGAACAAGACATTTCCCTATGAATTCGGGGCTGTGTACCCCTTAAAGGAAAGTTTCCAAACATCAAACAAATGCACTGCTAAAAATGAAAATACCTTCCTTTTCTTTACCTTTGTCGTATTCATGCAACAAATTACTGCTGCTGTCGCTTTGCTGCTGCTTACTGCTTTACGCTATTCTTCGCTGCACTTTGCTGGGGATTTTCCTTTTTATCACTGTTCCAGCCTTCGCTAGAAAATCTCCTCCCCTGTCCCGCTATGTTTTCGGCTTTAGCTGGAAAATTTTTCTTGATGCTGTTGCATTTTACTTTACTGCCCTTTCTAACCTTGGCCAAAAACTTCCTTTTTCTTGCTACAACATCTCTTGGTACCTGCTGAAATCATCTTTTCTTTGCTGCTGTTTTCTTTTCGCTCCATTTTTAGCTTCAGCCGAAAATTTCTTCTGCCGCCGCATTTTTTTCTTGTTGAATGCACTTATAAATTTTTCCTTTCTTTTTTTCGTACATGCATTTTCCCCTCTCCCGATTTTTTTTGTTTTTTTTATTCTACATGTCTGCCACTTTTCTTTATTTGCATGCTTATTACCTCTTAATTTTTCTCTTTTTTTTATTTGGTCCGCCTGGATATACTTCTAATCTGCTAGATTTTGGCACTGTTTGGCACTTTTGAAGCATTCCTGGCTTTATTATTAATGCTTATGCATGTCCTATTTATGCCTAAGTGATGCAATTAAGTAATGATGCATGAAATTTATATGATTTATTTTTACGATGCATGATTGAACTAATAGTCACTATTTGACCTTGTTATGCATGATTTATACTACAGATGCAAATGGGGATATATGATGCATGTTTATGCTGCAGGGACATAGTGAATGCCATAAGGATATTTATTTTCATGATCGGTGGCATTTTATTTTCTTTTTAGCGCACCCCTAATGCAGCTTATTGGATAATAAATGCACATGCTGGATTTATGTACTACTTTATTTAATGCAAATGTAATGCCTAAGAATTATAAGATGCTTATTAACATGATGCATGTATATTTTCCTATTCTATCATGCATGCAATAATGCAAAATGCAGTACACATTCTTAAGATGCAAAATGTACTTTTATGATGCCTAAAATGCAAAAACGTTTATCTATATGCAAAACAATACATAAAAAAATATTTTTTGTGTGTGTGTGTGTGTGTTTTTTTTTTTTTTGCTTTTGTTTTTTTTTGTTTTTTGTGTTTTTTAAATCTTTTTTGTGGGTTAAAAACATGTACAAACATTTACAATGTAATCTAATTTTATATGATGAAAAATAAATAAATAAAAAACATGCAGACTCAAGGCACACGCACAAAGCAAAGCTATACCGACATCTAACAGATAATGGCACGTTGTATTTCCAAGATGGATTTTTAAGGAATATACCTTCGGGCTCGAGCAGACTTTTCTTTTACTTTTTTTTTTTTTTTATATGTGGGGAGAGGAAAAGGCAGTCATCTCTTGCTGTTCCCGGCCATATATTTGTTGCAGGGCTACACTTGGCATAAGGCTATTCTCACAACTCCTGCATTTTTCTTTGTAATCAGACAGGGCAGCAGTGAATGATCGGAATCCAAGTCGTCCGGCTGTTTCAGGACAATGGAAACACAGATGATGAATAGGACGAGAACACTTCTGGTGTTTCTCGTTCTGATGAGACTGAGCCTTTTCTGTGCCTTGCAGAAGAAGTACATGGGCCCGGCTGGGCGAATGTCGCAGGCACTGATGGACTGCTCCGGGCTTAAGTTGCAAATGAAGGATAGTTTTGGGGGAAACAAATGGGGTATAGGCAATAATAGATATGTATAGGCAATTAATGCATAACCTAAATTTTCTTTAGCAATTATTCCTAAGTTGCACCTTAGGACATGTAATATTATATTTTAGTGTTTTATTGCGAGCTTCCTGTCGCGGTTTTTCTTTTTCTTCTGTCAGTCGAGCCCCCTTGCACCCTGAAGACTGGAGGTAAGATGCCGAGGTTTCAAAGAGTGCTTTTTCCTCTCCTTATTCTCCTGATAAATATATTTTTTATTTGGCTTTAACTTTTGTCTAAGCTTCCCTTTCGGGTTTTCAACCTAGCGAGCTTTTATTATTTTTTTATTATATTTTTTTTACATGCTCTGATTTTTGCCTAGGCCGCCCTTTCGGGTTTTCAGCCTAGCAAACCCTTATTTCTCCTTTTTCTTCTTTTTTTTTATTTTTTATTTTTTATTTTTTTAATATATATGTGCCCTAACTTTTGTCTAGACCGCCCTTTCGAGTTTTCAGCCTAGCGGGCTGGAGAGGGAAGCACTTGTTTGGATAGAATTGCTCGGGCACAATACCTTTTAAACTCGTTGAGATTGGAGGGCTGAACAAGTTTTTTCTTTCCTGGCTTGTGAGGAGTACGACATCTCCTGACCGGATCTTTTTGACAGTATACGACACATCGTGGAAGAGAGGGATATCAGCCTTTTGATAAGTAGCCCTAGCATTTTTAGCCCAGACGGCATGACACGATAGCAGTAGGTCTCCCAAAGGGGTGGTGCATGAGGTCTTTTCTTGGTCTTTTACTGCCATTTTGATTTGATTATAGTCTAGCATGCCGTCGAAAAAATTGTTGGGCTAAGAAATGGTCACTACATTGGGCAGCCAGATCGGGTATTTTCTTTTTTTTTTCTTTTTTTTTACCCGAATGAAGTTGACGTGCGGCTGTTTCATGTTTTTTCTTTTTAAACTTGTAGTGACCATTCTGGCTTGATGCGGCGGAGCTTTTTTCTGATTGGTCGAGCATCCGGATATATGGGGATCCGGTGTTTGACTATGGCTGGATCTACCCTCGACACATCTTCATAGGACCAGGTGAACATGTCCACGAACTCTTTGAGGATTTCCATGAGTGTTATCCTTTCAGAGCCTTGCAGGTAGTTGCCAATTTTGACTTCTTTGATTTCCTTATCCAGCCCCAGATTGATAGTGGATCAGTCTTTAGCTGTTGTTGATGAATGATGCTGCTTCTGGTGCTCTACTGACTTTACAAGCTCAAGCAAATAATTTTTATCTTTTGGGTCCTTTTCATTAAATGACTCATCGCTATAATTATTTAATGTGTCTTTTAATGTAGGTGCAACTAAAAAATAAGCAAAGACATTTAGATTATTATTAAAAGCAAAATGTACAGGGTTTATTATATTATTGAGGACCTGGGGTTTGAGATCCTCAACTTTAGGGAGCAGATCGGTAGATGATCAATCCGTAAAGCTAGGGAAAGGAATAGGGATAATATATCCAAAGCGGTCCACCAGATCTGCGGGCGTCAAAAGCGGGCTGGTCGTAGTATACTAGTTCTGCAGAGGCTTATTAGAAGTAGACTCAAACTCAGCAGGGAGCTCTTTTATAATAAGTGCCTTCATCCATATACTCAGGAAGCTGCCCCCCTAAATTTCCATTATAAACTTCTTGGTTTAGAATTTTAAGCATCATGGTTTTCAAATTTTCGATGTCAGCCTCCATTTTGGCGGGTGGAAAAGTTGGGTTTTGGTATATGCTGGTAGGATTAGGGAAGGCTGGGTTAGTTTCTGGCTGTGGTGTCTGGTAAGGATTTTGGGTTGGATAAAAATTTTGGGCTGGATACGGATTTTGGGTTGGATATGGATTTTTGGCTGGATATGGATATTGGATAGGATAGGGATATTGGGCTGGATAAGGTCTATGGGCTGGATAGGGATATTGGGCTGGATATGGATATTGGGTTGGATAAGGATTTTGGGTAGGATATGGATATTGGATTGGGTAAGGATTTTGGGTAGGATAAGAAGGGTATGATGAAAAATGGTTAAAATTTTTGTAATAATAGGTATTTGGTGGGTCGGTGTTTGGCTAAAAAATTGGATTTGGAGGATCATGGAAGATTGATGCTTCTTGGGGAACTGCTCACTTTCTGTTGCCACTGCTCAGATTTGTATTTTCTGTACTAATTCTGCCCTTGTCGGATCTGATACTGATACCTTATGTTCTGATTTCTGCACTTATTTCCTGTATCAACCGGCTAGTACTATCTCTGTCTTTCCAAATTTGGGTCATGTTTCTGAGGAAAATGGGTTGTGGAGGTATCAGGAGGCTGGTTGAAGGCTTTCTGGGCTTTGGGGTACAGCGTGCCTTTATTAGTATACTTTATTATTATTTATTTGTTCCCTACAGTTGACCGGATAAGCACCTGCTTTATTTTGACAGTCTCGGCACTTTCCCTGGAACAATGGATTCTTTCTCTAGAGTATAGGATCAACGTATTCCACCTGCCTTTCGACTCCCCAAGATCGGACTGATCCCATGCGAAGGGCCTATACTCTTTCCGCGATCCACCGTTCGAAATGGTCTAGGTCGGGCCCCTGTTTATTATTTATTTTTGTTATTATTTTTTTTGTTGCACAATTTATTTTCATCATATTTTTTTTCTAACTTGCATATATATATATATATATTTGACTTTTCTCTTTTTTTTTTGACAGGTGCTGACTCACAATTCAGAGATGCAAAAACCGGTCGGTCAATGAAGTGTCCTGAGAATATATATGCATTCTAGCGTTGGCTCATGCAGGGGGTAGGCTGGCCATGGTATAGGGTAACAGTTCAGAATATAGCTATATGCATGTGCTTGTGTGCGGTATCTAAAAAGCAATAAAATTTTTATTTATTTACAGATACATAAACAGGAAAAATAACAAATATGGCATGTCTTGCTGTTATGTGTGGATTTTCTCGGCCCTTTTATTGTGCTGCCCGAAATTTTATTGCAACATATATATATAAATAAAGATTTTATCGATTTTTTTTTATTTTCGAATTTTTTTTGTCTTTCTTTTTTATATTTTTAAATACACATGTAACAGTTATCGGAACGAAACTGCTATAGGAACGCAATATTCAAATGTATAAATTAATATAACAAGCATACTTTAGCCAGAAACAAATAAAAACAAAAATGTTTTATTTTATGAGTCTAGCCCTCCATTTTATTTTAAAAATAAAACAACTCCCCAGCAGAGTCGCCACTGTGGGTTCCTGGGATGCGTGCTCCTGCGCTCCGCGCGCCCTTGGATAGGGGTGCGCGTACGTGCGTATTCGGTGACATCCACTGCTCTCGTTCCACCCTCCCTTTTCTAGGGGAGGACGAAATCAAAAGTGCGAGATGAGTGCTGTCAGAATAACGCGTTTGAATGCGCCTCGGTTGCCTTTAGTGGATTTTTATTAAAAATAGTCTTATGGCCCGTTTCGGATCACTATGGGAGCTTTGAGTTTTCCGCATCAAGTTATCTTTTTTTTAAGGGATATCAGGATATGGGAATACACCACCCTTTCATTCTCATTTTCCTTTTTTTAGGGGAAAACATAAAAGTGCAAAGAAGGAGTGTTGAGAGGCCCTACTGGATCCAAAAAGTTTAGAGTCGCCATCTTTATTTTAAGGTAAAAATAAAGCAAAACCAGAAAAAAAAAAAACACTAGAGATAAAAAGCGGGTTCGGAGGCTAAGTTACGAGTTGGGAAGGTGTTAGGCACCCAACTCGCCCTTTCGGTCTCAAAATAAATTTTGGCTAAAGTATGCTTATTGTTATATTTATTTAGCAGATAAATAAAGCATTAAAACACAGGAAAGTAAAACAAATACATTTGTGGCCACATTATTTACGGACTTACCGTCATTTCCTTACAATAATTACAAATGTATTTAAAAATATTTGGTCATTATAACGGCTCTATTACATAATAATTCCTAATCTAATCCGGGCAACACAACGACTTATATTGACTACATTGGACCGGATTTAAATAACAACTTTTATAAATAAATATAAAAAAAGCGCCCTTAAAGGCTATTACCTTTTAGAGCGGAGTGTGCTCGCTCTGTCCTTCTCGGGAGAGGGAAACTTTTATTGCTGCTGCTGTGATTTCGGCAGAGTGACGGTTTATTTGTGGTGTTTTTGGCTCACTCACTTGGGCAGAATGACGGCTTAATTTTGTTGGTTTTGACTTATTTGGTTGGGCGGAATAACAGCTTATATGGGTTGGTTTTCAGCCTATTACTCGGGCAGAGTAACGGCCTACTTTATGGTTTTTGGGCAGAGGAAATATGGTGGATACCTAACTAAAGGGCTAGAGATTACTTTAATCGGTTGGATTAGTGTTTGGAGGAGGTTTGGCAGGGTTTTGAGGCTTTTTGAGGTGATCGCTCACTATTTATTTCTTCAGCGTAACGAGAACGCAAAGAAATTTTATCGATGAAAAGGTGTCCTGAATGTCGACCCCATGGCCTTTATTTATAGGCTGGATTAGGGACACTAAGGGAATTTAATTTTCTTAGGCGCATGCAATCGCTTGTACCAATCAATCGGTTGTACCAATGGACATGAAATGGACATTGCGATGAAGCTGAGCCGGGAAGGCATTTCCTGGCGCCACCAAGACCAAACTTGGCGCCATGCCAATATTTGGCATGGGTGGTGCCAGCACTATTCACATTTTCATTTTTTTGCACTTTGAATCCTGCATTTCATTCTTTTGCGCATCATGCTTTGTCCTTTTGCACTTTTGACCTTGTAACTTGACATTTGTTAATGTTTTAACATGTCTTGATATTTTATGTCATGTCACATACCGGGGGTACGAAATTGGGGTGTCTACACCTCCTCTTCCTCTAGCCAAATTTCTCCCACAAACTCTCTACCTCTATTTCTTAACATCCAGTCCTACATGGGTCATTGTCACCTAACAGCCGATAACTATTTGAATTGGAGTTCCCTCTTCAAATCAGTTCTGCAAACCCACAAATTAACCCACACCATAGTTAACAAAAATCCTCATGTAGCAATTCTTGTCGATGGTCAGACCCCTAATCCTGATTATGAACTCTTTGCTCAAGCCTCGGGCTTGGTTGCAGGTTGAATAAAACCTACCGTCACGTCCGAGTCAATCCTTGCGAGACAGCCGTCGAAGCATGGGAGATCCTAGCTAAACACTTTGGTGGAACCTCTCGAGTTCATATCCAGAAACTCCGTGATGTACTCAACTCCCTTTCCCGCACTTCAGACATGACCATTGACAACTATCTTCTTCGCGCCAGCACCTTAGTCGACTCCCTTGCTAGGGCGGGTGAGATAGTATCGGAAGACGACCTTCAACATCGTATCCTGAATTGTTTGGGTCCAACTTACAAGGAGTTCATTACTACTCAGAACAACAAA
This sequence comes from Codonopsis lanceolata, assembly GCA_013146195.2. Classification (NCBI taxonomy): domain Eukaryota; kingdom Viridiplantae; phylum Streptophyta; class Magnoliopsida; order Asterales; family Campanulaceae; genus Codonopsis; species Codonopsis lanceolata. The sequence continues at coordinate 26,243,833 of CM028384.1, read as the reverse complement.
CCGGCTGTCACCATTGAAGAACTTCAGGACCTCCTCCTTCAAGAAGAAGCCCTTCAGCTAAAATTTTCTAACCTCTCCCTAAACACCACCACTGCCTTGGCCGCATCTACTTCCCATAACCCCACTCCTAACACTCAGAACTCCACATCCAGTACAAACCCAACACAACACCAAAACTACGGGGGCGAACATTCTTATCAATCTGGAAGAGGCAATGGAGGTGGATATCGTGGCCGTGGTAAGTCATGGTGGAAAAATAGAGGGAGGGGTAGTCAAGGACGAGGCATTCTTCCTACACCCCCAAACCAACATCAAATAAATAACTCACCCCATTCTCACCAATCCAGCCCTCAGTATACTCCCCCAAACCCGTTTGTCCATGTTGACCCGAACACCGCTTGTCAATTGTATCACAAGTCGGGTCACCTAGCCCCTCAATGTCGTGATAGAACCAATTTTGCCTACATAGCCCAACATAATCCACAGTCCTACCCCTCTCCATATCCGTATACCTATCAACCTTACCCATCTCCTTACCCATACCCACATGCACCCACTAATGGTCTTCCACAAGTGAACAATGCATCTTCCATGGCTCCCTCATTTGTCCTCGATTCTGGGGCTATGAATCACGTGTCTCCCTCTCCGGTTGGTCTTTCTAATGTTGAACCATATTCAGGTAATGACTCTGTTACCGTTGCTAATGGTTCTCGTGTTCCTATTTCTTGTATTGGTCAGTCTACTATTCTTAGTGGTAATCATACTTTTAATCTGCGAAATGTGTTATGTGTACCTACAATGAACAAGTCTTTAATTTCCATTCGTAGATTCTCTTTAGATAATAATTGTTTCTTCGAATTTGATGGTTTTGGTTTTCGTGTGAAGGACAATCAAACGAAGCGGACTATTCACTCTGGCAATAGCTCCAAAGGTCTTTACCAGTTACAATTTTATGCCAACACAAAGCTTAATCCTCTTGCCCTGATTGGGGAACGTGTTTCGTCTTCCACTTGGCATGCTCACATAGGACATCCTTCGTCTCACATTTTTAAAACCTTAGTTAATCATATTCGGATTCCAGTTAGTGGTTCCGTGCAAAATAAGGGTATGTGTCATGTTTGCCCTATGGGAAAGTCATGTCACTTACCGTTTGTTTTTCGTAATTTTCATTCTTTGCAACCATTAGACATGCTTCATTTAGATGTATGGGATCCCTCCCCAATTATTTCTAATTCTGGATTTCGATTTTATCTGAGCATTGTTGATGACCTCTCTCGATATGTGTGGCTTTTTCCTTTAGTTCAAAAATCGGATGTTGCGTCTGTTTTTGCTAATTTTAAAACACAAATCGAAAATCAGATGCCTAGAAAAATATATGTAGTTCATACAATTAAAACGGTTCAGACCGATGGGGGGGGGTGAGTTCATGAGTTGCCACTTTCTTTCGTTTCTTAAGCAACATGGTATCTGTCACCAATCTACGTGTCCTTACACGCCCCAACAAAATGGGGTCGTGGAGCGTAAACATAAGCATATCATCGAAATGGGGTTGTGCCTGTTATCTCAATCTTCGGTACCTCAAAAATATTGGTTAGAAGCTTTCTCCACATCGGTTTTTCTCATCAACCGTCTTCCAATGCGACAGTTGCACTATATCTCTCCCTTTCAAAAATTGTTAAACGAGTTCCGACACGCTTTCTTAAAACATTTGGGTATGTGTGTTTCCCACATTTGGTTCCTTATAACAAACACAAACTGCTTCCTAAGTCACAACCATGTGTGTTTCTCGGTTATGACAATTTTCGCAAAGGATATCGATGTCTTGATATGAAGACCAACAGATTGTATATTTCTAGGCATGTATTGTTTGACGAAACTTGTTTTCCCTTTGCTTCTCCATCCTTGCAATCAGGTCATTCTCCTGGTTCCAACCAGCCGTTTCATCCTATCTCTTCTCAGTCTACTCGTCCTGATTTTAGACCAGTACGCACCACCTTCAATCCAGTATCGGGTCCTCCTACTCCGACTGCTCCCCTTCTTAATGTGTCGCCCCATGATTCGACTGCCTCATCTCCTATTCCACCAAGTGAGACCCAGCCAGGCCCATTGTCTACCGCCTCCAACTTAGGCTCCTCTCCTCATCCTATGGCTACTACTGTAACCCCAGCACCAGCAGCCTCTCAAACAGAAAGGCTTGTCTTCGCTCACAGCCCAGTCCCGTGGACGCTTGATGACAATTCCTGTGGTGAGGTTTCTTCTATTCCTCGCAAATTCAAGAGCATAAATGAACTTGTCTATGGGCACCCCTTACCTGCAGCCTTATCAGCAACCACTGCAACTTTCATTGAATTTGAGCCTCGGTCCTTCAAACAAGCTTCTCCCATACCTCATTGGCAGCAAGCTATGCATGACGAGCTCAATGTTTTACACAAAAATGGCACTTGGTCACTGGTTCCTAAAATCCCAGGCTTGAATGTGGTTGGGAGCAAATGGATCTAAAAGGTCAAACGACGTGCTGACGGTTCAATCGAGCACCACAAGGCTCGTTTAGTGGCCCAAGGTTACACTCAACACGAAGGTGTCGATTATGCCGAGACTTTCAGCCCCGTTGTAAAACCTCCGACTATTCGAACTCTTCTCACGTTGGCTCATTCCCGTGGTTGGTCTATTGAACAAATAGATGTTCACAACGCCTTTCTTAACGGGTTCTTACATGAGGATGTCTATATGGCTCAGCCACCGGGGTTCACAGATTCTCAGTTCCCGAATCATGTCTACAAATCGCACCGTGCAATTTATGGCCTCAAACAATCTCCGCAAGCTTGGTTCCAACGACTTCATGATTTCCTAGTCACTCTCGGCTTCTTCAACAGCAAATCTGATAGCTCTTTGTTCATTCATCACTCTGGGTCCGAAATGGTAGCTATCTTAGTATATGTTGACGACATTCTTGTCACTGGATCATCTACTGTTGCTATGACCAAGGTTCTTGATCAAATATGTGCCACATTCGAAAGTCGTTGATTGGGTCTGTTGGGTTTCTTTCTGGGCAATTGAGTCCTCTCGTAATAAGTTCATCCTCAGTCTACGACAATCTCGTTATGCCGCTGATCTTCTTCGCAAGTTCAACTTGGAAGGTTGTAAGCCCACTCGTACACCAATGGTTTCGGGTTTGCATCTTGATTCCACAACAGGAGATCCCTTACCCGACACCACTGAATATCACAGCATGGTCGTAGGTTTGCAATATTTAACCTTGACTCGTCCGAACATATCATTTGCGGTAAATCAAGTGTGCCAACATATGCATGCCCCACGGACATCACACCTACATGCAGTTAAGCGCATTTTTCGATTTATAAAGGGAACAATCACTCTCGGCCTCCACTTTCTAGCCTCCACAGATATTACTCTGTCAGCCTTTTATGATGCTGATTGGGCAGGGTCACCAACTGATCGACGCTCTACGACCGGTGCCTGTGTCTTCATAGGTCTTAACCTAGTCGCATGGACTGCCAAGAAGCAATCAACAGTCTCCCAGTCCAATAGTGAAGCTGAATATCGTGCCCTTGCTACTACGGCAACTGAATTAAAGTGGTTTTCCTTCCTATATCATGAACTTGGTCTCTATCTACGCGCTCCTACAATCTATTGTGACAACTCTCGGCTATACATATGTCACGCAATCGAGTCTTTCATGCTCGAACACGCCATGTAGAGATTGACTACCACTTTGTTCGTGAATTACAACAACCAAGTTTTCTTCATCTCTGAAATCTTTCAACTCGTGATCAGGTAGCAGACATTTTCACAAAGAGCATCACTTCACCTCGGCTGCAATTACTTTCGGCCAAGCTACAACTCTGTCCTACTACGCTTAGCTTGCGGGAGGGTGTAAACCAGTAATTTTCATACAATTGTATGTTTAGTGTACAAAATTCAAAGTGTATTAGTCTTTGTTTCCATCTTTACTTTCTCTGTAACTATAGTAAATTGGAAATTAAGAATAGTGATTGATTGCCTTGATTCCCAACCTCAATCATAGACAATCTTGTATCAGTGCAAGTGAATATATATATATATATATATATATATATATATATATATATATATATATATATATATATATATATATATATATATATCCTGGTGATCAGAATGGATCAATTAGGGTGATTAAAAAATTATTCTGAATATCTTGGGTATTCCCTCTCTTTCTTCTTAGTCTTCGTAGTGTGTCTCTAGAGTTAGGTTCTTCTTTTATTTTATTCTACTATGTAGGTTGTTGCTCTTGTAGACATGCAAGAAGTTGGCTTAAACATTTACAATATGTATCAGTTGTGAGTGTTGAAGGAACTGAAGTTCGATGGTTTATCAATGGGAATATGAGGAAATATTTCTTGAAAAGTGCTTCATCTCGTGAAATCATATTTAAGTTTAAGTGGTGAAGATCTATGGACTGTTATTTCTTTATTTTAATTTTTTTTTTTGTAATAATGTGCGAGATTGTTAAATAATCTTGATGGCCATTGTAATACAACAAAATAATGCTTTCTTGGCTCATCAATTAAGAACAATTCATTTGCATTTGCATTGTGTCAGTAGGGTTACTGCACAACTTCTTCTTCTTTACTGTTTTAGTTTACATCTTCAATTAGTGTTATGTGGTAGTTTAGAGCATCTCCAATGATACCACCCTATATCACCCTCTAGCTACCTCGTTTTTTGTTTTTTCACATTTTTTTAACACTCTAAAAAAATTTCCACTCCAATAATCACCATCTATACAATCCTTTAAAAACCTCAAATTTCTTTCATCACAACTAACAAACCTAACTACCACCATATTTCTCATATTTTTTATTTCTATTTTTCCAACACAATTGAATTGAAATATTTATATTTATATTATATATTATATGGAAAAAATATTTTATTTTTTAATTATTTTGATTACTTTAATCTAAAAATATATGTCATTTTAAGGGTCAATTTATGTTTATAATAATAATAATTATTATTATTTTATCATCTCATAGATTATGAACACGAAACAAATTATTTCCTTTGGTTGAAAAGAATTCGCAATTAATACAGACATTTCACATAAAAAAATAAGCATCTTTCAATTTGATCAATCGATTAAGTTTACGATAATAATGTAAAAAAAAATATATGTATATCGGTAGCTTGCAATGGTAGGAAAATTTAAGAAGACAAAGGTAGTATAATTCAAGGAAACCACACATTACACCAATATTTGTAATACAGTCAATTAATTTTTTTTAAACAGTGTATCGGGTCAAAGAAGACAATTATTTAAAAACGGAAGCAATATATGTTTTAATAATTTTTAAAATTGCTTTTATCTCAAAATAAATGTCAATTTAAAAGAAAATTTATGTTTAAAATATTTTTTTATTATTATCTAAACTTAACTCCTATTGAAGAAATGATTTTTTTTTTAATTTTAGCACCAAATTAAACTTATTAAATTAATAATAACTACACAAATGGTGGAGAAGAAGAAAGAAAATGGAGAAGAAAGAAAATTGGAGAAAGGAAGTGATCACTATTCCACTAAAGGTCCCTCCAAATTTAAAGGGAGGCTTAACTTATTTTAGGGATAGAGGGTGAAAAAAAGTAACCATTGTGAGCTTAAGAGTGGAAAAAAAAACTCCATAATGGTTTTTAGAGGTTTCAAAAAAGTGGCCATTGTGGATGCCCTTAGGGTGGTAAGCTCCTCATCCTTTTGTACTTGTCTTTGTCACTATTCTGGGTTCTTTTACTGTTTCTTTTCTTGTTGGTTCCTGTTTAACTCCTTAATATATTCCTTGCTCTGTCATTTATTTACAAGGATTTTCTTACTTTTTGTTTATTTTGTTATTTGCAGATGGTTGTAAAAGAAGTTGTTGGTCTGCTTTTGTCATTTACATATTTTAAATTCTGGTGTTCTGCAGTTTTTGCCCGGTCTTCTTGTGGGTGTAAATTTTCCACCTTTTATTCTCTTTCCATTGTTCATTCCTTGTATGAGATCTGTTTTGTTGTTACCTGTTTATTTGAATTGCTCAACTGTCTTGCCCTTATGAAGCTTTGTGGGGTTCCTTTCTCTATGCATAACCTGCTACTGTTCATCCCAGCTGAGGCAATTTCGCCTTCATGACATTGATTTCTGCTGTGTTTTGGTACAAAGTTTCTTGCGTTCTTTCTAATCGGTGTTTTAGATTAGTATTTTATATTTATATTTTTGTTTCTTGTTCAATATATTTACTGATTTTTGCACTGATCCAAGGTCACTGGAAAATAGAGAGCCATATACATATTTACATGCTGTTCTATCTTCAATTGGTTTCGTGAGCTTTCGTAGTGTAATTATTAAGAGAGCAAATCAAGGGTGAAATGGTAAATGTGACAATCCCAAATAACAAAAAAAAAGTCTAATCGTTTATTCGTTTTTCTCTAATCATCATCCTAAAAAAGAATAATGCACTTTTAAAGAAGGGAGAGAGTGTTTACAGAATGTCTTACATGTAGTGGCTTTGTTTATCTTGTGTAAATCAGAAATGATTTATTCTTTCCTACTAGACCTGGCAATTGTAACACATTACTCATTAACCCACCCAACCTAACCCACTAATTACCCAATCAAACCCAACTCAACCCATTAATATTTTTGGGTTGAAGTAGATAACCCGTTTCAACCCAATAATATTAACGGGTCGGGTTAAACAGGTCGGTTGCGGATCCATGTTTGTTATCACCTCTTGTTTATGATTTTGACTACGTTAATACCCTCGTAAATTGTGAAAACTCTATTTCTCTTTCGTTACTTAATTAAGATCACTTTCATGCCAGATATTGCATTTTTGCATATTCTTGGCTACACCAGTTGAGTTGATATCCTTGATCCCTTGTCCAAAACTAGATGTCTTATACATTTGGTTAACCATATTCTATAGATAGTCTTTGTAACTTCACCTCCATTTTGACTCTTGCTTGATTTTGCTCAACTGTAGCAATTACAACAGAAACTTGTCGAGACCATTGAAGCAGCGAGCAGGAATTAAGCACAAGCTTATGAAGAGATCTATGACTTTGAACCCTTACCAATCCCATTATGAAAGCAAAATAAAGCACACAATCTCCACCTGAACCAGCAATTCAATTTATTTTAGATTGTATGTGAATGGCTGCTTCCTTGCTACCACGTTTGGATCTATATAATTTACAAATCTCACTCCAAGTTTAAACTTAACATTGTTGCTCTATCAAGGACTATTATTGTTATTTCTGTTTTGGATCTATACAAGTCTAATGGTGTCTAAGTTTAAAGTTTACATTGCTGCTCAGTTGAGAACACTTGCTGAAAAATTACTTCTAGTCAATAAAGAACTACAGTATGTCAGTCAAGTTTTTAGAATGAAATAAAAATAAATGATGATGGCCAAATCTGATCCAAAGTAGCTCCAGTAAAGCAATGGGGGGCATTCAGTTTGATAAATGATCTTGGCACTACATTCACTTCTAGTTTGTATGTGTAGTCCGTAAAGCATCGAGGCAAGCGAGCTTGCATCCACAAATTGATTTCAACCATGAACTGACAGATAGCAGAAGAAAAAGGGAACCATTTTGCAGATAATCCTATTCTTGTCCATTTCAACCAGCATGTAATGTTTTTAGCAAGGTCAGCAACGAGTGGTAAACATCATCTTCACAAAAATATGAGTAATCTAGACTATACATTTATAATTGGGAAGTTTAAGAGATAACAAAAGCAGCACATGACGTCAATTCTTGGTACGAAACTATAGAAGCAGCCTACTTGTTGTTGACCCTAATGAAGTCATACACCATTCCAACAAATCCTTTTGACTTGAGTACATATCATCTCAATGAGTACATTAATAGCGTCTAATCAGGAGACGCGCCTAAGAAATATACAAGTCAATTACTTTACAAAAGAGATATTATCCACAAACTCTACAAAAGGATTGCCACCCTCTGCTCTAACAGAGCATGACACCAAAAGAACATTGACCACATAATCATCTTCTAGATCTCTTCCACCTTCCTTTCTTCATTATCAAAGCATCTTATGTTTCTTTCCTTCCAAATAGACCAGCACAGCCATAGGGGCCACTTCCCAAATGAAGTTTTTCTTTTTCCTCTTATACAAAGCCCAGCTTTCCATCAAGTGTCTCACACATCTCGGCATAACCCATCTAACTTGGAACAGATTGAAGACAAAATCCCACATCTTCCTGGCAATTGCCGGAACAGATTGAAGACAAAATCACTGATTAACATATATTTTTTCCTGGTCCACAGATTTTCACATGTTAGAAGTGCTTCATTGACGGCTTCCCAGCTAACCTGAAACAGATTGAAGACAAAATCCCACATCTTCCTAGCAACTGCTGGAACAGATTGAAGACAAAATCACCGATTAACATATATTTTTTTCCTGGTCCGCCTTGCATAAAAAACACCGATTAACATATATTTTTTCCTGGTCCACATATTTTCACATGTTAGAAGTGCTTCATTGACGACTTCCCACATAAAGAAACTCACTCTGATTGGGGCCTTGGTTTTCCAAATGTTATTACATGGAAAAAATCCTTCGGTACCCCTTAACTTCTGACTTAACTTCAGATAAAAAGATCCGACTGAGAAAGTCTTGTTATTCGCCCCCTCCCACACTGCTATATCCCGCAACGCCACTAATGGCACAGAAACTCGAAGAGCTGTCCCAAAGAATCCATCTCCCGAGTCTTGGGGATTTCTCCTAAAGGATGGATTCCAAGTGATTACGCCATCTACAACCTGCACTACCACCGAATTAACTGTCTCATCTTTATTCCTTGCTATGTTGTATATTAGTGTTCATGCTCACAAGAATGATTAACTTTCAAAGTATATTAAGTTTTACTAATCTAGCTACTTACATCAGTGACAGTGAAGTAACCTTTGACGATCAGAAACAAGTTGTGTTGCACAAACTGGCTGCAAATCATTGTTGCCAGTTCCTGCTTTTCCCCGTTGCATGGTAGATTGAAGTCATCAACCATGTTCACTAGCTCCATCGTTCCAATGCAATTACAGTCCTCGCACTAAATTGAGAAATCACATACGAAGATTCCAATTGTTATGTTGGATTTATGTGAAAAACTGTATTATCATTATGTTATCAACAAAAACAAAAAGGATACAACAAGTTATATAAATCTCATAGCTTCGGAAGTGCATAAGCCATCACAGGTTTTAATTGTGGCACATCTCTATCAATGGATTAAAGCTGTAAAAGGCAACTAGTAATTTTCTTTGGTTGTCTCCTTTCTACTTGCAAGATGATTTCTTATGTTACAGCTTGTGGTTTCACTCATCCTATGTTGCACGGACACGGCAAGTTCCCCGCGAATTCCAAGTCAGACACGGTCGGGACGCGGACACGGCAGATTCGGCCCAAAATACGTTTCGGGGCCGATTTTCGGAACTTTTGGACACGGACACTGGTGCGAGGCTTAGGGAATCGATATACGTACTTGGAAGTCGGGAAGTCAAACGCGGTTGCTTGATCGACACTTCGACAGTCATGAACACCGACAGTTTCTCACTTCTTCATTTCTTCCCTCAAATCCCGAACCATAGCCCCCTCGAATTACCTCGTCGCCGACACCCACCGTGTACGCCGCTGGCCGGGCCCATTGCCCCTTCGAAGGCGACCTGTCGACCTTCTCTCTATGCTACGTGACTGTCTGCGGCGCGACCTTCTCTTCAGAATCGTCACTTGTCCAGTCGTCCTCGTCGATCTACTCTTCGTCTTCGTCGGTGGTGACCGACTATCTTTTATTGTCTGCGTCTCTTTTATTCTCTACGTCTGTGCAAGTGTAGTCTTATTCTCTCTCCTTCTTCCTCTCCACTCAAGTCAACAACTACACTAACCTAGTCTATACTATTAAGTAGTACTCAACAAATTACCCTTATGACATGACTGAACAGTGAACATTGAACATGAGAAATTGTGGTTATAGCTTTTAATATTTATAATTTCGTCTTTATATTTTAAATATTTACATTTTGGTCCTTATAGTTTGAATATTTACATTTTATCCCCCGCACCCGTGTCCTATATTTTTTGAAAATCACGTATCCCCGTGTCCCGTGTCCGTGCAACATAGCACTCATCACATATAGTGGATCATTTTCTAACATCAATTATGGTTACATTGGGAAACTCTGTAATAGGTAGAATTCAGAAGATAGTATGCCCTCATAGTACAGGTAGCCTCTTGAAAAGACACTTCAACCATAATCATTATGCATTTTCCCGGTGTTTCTCTTCCCTTGGTTGGGGTCAGAGGGATGGGAAGGTTACTCGAGCAATGACCTTGAGGTATATGGTTCCAATCCCCATACCAATATAAGGGGTCACACTTACCTATCAAAAATAAATAAAAATGATCGTATATGGCTTAGTAACAGCCCTTGCACTACAGTTGGCTGGGAAGGACTTGCCTTTTGGAACAGGTGAAAGCAATGGCTATCTTATTTTATTTGGGACCAACTACCTATATGGCTACTGCCATACTTTTTGTACATCCCAAGCACAAAAAGTTCATTCTCTGACTGTGTAATTGTTGATTAAATTCCGATATTCACCTTATCCGTTGCCAGCATGTTGATTTTGGTCTTAATTTGTAATGAATTTTAGGTTAATTAACTGTCGGTATGTTAATTTGGATCTTAATTAGTAATGAACAATAGGTTAATTATTTTCCTGTAGATTTTGATCTTAATTTTCAATAGACCAAGGTAATCTTAATTTTGGGTTAATTAATGAAGGAATTCGAAATTGAGAATGCTAGGCTATGCATGATATAGAAATCAAAATGTTCGAATTGAGGCACCTTTAGATAATGGGAAAGGGGTAGAGATAGAGCACGATAATCATATGAGACCTTACTAATAAGTTACTATGATGCAAGAGAAGGAATGTTCTCAGCAATCCTCTCGGATTGATAGACTTCCTTACCATGGCAAACAAATGAAAGAAGGCGCTAATTCCATTTATATTCCATTTATTCACTGAACTATAAGCACTTCCTTAAGCATAAGGGCATAGAGAGCACTCAGGTAGGATGAAATGTACTCTCAAGTTACCTTGGTCCTACTCATCTTTTTCGATAGGAAATAACTTAAGATAGGAAAGCATTAAGACTAGAAAAGTCTAGGGTGGGAGAGATGCATGCAAGGGCACTCATACAAAGACCTTGATATCCTTGGTCCAATCCCCAAACTAAGGAACCACACTAACCTATCAAAAAATAAAAGAATCCACTTTGAAATAGTTTTTGCAAGAAGCTGTCCAGAGTATAGGTAGGGCATTTTTAGCTTGGTCCAGTTACTAAAACAAGTAAGCTCTTATTATCAGCTTAGTCCCCTCCCGCTCTTCGTGATGCTGAAAAGAAGCGGGCAACATACCATGTTGATCAAAGAAGCATGAAGCCTAAGTCACATTAGCCTATGTGACTGGGGGTGGGGAAGAATCTTTCCTTTCCTAGACCTTTTCATCTGGATGCACCATAGAGCTACATATCAAGAAAAACCCTTGTGATATGTATGTTATCAAAGAAGGCGCCATCAAGGTCCAAGGGCGAAGTTAAAAGGGCTAGTAATATATATAAATTAAAAAATATCCAAAACATATAAGTGAATATAATACAAGAAACTAAGGAACATAGTATATATGATGAAATTCTATTTCCTCTAATATAATAAATAGTTAAGCCCAAAGAAAATTTTTTTAATAAAGTAAAATCCAAAACAAAATGAAAAATTCAAATAATCCCAAATCAAATTAAAAATATAATAAATAATAGATAAAATGCCTAAAAATGAAATGAAAATAAACCCCATGTAATGATCATTCGGTGAAAACAAAGGGAAAAACATGAAATAGCGAAATTACTTCTTAATCTCCACCAATCAACAAACCAATCACGATCCGCTTTCGACCTACTTGAAGCATATTCTTTCTTTCTTCCTGCTCCTTTCTTCACTTCTTTGTGGGAAATCGGTGATATGTATGTGAAATCGATCTAGATATTTCCTCTACCTTAATTTGGCAACCTAAACTCATTCGGGAAGCCGCTTCTTGATCCGCTTTCGAATTAAATAGTAAAAGCTTCTATAAACTTCTATGGAAATCGTCCGACAATAAGCTCTTCCCTTCGACTTAGAAAAAAGTCGATCAAAAACGATGAAATAATCAATCATGCTTTGACAACTCATTCCCTTTGATAGTTTGTCTCTCTCACTTTAGATCCATTTCTAACTAAATGGATTCCATTTGGTTCTTTTTGCCAATGCCCATATTAAATAATAGGTCAAAGCTCAGGGGCAAGGCCAAAAAAGAAGCTACAGATGACGAGCGGTCCATGATGGCAGAAGCTAGGTAACTGAGTCAGATTAAAAACCCTTCTTTTTGTCAGTCGATCATATAAGTTCCCTTCGCCATTCTTGCTAGCTTTCTGGAAAGATGCTATGAGCAAGTAATAAGGTCATATCATAGATCAATTTTTTCAATAAAGACCTGTCTCAAACTATAAGTTGTTGGTGATAAGGTTGACCTTACGAAATCAGAAGAAAGTACTCTCTTAAATCATTTGCAAAACCCAAGAAATTCATCTCCCCCGTGTGAATAGAATTCACATTTCTTTTTTGGTTGTCCGAGTTGAAAAGTTACATTCTCTCTTTCAAAATTTATTTTTAAACAAAATGTGTGTATAATATCTTTTAAATTTGTGGTTGAAAATGATTATGTAAAGTCAACTATATCAACCTGATTTTTATTCAACATTTTTTACATGCAATGTCAAAGTGTAACTTTTCAATTAGAAAACCACATAGAAGTAAAATGAATTTAAACAAGTTAGAAAGGTTTTCCTGCTAGATCAAGTATGTGCGAGGCACAGCAATAATTAATAAGTGTCAACTTTGTTATTCAGCATAGATTCGAGTTTTTTTAGACGAAGTAATATGTTATTTTGATATTTTAATTAATCAACTCATATGCATAAACGTCGTGTAATAAATTGATTATTGAAAGAATGATTAAGAAACTAAAGGGGATACCTGACATAATCGTAAATGCCTTGGTGGGAATGTCGCACCATTCACAAAATAACTACAAAAGAAATGAATCATCACTCTAGATAAAGAATAAATGCAGTTTTATTTTACTTTGTTTCTCTTACCTGCATCTTAATGATGTCATTTTCCTTTAGATTGTCCATTGAAATGGAGGAGATCCTGCTTCCATCAACCCCAAGTTCAAGTGTAAACACAATCACCCCATTCAGTAGGACAAAAATTTTGAGATCACATGGATGACTACTAAATATATTCAAGTACATAACGTCACATGTAATATTGTAACTAAACTATCAGTATCCTACAATACATATCACAAATTGGGTCAACGATACATATATTATATATATGTGTATCTCATATGACAACGTACACTACAATACATTATTTGTAACTTACGATACCAATAGTGTGTATCTTGCGAAACATTGTTGTTTTATAATTAGACTTGCACAAATAAAACAATATTATACTTTTAAAAAATCATTTTTTTTCTTTTACAGATTCAAGATATAAAAAGTATCATATTAAATAATACTTCGATGTAAATAAGTGAAAACACAAGAGTCTTAATTTACAAATATAATGGTTCTAATCATTATAATTTTGTCAAAAGTTTACTGAATTCAATTAATTTCTATCGGAATTGTTGCTAAGATCCGATGAAAATATCTGATCATAAACCGGCCATTCAATTGGCACAGCCATATTCGCCACAAAAATGCAACCCGTTAACGACATGAAATATTGAATAGCTCTTGGAGAAGATGCAGCAAAGACAGTAAAATTTGTACCGCTAAGGCACACTATAGGATTTATCCTATACTTTATGTAATCAAAAGTGCAATTAAACAACTTTTAAGGTAAATGGAGAACCAATAAGGTTTAAGGTAAGTATGCTTAGAGGAAGGCAGTTATTTGGATCGTTGATCCTTAATTCTTGTGTGGCATAGTCTATTGCTTGGGCAGTGAATTTTAATTTTCAGGAATAGGGTAGCTCGAGGTCGTTTGGTTTGTGACAATCCCAAATAACAAAATAAAAGTCTAAATCATTTTTTTGTTTTTCTCGAACCGTCCTAAAAAAGGATAATGCACTCTCTTTAAGTAAGTGAGGGAGTGTTTACAGACTGTCATGCCTATAGTGGCTTTGTATATCTTGTGTAAATCAGAAATGATTTATTCTTTCCTTCCATAATTATGGGCTTGGTTGCAGATCCATGTTTGTTATCACCTCTTGTTTATGATTTTGACTACGTTAATACCCTCTTAAATCGTGAAAACTCTCTCTTTCTCTACTTAATTAAAATCACTTTCATGCCTCATTTAATTTAATTATTGCATTTTTGCATGTTCTTGGCTACACCAGTTGAGTTGATACTTGATATCCTTGATGTATTGATAATGACCAATTCCCTTGTCCAAAACTAGATGTCTTATACATTTGGTTAACCATATTCTTTTTTTTGATAAGTAAAGATAGTATATAAAGCACCTAAACAGGAGACGCGTCCACAGTACACAGGAAGTATACAAGCTAATTACATAACTACAGATATATTTTCCCCAAACTCTTCAAAAGGATTGCCACCCTGCTCTCTCACGTTATGACACCAAAAGAACATTGACTGCAGCATCTACACCTGAAGCTCTTCCAAATTCCTCTCTTCATTCTCGAAACATCTTCTGTTTCATTTCTTCCAGATGGACCAGCACACTGCCAAGGGAACCACTTCCCAGAAAGAATTTTTCTTTTTCCTTTTAGACAAACACCAGCTTGCCATCAAAAGACTCACAGATCTGGGCATAACCTAGCTGATCTTGAACAGATTAAGGATAAAATCCCATAACTTCCTTGCTACTCGGCAGTGCAACATGAGATGGTTAACATTTTCCTCATTCACCTTGCATAGAAAACACCAATTTAACATATATTTTTTTCCTAGACCGCAGCTTGTCACCTGTTAGAAGAGCTTCGTTGACAGCTTCCCACATAAAGAAACTAACTCTGGTAGGAGCATTGGTTTTCCAAACATTTCTCCATGGAAAAGAACCTACAGTACCCCTTATCTTCTGATAAAAATTACTGACTGAGAAAGCCTTGTTCTTCACCCCCTCCCAAACTGCTATATCCTCGCCAACTCCTCTAACCTTCTGATTGTACAGGAACTCAAAAAACTGACCCAGAGAATTCATCTCCCAGTTTTTGGGATTTCTCCTAAAAGAAGGATTCCACAAAATTACGCCTTTTACAACCTGCACTACCGAATCAACTGTCTCTTCTTTATTCCTTGCTATGTTGAACAGCACGGGAAAAACTCTTCTCAACTCCATATCACCACACCATTTGTCTTTCCAGAAACGAATCGTCTCCCCATTGCAAACTTCTAAAGAGATCCCCTATTCAACAAATCCCAAATATTCCTAATGCCTTTCCACAGACACACCCCTTACGACATTTGTACCTCATTGGGAATCCACCTATTCAGCCCCTTCCCATATTTTCCCTCCACCACCTTCTTCCGGAGAGAGTTTTCCTCCCTTACGTATTTCCACAACCATGTACCCATGAGAGCGATGTTGAAGATCTTAAGATTCTTGACACCTAAGCCTCCATTACTCGAATTTAGGCACACCGTCTCCCATTTAACCAAATGATGCTTTCTCTCCGCCGAATTACCTTCCCATAGGAAATCTCTCCATTTTCTCCAACCTTTTAGCCACAGAAGCAGGCATGCCGAACACTGTCATGTAATAAGTGGGTAAGTTAGAGAGAGTGCTCTTAATAAGAGTCAATAACCATATTCTATAGATAGTCTTGTAACTGCACCACCTTTTTGACTCTTATTTGATTTTCCTCGTACTGTGCTGCCAAGAAGAACATGGTTGTAATTTTAGGAAAAGACATTGTATAACTACCTGCTGAATCCCAAGAGGCAAGAAGGTATAACACAGCCATGTCTTTTTTCTGAATAACCACTTCTTAGAGGGCAGAATTCTAATAAAATAAGTAATCCATGTATTTTATATATATCTTATACATTAATTGAGCATGGAAAAACGACAAGAGGCTGAGCAGTAGTTTTAGCACATTCTGGTAGTTTTGTTTGAGCTATTCAAAATCATTTTCACGTGGCAAAAATCGTGGGCAGTCCGAATGCTTGTGAGGATATCTGGGCCAAGTGTATGGATTGGATCATTGCTAGAAACCTGTTAAGAACACAAAAAACACCTTAATGGAAAAGCAAAGCACGGCCTCGCAAAACCACTCTGGCGTGAGAGTAAAAATCGTGTGTATAGTCAAAGTAATTTGACCGAGTTTCTAAGCTATAGAAAGTGTGTTCGTGTGTAGGGTTTAAGGAGGGGGTATATATAGGCCTCCAAAGTGGTAGAATCCGTCTAGGATTCGGATCTCACGTTGCCTATTAGGGTTAGGAGTGAATCCATAAATAGTAGGCACAATAGGCAGGTGTCGCATGATTGTCGAAGAAGATAAAGAAAGAACTCCTCTCGGTTTAGGAAACATTTGACCCGTCTTGGAGCGCATGGCTCCGATGGTTGTTGGTTGATGGCTTGCCCGGGTGGACATGACCCTGCCCGGCTAATGATGTATGTGTCCATAGTGATGCGCATAATTCTGGGCATGGCCCCATGGTCGGTGAGGCAAGGCCTTTTGACAGGGATAGATGGAAGTGTGTGCTCAGACATATCGGTCATGCTCGATGTTCGTGAACTCGTGACTTGCACGTGATGCTTGCATGTGCTTTCCTCGTGACCAAATTTGGGCCGGGCACATGAGTGGCATTTATGCTCGGAGCGAGGAGCTTTGTTTCTGAGTTGGTGTTGTATTCTATCACACCTGAGCTTCAACACCTGTGCAAATATGAAGTTTGTTGTGGATGGATTGGAGAGCACAGCCCGTGTTACAGTTGAAGAGAAATTTGAAAAGATGTCGTTGGGAATCAGAAAAGGCGAGTAGGCGAACAGACGCCTGTGAGCCGTTGTTGCAACGAATGAGGCGACGCATTAAATGCAGACGTCATACCAGCCAATTAATTCTCTTTTGGCATCCATTTGATAAAATTTTCGGGTCCGTGCCCTAGACTATAAGAGCCGAGCCCCTTCTCCCATTTCCACTTTAACCGTTTCTAAAAGTTTTCAAGAAATTAAGTGCTCCCAAGCTTTTCAAGACTTCGGCGACCTTGCTCCCATATTCCAACGACTTTGCCTCCAGATTTCGGTTGTTTTTTCTCTTCAGTCACGGAGTCTTACACAATTTTCGACAAACTCAATCTCGAAGCCAAACCTTCCACTTTCAGCAAGTATTTCGCTCCTTTGGGGTTTTCATTATATTCTATTTTTTGAGGTCCTTTGCATTTTCTTCTTGCGTTCCTGGGTAAGATTGCAAGTCTAAGTCAGATCTTAGGTCGAGGAAAAAGGAAGGTTCGTCTAGCTTGCTAGGCGGGTATGGCCCCTTTTTATTTTACCTAGACTTAGGGTTTTGCCCCTATATGAATTGTGCTTACCTGACGAACAGATTCTAACGCCTTTCTTTCCTTAGCCTCTATAGGAATGTCTTCCCCGATAAGATTGCATGACGAGCCTTCAGGGCAACCAAGAGGCGTATATCTACGGCAGGCGGAATGACCCATTGAGCAGTGAAGAGATGATATCTGATGTGATGTGATGATTATTGGTGTTGTTGAGGCCAAGAAGGTTGTGACCATGAGCGAGTAAGGCCCCGCGCAGGTGGATGAGGAGGTCCCTTCGTTGGTGTGGTGGATGAGGGAGTGATGCACTCTATTCCCGAGCACACAAGTGTGGACAAGGCTACTAGCTCCAGGGAGGCCAGTTCCAGTTAGAGTTGGCAAGCAGACTGAGCGGCCCACAAAAACCCGTCGGCCCTATCTTAACATCGGGCTGGTCCAAAGATATACGAGTCCTCATGAAACTCAAGCCCGGCCCATATCAACCTCGGGCCTGTGGGCCAAAAAATCAAATTGGTCCTTATTCAAAAAATTCACAAATTTGCTAAAATTATATTTTGATATTGTATTAAGTTGAATATCTAATAAGGAAATAAAATTATATTTTGGGGCGATGGAGGAAGTATTATGTTGTTTCAATACATCACTAAGTTCTGGATATTAATACGATTAAGGAAAACAAAAGCGATACTCCTTAAGATTCTCAAATTTAGTATATATATATTTTTTTTTTTTATAGGTAAATATGACCCCTTAATTGGAATAAAATTAAATTCTCTTTTGTCTCACTTATCACTATGCACTTGCAAAATTCTGATTTTGGACACTAAGGTAATATAGGTACATGTTGGGTGCTGCTACTTTAGGTATTTTTGCTAAAAAAACTATTTGGGTTTTTATCGAGCGAGTACAGAACTGGAAATCTGGAACGGGAGATAGTTATAGGGTTTTTTTTTACTTTTTAGGTTTAAGTTTTTAATTTTCTAATTTCTCTTTTTTTGTTTTTTTATTATGTTCGACTTGTCAACCTTGTGATCGACCGGCCGGATCGGGCCGGTCGAGCTTTTCAGATTCGGGATAAGTGCAACCTGCAACCTTGTTGGACCTGGTAAAAAAGGCCCGCATTTTTTGGCCCATCTAACTTGAAACCCAAACCCATGAAAAATCAGGTGTGTCGGGTTCAATTTTGACGGCCCTAGTTCCAGGGCTCCCCTTGTGAGGAAGAAGAGCACCGGGCGTTCGAGGAGGGAGGCCACATCCCCTGTTCCCGTGTCCACTGCGTATGTTGATGCAAATGAGAGCCGGTATGCCACGCACCGGGTAGCTTTGGACACACCGACCAAGATAACAGATTGGTTCACCTTGCTGGGAGATGATTATCGAGTTGAGAAGGAGAAGGTAGAGCTCAAGAATTAGTAATGATTAATGACTAAAAACTCAACATTAGCAACTTTTATATCTATAATATTAATATATTTTTTATATTAGAACAAATTGGGTTGTTAACGGATCAGAACACCTTAATTTATATCCAATTTGTTAAACTTTCAGATTTTTGGACTTCAGATCAAAATCGGATAATCAAATTTTAAAACTAAATATATATCCTAAAAATAACATCGGATTCGGATAAAAATTTGATCCATCGATAGCCTTAAAATCCTAAGCCACTTAAATGCATATTCGTGGGTTATTCTCGTACTTAGAAAGAGTATCGTTGTTTTTCTCCTGATTTGAATCGGTATTTTGTTTGTGATATGTTACATTTCATGAGTTTACACCATTTTATACCACATCTTCAGTTGATTCCGTCTCTGATGATGACTTTCTCATCTATCGAGTTGTCCGGTCCGATCCTTCGCGTGTTCAGCAGATAGCTCGGCCTCCTGATTTGAATCGATATTTTGTTTGTGATATGTTACATTTCATGAGTTTACACCATTTTATACCACATCTTCGGTTGATTCCGTCTCTAATGATGACTTTCTCATCTATCGAGTTGTCCTGTCCGATCCTTCGCGTGTTCAGCAGATAGCTCGGCCTCCCATGAGCGTGTATACACGCGTCGATCATGCCATCCAAAGGATTAGCCCCTGATTCTGCCAGCTGAGTTAGCCCATTTGTCGCCTCATCCAGCCATGGTTGAGTCTTCTTCTGATCTTGATGTTCCTATTGCTCATTAAAAAGGTAAACGTCGTTGTACATTTCATCCTATTTCTATTGCTGTCTGTTATAATGCCTTCCAGCAACCATTCATTGTCTTGTACATTTCGCAGCATATTTCCTAACAAATTCATGTGAGTACATAAAACTTCTCAATGCTGAGTAGGCTAAGTAGTAGTTCTAACATATTGTGGTAGTTGTGTTTGTGCCATTCGAAATCATACCTTTCTATAAATCATGGTCCGAGTTTCATTATGTGTTGCACATCAGTGTTCACGCTCATATATTTTTAATTCTACCAAAAACTTACACATGTGAAAGTGAAGTTTCCTTCAACCTTGAGAAAGCTTCGCTACACTCCATGATGGCTATTTCTTGCTTTTGTCAATTGCATGGTAGAGAAAAGCCTTTAACCATAATAAGTGTTATCAAACAAAAGACGCAAGCAATTTTGATGAAGCCGTTAACTTTAAACCAGTTCGGCCACCAATATATATATATAAACACAAGTTACATCAAGGTCCCTACAAATTTAATAATATACAATATAACCCTAAATATATATATATATAACTATATTCTAACACTCCCCCTCAAGCTGGAGCATAAATATCATGCATGCCCAGCTTGTTACAAATATAATCAATTCTATTCCCATTCAATGACTTAGTAAATACATCTGCAAGTTGATCTCCGGCTCTAACATAACTTGTGACAATCACCTTTTCTTGAAGTTTCTCTCTAACAAAATGACAATCAATCTCTATGTGTTTTGTGTGTTCATGGAACACTGGATTCGAGGTAATATGAATAGCTGTCTGGTTATCACACCATAACCGCATAGGTAATGAGTTACCAATACCAATCTCACCAAGAAGCCGACGAATCCACACAAGTTCACATGTGACATTAGCCATAGCCCTATATTCAGACTCCGTACTAGATCTTGACACCACAGGCTGTTTCTTATTCTTCCAAGATACCAAATTACCTCCAACAAATACACAATATCCTAAAGTAGATCTCTTATTTGGAGAACTTTCCCAATCAGCATCTGCAAACCCTTCAATCCTCATATGTCCATGATCACGATATAATACACCTTGCCTTGGAGCCTATTTAAGATATCTTAGAATCCTGACAATAGCATCCTAATGAATAGTTCGTGGTGAAGACATAAACCAACTTACAACACTAATTGCAAAAGCAATATCTGGCCTGGTTACAACTAGGTAATTCAATTTACCAACAAGTCATATCTATCTGGCTCTGCAAATTCTTCATCAATGTCAGTCCTAAGTTTTAGACTTGGCTCCATAAGACTAACCGAAGGTTTTGCATCTAACATTCTTGTTTCACTCAACAAATCAAGCACATACTTCCTTTGAGACAAGAAGATACCTTGCTTGCAACAAGCAACCTCAATACCCAAGAAATATTTCAAACTACCTAAATCCTTAGTTTAAAATTTCATTTGAAGAAATTCCTTAAGTGTACTAATGCCTGCGTTGTCACTACCAGTAATAACAATATCATCCACATACACAACTAATAAAACAATACCTGCACTAAAAATACGAATGATCACGGTGACATCTCATAAGACCAAACTCTATCACCACATCACCGATAAACCACGCACGTAAAACCATACAACGACCGCTTTAATTTGCAAACCATACCAGGTAACTCCCCCTGAGCAACAAACCCTAGTGGTTGCTCCATATACACCTCTTCGTGTAAATCACCATGAAGAAAAGCATTCTTCACATCAAGCTGATGAAGTGGCCAATGATAAGATGCAGCAAATGATATAAGTAAGCGAACAGAAGCAAGTTTAGCAACCGGAGAAAATGTTTCAGAATAATCTACACCATATGTTTGAGCATATCCTTTTGCAACAAGACGAGCCTTAAGACGAGCCAAAGTGCCATCTGGATTTACCTTAACCGTATACACCCATTTACACCCAATAACATTTTTACCGGTAGGTAGAGAAACCAAATCCCAAGTCTGATTATGCATAAGAGCACCCATCTCTTCTTCCATAGCTACACCCATTGCTTCAGACACAGACTTTGGAATAGAATAAGACTCAAGAAGACCAAAAACGCACAATGTTCAGGAGATAAACCATTATAGTTAACAATGTCAGAAACAAAATATAAAGTACAAGTATGTGTACCTTTGCGATGAGCAATAGGAACATCAAGATTCGAAGAAGAATCAACCATGGTAGCATCAAGTGACGAACGAACTGGCTCGATAGGAGCAAAATTAGGAGGCAAATTCTTTGAAGGACATGTGCGACGAGAATAAACCTGATGAATAGGAGGCCAAACCATCGGTGGAACAGGAGCAAAAGAAGAAGTGGTCTGCACCACTCGATAAACAAGAAAATCATCGTCAGAAAAGAAATCAACATCAACAGAAGGTGCAACAGAGATGGAATAAAATGGCGTAGACTCGTGAAATGTAACATCAGCACAAAGTAACGGTTAAATTCGGGAGAAAAACACCTATACCCTTTCTGACTACGAGAATAACCCACAAATATGCATTTAAGTGCCTTAGGATCTAATGTAGTAAGACTTGGACGATGATTACGAACAAAACAAACAAACCCAAATATCCGTAGAGGAATGGAATAAAGAGACTAGGAAGGAAACAAGACACTATATGCAATTTCGCCCTGAAGAACAGAAGAAGGAATCCTATTAATGAGATGACACGCAGTTAAAACAGCAGCAGCCCAAAAGGATTTAGGTACATTCATTTGAAAAGAGAGAGCACGCGTAACTTCAAGTAAATGACGATTTTTAAGTTCAACAACCCCATTTTGCTGAGGGGTATCAATACACGAGGACTAATGAAGCATACAACGACTAGCCATGAAACGAGAATAGACATTAGAAAAATACTCCTGAGCATTATCACTACGAAGAAGTTTAACATGCACACTAAATTGAGTTTCAATTTCAGTACAAAAGTCTAAAAAAATAGTAAATAATTCAAAACAATTTTTCATTAAATAAATCCAAATTACACGGGATAATCATCCACAAAGGTAATAAAATACCGATATCCCAACTTAGAAACAACAGGACTAGGACCCCACCATCAGAGTGTACAACCTCTGGGGCATTGACACGCTTATTAACTCTAGGAAAATAAGAAATACGATGATGTTTTGCAAATTGACATGCATCACAAGGTCAGACAACGAGGATAAATCTGGACACATCCTAGGCACTAAATTGCAAAAAGAATATATCAATACATTATCTTCAATACATCATCAACAACATGAACTAAGTTGTTTACTGAAAAGGGATGAAAGACATTTGTGGAACGCAAAGCAGTTTCAATTTGGAATGATTTGGTGTGATCGCCACACCCTTCACAGAATAGGTACAAAAGAATATAGTATCATTAGGGGTAAAAGGTAAGGCGCACGATAAATCTATCCTCCACCTTCTAATTATAAATCTACTCAAATAAGCGCCCAAGAGAATCCAATTACCAATCCTGAGGGTTTCTTCTAAAAGAGGGATTCCAAGTTACACTATCGCCCAAGAATTGCACCACCTCACTAACAGTTTCATCCTTGTTCGTAGATAAAATGTAAAGAGCAGGATAAGCATATTCCCACACCAATGATCACTCCAAAAACTAACCGTGTTGCCGTTACCCACATCTAGAGATAGAAACCTTTTCATAGAAGCCCACCTCATTCTGATGCCTTTCCAAACCCCATTCCATGAGAAGAACCTATCTCTAAAGGTTCCCAACGACGATCCCCAACACCAAATTTACTCGCGACAACCATTTTCCAAAGTGTATCTGATTCTCACAAATATATCCACAGCCATTTCCCCATCAACACTACATTGCACCATTTGAGTTTTCTGATCCCTAACCCACCACTTCCAACACTCGAGCACACCACCTCTCATCTAATCAAATGATACTTTCAATCCACCCCTTTCTTTCCCACAAAAAGTCCCTCTTCAATTTTTTGATTCAAACCGGCATACCAAACGTAGACATAAAATACTTAGGCAAGTTGGAGAGGGTATCTTAATAATGGGCCATTGCATCTACCGTTATAATTATTTGTTAAAAAAACTTGAAAATTAGTATGTATATTTCAAATTAAATGAAGACAATGTTGTCTTCATCAAAAAAGCTTAAAATTTAGGCTTTTTGGCTTTTGGCTTTTCAATGCATAAAGTGTGTTGTACCTTTGGTTCTTAAATTTAAATATGACTTTTCAAAGAAAAGCCAAAGTCAAAATCAACCGAGCACTAATAAGGGCCAATCTACCACTCTTAGACAAATATTGTTTTTTCCATCCAACTAATCTTCGTTCAAACCTCGAAATAATCGGACCCCAAATCACCTTATTCCTGGAATTTGCTGCTAGAAGGAGGCCAAGATATGTGGATGGAAGAACCCCAACTTTACACCCAATGAATACTGCCAAGTCATCCACATCCTCCACCTCACCCACGTCAAGCAACTTTACACCCAAAAGAGGCACTTTATACAACATAATTTTCATTCGCTTCCCAATCATGAGTCCTATATATGTCCAACACAAACCTAATTGAGGCATATATAAAATTAAAAAATAAAACAGAAAGGGGCAGTAGCAAGTGGCAAAAATCAGCTCAAAATCTATATCTACAAAAAAAAATTGAATATATACTCCCTCCATTCCGGGCAAAGAGTACACACACTATACTATTTTCAGATAAATCACTTTTAAGAGTACTTTCAAAAAAATTATGTTTATCATCTATACAACATTGTAATTATACCCTCCACATTTGATATAGGAAGTGAAATAGACGAGATTTAAAGTGCAACTACTATAAGGACGAACCTTTAAACAGAGAAACCACGGTCGAACATTGTTCGGAGCCATCAACAACACACAAAAAACCGATTGAATTTCGTAACCAGATTTCACCAAAAAACTGCAAAAAAAAGACATCAACAAACAATCAAAATGTAACACACCAAACAAAATTCTCGTCAATAAACTTCCAGGTTTCAATTATTTAACATTTAAAAACTCAAAACATTACAGATTTGTCCTAATTATGTAACTTTAAGGATGAAAACAAACCGAAAACATCTTATAATTGACTTAGCCCACTAGCCGCAAGATAAAACTCAATTGCATTTGAGGTTGACACCACCAACAGCATAAATGTACACCTATATAACCACTATTACTATAGCAAGAGACATTATAAACAAGCCTTTAACAGAGACGAGGGCAGAAAATGTACCTCCCTTTTTAAAGAAAAATACAAGAAAAAAATTAACCCATGTCCAAATAATCACAAATTCCCATATTGAATAATCTAGCATCAAAAACATGTTAAACTCATATTTACCACTATCACAACAAATGAAAAAGTTGAAAAAAACTAGCAAATTCCAACCAGAAAAGCAGCTCAAATAAATAATCTAATAAACTTTTATCTAGAAGAAAGGACAAGTAATAACATTATGCTTGGCCACTGTTTATATATTGTACATTATCATAATAAAAGTAAGACAGACCTGCCAAAGTTCAAGTTATGTTACAACTTGAAGAAGCATATCCAAATAAGGCCCGATGATCAAAAGTCAAAACACAGATCTCTGTATGCATTAAGGTTGGCAAGATGATTTCTAATTATCTCGGAGCATTGCAAAACTATGCTGTGCGTCTGTAATGCTTGCAGAATAGGAAAAAAAATTATAAAAAAAATAAATAAATAAACAAATAAAAAGATCTCCTAGAGCCTACTGATAGGTCTTCGCAGTTAGTGATGAATTTTCGAGGGAAAAAAATGAAAGCTAAATAGTACCATATTTTAATTCTATTTTTTTTAATTAATGATGAAGAAAGATTAGATTAGATCGGAAGAAAAAAAAGGATAAAAAATCCTTCAAACGAAAACAAAAATACAAAGATCTAAAGCTAGAAATGGAGAACATCATGACATCAATCCAGTCTAGCTACAACTCCGAAATGAGCCCACCTCAAAAGGCACCCGAAGCCAAAACCCAAAAGATTCCATAAAGACCACACATTGTCACAGAGCAGATGCCCAATACTCAGATTTCTTGGTCCAAATGAACCACAGAGGCACAGCACAGACCAGCAAGCACCCCAGAATGCCACAAGCTACCCAAATATCTAACACCCATCCAGAAATCAAATCAAATCCAGACCAAATTCAAGTCTCTTCAGCCTCACCAAGCAGACTATCCCCTAGAACAAGAGGGAGCGAGAGCGAGAGCGAGAGAGAGCGAGAGAGAGAGAGAGAGAGAGAGAGAGAGAGAGAGAGCTGTCAGGCTTGCTACCGGCCGGAGGGTGGAAGCTGTTAACTTGACTTGTTGAGCGATACATGTAGGCTGTGACTTTGTCTGTGAGAGAAATGTGAGTCTGTGATTTATGTCTCTATGAGAGAGCGGCTGTGCTGCTGTGTCGGATCTGGACTTTTGAGGGAGAGAACAAGACTGTGAGAGAGAGACCGTGGAACTTTGTAGAAGAAAGAGAAAGAAGCAAAGGCCATGAGAGCAGCTCCAATGGTCCAAAGTGTGGTTTGACCAGACACATTTAAGATGTATTATAAACATTGGTGAAAGTTTTGGTTTCCTTTAATGCTCTTGACCATGTGGCCATAATTGAAGTAGGTAGAAAGAGCAAGGATAAAGTGGTAAAAGTATTTTCCTAAAGGGAAAGTTTTGAAAGAAAATAATTATTTTAGAACAAACGAAAAGGAAAAGAGGACAATAATTTGAAAACGAATGTGGTATTATTACCAATATAAAAGATGTATACCACATGGTTAGAAAATGATGTTGGTTGTAAAAGTCTTTTGATGAAACGAAAGTAGAATATGGGTCATTTGTGTGCGTTGCACACTCCACTCTTTCATTAGGCTCAAACTGTCCAAGACTCTCCTATCCACCGCTGCACACAAACCATAAGCACCCGAGAAAACCCACAATTTATCATTTTCTTCCAACTTCAGTAGGCATGAAACAGAGGAAGTGCCCACAACAGAGTCCATCCTTGAAATCCACCTATGATCCCACATAACTATAACCCCTACTGCTTCTAGACACTCCCTGACCACATACTCCCCCATAAGCTGGAAATCACTTTCGTGTCTACTTTGTCCAATTTAGTTTCTATGAGGCACATAACATGAGGCTTCCACCTCCTAAAAGCAGCCTTTATAATACATCTTTTTTCCATGTCAATGATACCCAGCACATTCCAAGATAAAATCGTAGATGCAATATCAAACAAATTTTTTTCCCAACCCCCCTTAACTGCTCATAGTTCAAACTACAGCACAGATTTTTCAGCTCTCTTTTGCCTTTATCTCTTGATTTGCAACTTTTCTTGATGCTTCCTGCCGCTGTAGTCCTCCATTTCTTCTCAATATCCAACAATAAATCCAGAAATTTATCTTCGAAAGCGGCATATGGGACCCCCAAAAACTTACCAAATCTATCCGCCCTTCTCTTCGCCCAAATCGAAATATCCTCCTCTGAATCACTCGGAATTGCATCTTCTTCATACTCACAGGGTCTGATCATATTAATCGGAATTGCTTCACAAGGTGTAACGCCATCTCTTCCATTAACTGAGGCCACATTAAACTGACCTAATTGGGATCCACCCTGCTGCATCTGACGTGAACAATTCTCAACCGTAGTCGACACTGCTGGGCCGTCGTCCTGAGTTTGTTCCTCGTCAGACTTTGAGTTTACCCTACCTCTTTCCCCTTTGTCTGAAGCCAATACTTCTGGCTCAAACTCGTCCTCCTTCTCTCTGCTCGAAACTGACCCTACAGCCTCTGCGCCTGCCTCCATCAACCACATCTTCCGAACTCTGCGTCGCCTCTCCAACCTCCTCATTCACCACCTTACAAGACGACATCTCTGGCCCTGAATTAGACCCAGATGCGAACTGGTAAGGGGGCACAAAAGCAGACTGAAAAGGCCCACTTAGCGTTACTCGTGTAACCTCTATACCAGGCCCAGTAGTTTTCCCCTTGCCCTTATCAATCTTGGATTTCGGAGCCCAAACCCATAAAGGTTTCTGGCTATTGTTATTAAACTTTGCTGGCCCGTGAACCGGCCCACGGTTCTTTACTCCTATTGCAGCCCAAAAGTCCACTCCCCCTTTATAAGACCTACTATTAGGAACGGCACCCTTTCGATTAGTGCGCTTGGAAATTAGAAAACCTGCTACCCCACGCAGTACTGTGCTCACGTCTTTTAAAGATTCCAGCAGAATCAGAACTTTGACCGCTCGCGTGCAAAACACGCCCCTTCTCACCTTCGTTTCCCTTTCCCTGTTATTGGCCCCCGTCACCGTTGCCGGAAAGTCCGCTACCTGTCTACCTTTGAAGATAGAAAGGACTTGACTCCACCCATAAGGGGACTGCAAAACACCTACTTCCCACTCCAATTCGAACTGTAGCAGGAATATTTTCCTTAAATCGAACCAGAATCCTCGCCCATCTCAAGTTTTCTCTTCTCTCTGTATCTTCATCTACCTTTAAAAACCTCCACACTTTCTGCCTATCTCCTTGAACACTGCCGAATCCCACAAGTGAAGGGGTAATCCAAGGGCACGAATCCAAACTTCACGGGGATGACAAACTTCCGTATGACACACCCAAATGGGTTCCAACAATCCAAAAGCACAGGATCTTGAGAAAAAAACCATTCTTTCTCCACCAAAATGCGAGTTGCTTCTTCTTTTGATGGAAATTCAAACAAGAAATTCTTCCCATCCAACTCCACCAACCTCATGCCACCGGCCGTCTTCCATCTCTGATTAACCCACCTCTGTAACTCAAGCTTGGAAAGATATTGGATATCCAACTCCCCTACTCTACCCACAAGGCATCTCTCCAAAAACCTCTACTACGCCTCATGCGTCTCAGAACAGGAGCTTTCGTCCACCTCATTGTACATCGCAGACGATTTAATCTTAAGCGAAATGTCCGAATATCCGCCGCCTCCTTGTAGACTTGAAGTGCTCCCTTTCTCCGCCTCGTCCCCTCGGCATGGCTACCAAATCACTCTGCCACCATGCCCCAACCTACTTTCTCTGCTCCTTCGGGAATACAAAGCATTCCCCATCTTCTCCTTCCTCTCACTATAATCTTAACGAAGTTCCCTGATCTATTAGATTCCTTTGCTACAACTACTTCGCTCCATTTTGCCTGAATCTTTCTCCAAAACCCACTTCTGAACTTCTCCACTTTCTTCAAACATTCACACACCCAGTGCAACTCGAATATCGACAAAAAAAATCATGGAGTCTCCCTCTGGATTTCTCCATCAACTGCACACACTCGAGGCCTTTGAACAAACTCTGGTGAACATCAAAAGACTTCCTACATATCAGAAAACCCATTTAAGTACCCGATGTTTTTCTTTTGAACTTCACACCTCCCCTGGTATCATAAATATGACAAAGCCTAACCAGCAACTTCAAGTAACAATCAACGGCATATGTTTGACCCTCACAATCCCATTTCACACTGGGTCTACGGTCTACATACTTCCACGACTTCCAAAGCTGGCTCAGTCCAATTCAATGCACTATAACCAGTTCCATAAGCCAATGCGCCAATCACTCGACTTCCACCTCTTCGAACACTTTCCTTCATGAAAAGATCAACACATAGAACAATACGACAAATACATGCTAAAGAATGCATACGATCTGATTCTGCCCTCAAATTTCTCACCATGAGAAGCAGCCTTTTGAACAATGAAATGGTATGTTTAGTGGCAGTGGACTCAGTTGATTGTTCACTTCTGAAGTATGATGCTCTAGGGAGTTGTGGGTTTTTATTAAAACACTGTCCTATCTTGGTGGAGGGTTGTGTATATAACCCAGAAGACATTCACAAAGTATCTTATAACTAGGTCATCTTCATTTCTTCCGGTGTCTACCATTTGCCTTGGCACATGTTTGATTCTGAACATGTTAGGATATATATGTTTTAGTTGAGTCTACGTAATATATATTCAATTTAGTGTACTAATCTTATGTACGACCTTAACAAATTCAAATAAACAAGGTATGTAATGCAAGACTATTTTTAGTCTTTGCTGAATTCATAGCTGTTTACGATGTTCATTATTCTCTGCTTAATATATATTACATGTACTTAAACTCTCATATCTAATTTCTCAACATGTTTGTCAACTTATAATTATTTATCTTGTAGCAAACTTGCACTAAGCAATCATAGCATCAGCATGTACTAACTACTAATTCTCACTCTTACTTTTATAAAGTGACCACTAATAATCACTCTTATTTTTATTCGGTAGCCATTTAAATTCACCTAACATTATGTGCTGAAGTTATGCATCAGCATTTGTACATATACACGTCTCTTATTAAACCATGCCATATCTAATCTTTTCAAAATTTCTAAGTTAGATAAAGAGATGCCAATGACAGGAACAGGATTACGAAAGAAGTTATGAGAATCGGTAGACACGCTATTCACACCCCCCCAAGCATTTCCTTGAGGCCCGAAGGAACCCCCCGTTCCTTACAATAACGCAGCTAGAAAAAAAGGTTATCAATAGCAATCTAGAACTCATTGTGATTTTTATTTCACAAATGATAGGTTATGATAAGCCAACAAGAATTTTGGTAGTAAAAGATGCTTCGAAGTGCTTGTAGTGTATCATTCCATTCATTTATGTTGGCAATTGGCACTAATATGAAGGTGCCTCAGATACTAACCAAGAGAATGGTTACTGCTCTCCTAGTGGTGTTTTTAGTGAATGTTCATGCGATGACATGGAAGAGCCTTTGGAGTGTACTCCACTTGTGGCAATCCCACCCCCTGTTTTTAGTGCTGCCAAAGCTATCACGGATGGAGTAGGGGAGGAGGTCTTTTCTGGTTGGGTCAAAAGCCGCATTAATGGCCTTGGTCAATTTTTAGGAGTCTCTTATAAAGGATATGAAGATAAATTTTTGAATCTGCTCATGCATATAGATCTGAATCGTAAGGTTTCAAGGGAAAAAAGTATCAAAAAGCAAAGCAGTCGCAGTGCAAAGGGGATGAGGGAACTGAAGCAACTGCGTTGCAGCTTGAACATTGAGAAGATTGATAGCAGTGGGAAAATGGATAGGGATGTTAACAAAATTTAGTTATGGATTTATGATTCTTAGCTTGGAACGCGTGGGGTTTACATAATCTAGGGAAAAGAGACCTTATTAAGGCAGTCTTGAGAAGACAGAATCCTCATGTGGTTTGTCTTTTGGAAACCAACATGGAGACAATAGACTCGCGTTTCATTAACACTATTTGGAACGCAAGATGGGTGGATTGGATTTGTTTAGGGGCTGTGGGAAATTCAGGAGGAATTTTGATTATGTGGGATAAGAGGAAATTCACGAAGGTTGAGTCTATGTTGTGTTCTTTTTCGGCTTCCTGTGTTCTAAAATTCGTGGAGGATGATAATGCATAAGGCAGTGCTGTTTTCTGGTGTTAAT
Source organism: Codonopsis lanceolata (assembly GCA_013146195.2). NCBI lineage: Eukaryota > Viridiplantae > Streptophyta > Magnoliopsida > Asterales > Campanulaceae > Codonopsis > Codonopsis lanceolata. The sequence continues at coordinate 26,212,474 of CM028384.1, read as the reverse complement.
AGTCCTTTCACAGCAGTAGACAGAAGATTGTTGTGGTCAGAGCTGAAGGCAGTAAAGTCAGGTAGAGAGTATCCGTGGTGCTTAGGGGGAGACTTCAATGTAGTCCGCATCCCCCATGAAAGATCTGGTTCTGGTGGATTTTCTCAATCCATGTCTGATTTCAATGATTTTATTAATGACACTGAGCTGTAGATCTGCCTTTGATCGGTGGAGACTTTACTTGGTTTAGAGGTGGTGCAGAATGCAGTATTCGCGAATAGACAGATTCCTGGTTTGAGCAGATTGGGGGGATCACTTTGGGAATCTGATTCAGTCGTGCCTTCCTAGAGTGATTTCAGATCATGTACCTCTGTTGCTGGAATGTGGTGTACTGGTGAAAAGAAAAACTCCATTTAGGTTTGAGAATATGTGGCTCAAGGAGCAAGGCTTTGTGGAGGGTCAAGGATAAATGGTCTTCGTACGAGATCGTTGATGACCCCTGTTACGTGAAGGCAAAAAAGTTAAAACGGCTGAAGATAGACCTTAAAGTCTGGAATCGGGAAATTTTTGGGAGGATTGAAAGCAGAATTAAAATTTTGGAGGAAGAGGTCAGGAAATCAGATGAGACAGTAACCTCGGCTAGGGATGGGAATGGGACTGATGATAGAAGATGTCTACAATTGAAGAAGGAACTGGAGTATCTTCTGAGATGCGAGGAAACTAGTTGGAGACAAAAATCTAGGGTCCAATGGCTGAAGGAGGGGGATAAGAACACCAAATTCTTCCATAGGATGGCGAGTGTGCACTCCACAGTCAATCAGATTCAAAAGTTGACAGTTGATGGGATTATACTGGAAGAAAGGGAGGAGATGAAAAGAGGGATTGTGAACTTCTACGAGAGACTGTCCAGTGACAGCAGTGATTGGAGGCTGGGTCTAGAAGGGTTCACGTGCAAGACCCTTGACTTGGAAGCATCAACTGAACTTGAGCAGCCCTTTACGGAAAAGGAAGTGGTGCTGGTCTTAAGGAAAATGAGTGGAGACAAAGCCCCAGTCCAGACGGTTTTTCTTTGGCCTTTTTCCAGCAATGCTGGTAGGTTTTGAGGGAGGATATGATGAGAGTTTTCCATTATTTTCATGAGAACTCTCGTTTTGAGAAAAGTTTAAATGCTACCTTTATTGCCCTAATCCCTAAGAAGAAAGGTGCTAGTGATGTGAAGGAATTCAGACCCATTAGCTTAGTTGGAGGGGTATATAAAATTATTGCGAAGGTGCTTTCTCACAGATTGAAGAAAATTATGGATAAAATCATCTCTGATTCCCAGCATGCGTTCGTCCGAAACAGGCAAATCCTAGATGCGTCGCTGATCGCAAATGATGCAGTGGATGCTAGAATCAAAGGCGGATCACCAGGCTTACCACGCAAATTAGATATAGAAAAGGCGTTTGATAATGTGAACTGGGACTTCCTGATGTTTATGATGGAGAAAATGGGGTTTGGGGTCAAGTGGAGAAATTGGATTTTGTTCGGCATTTCATTAGCTCAATATTCTGTTTTAGTTAACGGGGAACCTTCTGGATTTTTTGGGAGTACGTGGGGCATGCACCAAGGTGAACCTATTTCTCCTTTTCCCTTCATAATAGTTATGGAGGCCTTGAGTTACCTGGTGGAAAAAGCAACACGGGCTTTTTTTTTTGAAGGATTGAGAGTGGGTAAGGCAGGAGAACCAGTAACCAAAGTGTCTCATCTTTTGTTCGCGGATGACACCCTGATTTTCTGCAGGGCAGAAAAGTCTCAACTCGGATATCTCCGTTTGGCCTCTTTTTTTGGGTGTAAGGTAGCGAGACTCCCTGCTTCTTATCTTGGCCTACCCATTGGGGCCTCTTACAAAAGCAAAGTGGTGTGGAACGAGGTGATCGTAAGGTTTGAACGTCGGCTAGCGGGTTGGAAGAGACAATACTTGTCCAAAGGAGGGAGGCTAGTTCTAGTAAAAAATACTCTGTCCAGCTTGCCTACCTATTTCCTTTCGCTGTTTGTGATTCCTGTTTCGGTTAGGAATCATTTAGAAAAGCTGGAAAGAGACTTCCTATGGGAAGGGGGTTCGGAGGGGAAAAAATTTTCATTTGATAAAATGGTTAGACTGTTTGTAGGAGTCCTAAGGAAGGAGGGCTTGGGATTAAAAATTTAAAGTTGTTCAATGAAGCTCTTCATGGGAAATGGCTGTGGAGGTATCTTACGGAGAGGGAGGCCCTTTGGCGGAAGGTGGTGGAGAGTAAATATGGAAAGGGAAATCATCCTTGGTTTCCTGATGCAATCAATGAACCTTTTGGGGTGGGTCTTTAGAAAGGTATAAGAAGATGTTGGGATAATTTTATCAGACATATCTCTTTTGAAATTGGTGACGGTTCCAGTGATGTTTTGGAATGACAACTGGTGCGATGGAGGGGAGCTGTGCAGATTTCCCTAATCTGTTTGCTCTGGCCAGAGAAAAGGAGTGCTCTATAAAATCAGTGCTCAACTTGGAGGAGGGAAGGATCTCGTGGAACCCATCCTTCCAAAGAAATTTTCAAGATTGGGAGATTGATTCAGTAGCAAGATTGCTCTAGTTATTATATACTCAGAAGGTTGGCCTACCAGTGGATAATGTATTATGTGAAGACGTTAAAAGTAAAGTATTCTCGGTAAAAGGGTATTACTCAAAGCTGGACAGCCGCATTAGAAATTTATTCCCATGGAGGTCAATACGGAAAACTGGGTTCCAAGCAGAGTAGCCTTTTTGGCGTGGGAGGCAGCAAACGGAGCCATTTTAACAGGTGATAATTTGAGGAAAAGGGGTCTTCTATTAACTAACTGGCGCTACCTCTGCAAGGGAGATGAAGAGAGTGTTAATCATCTGATGCTACGCTGTCCAGTGGTGTGGTCTCTTTGGTCTACTCTATTTGGTCTTTTTAACATATCGTCGGTACTTCACAAGGACCTTTTCTGGAATTGGTCTTACTTGGGGAAAAGCAAGAGCAGGAATAGGCTTTGGAATGTTGCCCCGTTAAGCTTTTGCTGGACGATCTGGAAAGAAATAAATTGTAGGGCGTTCGATAATGAAGAGAGTTCTTTGTTAGCAATGAGGAAATTGTTACTCTTGAACATGATTGAATGGAGTATAGGGGCAGATCATTCTATGAATTATAGTGATAATACTAGTGCAGATGTAGTGAATATCTTTCATATCGGCTAGTGTGTATATTTTGTGTAGTTTTCTTCTATGTAAAGAACGCGTCACCTATTTTTGGCGCTCTTCTTTTTATATACTTTACCTTTATCAAAAAAAGTAACAGATTGAGCATAATTGTTTCGATGGATGTTGTATTGATGAGGATGATAACAAGAAACAACTTTTAGGATGCAACTTTCATAGGGTTAACGATGACTTGCTCAAGGTTACCAAATAATGATTTCATCCCGACACCTTGAGGAAGAAACACTTTTGATTAATCCAATAAACGGATTTGCTATTGAAGCCTGAATTTAGAGAGTTTGTAAAGTGGAACTGAAACTAGAATTATAGCAGAGTAATATATGTTATTTTGCTTGGTAGGGTCAAGAATTGTATCTTTCCATATTATAAAGCCTTTATACTTTTGGGCAAAGGAAAAAAACAATGAGTGGTGAGGATGGTCAGCAGATGGTGTGCAGCCAACTCGTGCCACATGAGAAGTTTAGCCAACAGTTTAGACGTTTCTATTTAAAAAGTTTAAGCATGAATTATTAAAAAAACTACATCTAAATAAGGAGCCTAAAGTATAGTTTCAGAAATAATTGTTCCTGAGCATGTTGAATGAATAAAAGGTCTGTCCCTTAATTACCTGCATAAGCATATTCAAGGGAGGGGACGAATTTACTACTTAATATGTAGTACTTCATTATCACTGGTATAGTAATCTCAGAGCTAAAAAATAAATAGTTAACCTATCCATCACCGGAAATGTTAAGAAATGAATTAATAACAAGTTACGTAATTGTAGATTGTTAAAAGAAGAATGAACCCGAGACACGCGCAACAAATGCAAATTAGATGGTACACAGTCACACAAATAAGTATCACTACCCTATGAAAAGAATAATTACTGGAATCTATTAGTAAATGTTAATTGTAAACAAGAATAAAAAAAAGCTAAAGCAGCAACAACTAAAACTTAACAAAATATTTATTGTATCAGTAAGAAGAAACCAGGGAAGTAAATCTCAAAAACATAGTAACAAACTAAAATTTGTACCGTCACGAAGCATACCTAATGCAAGATTGAAAAGAAATTTCTCAATGAAAACTGCAGTTAATTATTTGACTTTGTCGTTGCTATGTATAACTAGAAAGAAAAAAAAACCAAGGGGTGGGAGAGATGGCAAGGGCACTTTGAGCAAAGACATTGAGGTCCTTGGTTCCAATCTCATACCAAGTAGCAAATCAAAAAAAGGCCAAAATATATATATAGCACCCCAAAGTTTCCACAAAATCCCATAGTGCACCCCACCATAAATTATCTGACGTTATGATAACAGAATTGGTCATGTGCGAATCATGTGCAAAGGTGATTTTCCAGTGAAGGGAATTTGTTGCTATGAATTTAACCAAGATACCTTTCCCAGTAAACTATAAATTATAAAATCACCATTATTGCTAACGACTAGGGGCAAAATGGGACAAAAGGTAACGTCAAATGGCATTATGGGGTAAAAAAATATAGGTTGGGGTGCACTATGAGATTTGGTGAATACTTTGGGGTGTTATTTATATTTTGGCCAAAAAAATGAACAGATAGAAATTCAGAAAAGTATGTGTTTAGGGCAGGGAAAGTGAAAAGAATGAACTCCACACAATACTAAGAACTATAGTACCCTCTCACCCGCAAGGCATTCTAGTCTACTAGTAGGCCTTTTAACAAGCAGCTCCTGGGCATAACAATCTACACACTCGCATACAAAAAGAAAAAAAGATCTACAGGTCAAAGTCCATAAAAATCATGAAATCCAAAATAACATGCCCATACATACTACACATAGAAACAAATACACACTAGCAAAGTTTAAGTATATTTAGTATAATGGTTGAAAAGACAAGAGATTAAACTGAAAGTAACCATTAAATCATACAAAAATAATTGCTTTTCATGTTCATCTTCAAACGAACCCACACTAAAAATCAGAGGGTCAGACTCTTCATCAACATACTTCAAACAGAGTCATACAAACTCACATAATCAAACACATAAAATGTACACAAATAGTTACAAACACAGTCAAACATAACGTAGAACACACAAAACCACATACATAGTACATGTAAGGAAATAAAACAACATTGTCCCAAAAAAAACAGAAATTAAACAAAATTTTAAAGTTAAATGTGACTTAACTAAAAAAAATTACAAATTCTGTAAGTTATAACCAGAATGACTAAATTGAAAAAAGGCTTTTTTATAGGTCTAAATTGAAAAACTTATTTCAAAATCAAATTTGTTTTTATGTGAATTGAATAAGAACCCACAATTCAATAGGCTTGAAAAAACAACAATTCAAGAATGTTTAATTTGATTTCTCAGATTAGGGCTTTCTTCATAGCAGAATAAGAGAGAGGCTACCTGACAGAGGGAAAGAGCGGCACAATAGTCGTTATATAGCTCGAATTTACTCGTCTTCCTCGACATTCCTGTACACGGAAATACACGACCGTCTTCCTCACATTCCTGTACACAGAAACACACGAACAAAGCTCACAGAAAGCTGGAGAGAGCGGTTTGACGACACTTGACAAAGGAGCCTATGACGGAAGGCGGAACCGCGGAGGAGGGATGGCTGGAGACGGAGGAGAGGCTGGAGATGGAGAGAGAGGATGACTCACCGGAGGGAAAAAGAGGGGATTTATAAAGAATGGCTAGAAGACCCGTTTGTTACTGATCAACTTCGAATAAACGACTCCTCCACCTCGACCAATAATCGACCGTGATAATAAACTCCTCATTCACGATTTATTTGTTGGAAGAAAAAAATCAAATTAATACCTTACCTCAAACTACTACCACGAGGTTCTATTTTGATCGACTCAACAATTCGTTTTGTATTTATTTTTAATTTCATCAATATTATTAAGATAATTCTTTGAAATGTTTGATCTAATTCATGGTCAGTTATTCTATCTTCACATTTTTTCCACACAATCTAATTAATTTAGATATATTGATTCTTTGTTGTAGTTTGAGTGATTCGTGCTTCAATTAATTAACATATTTTAAACTATAATTCAAATCAATTGTATGTAGAAACATAATTGGTGTTTATGTTTATTGTTTATTATGTGTTTCATGTTTACGATTTGTATTTTAATTTATTTTAATAGTTTATGTTAATCTGTTTGGTTTTGTAAACATGGGTGAATTCTTTTAAACATGAACTGAATTTTTTTTGTTTTCAAACATGAACTGCATGCTTTTTGGTTTTATCTGTTTAAAACATAATTGTTGTGATTAATATTTACACTTTGAAATTCTATCACAAAGAATGTGTCATTCATTACTCCACCATTAGAAAGATACTCTGCAAAAATATCATGCAGAAATAAATTGTCAGTTGTAGATTATGTTTATTAAAAATTAGATGAAGAACACAAAAAATTGTTCTTGGATTCTGCATTTGGAAAGTTGTATGTATGGATTAAGGAGAATATGAACCCCTCCAATATGTTGCTACATGTTTTAGTTATGCTGAGGATTGAGTCGCCCGATGAAAATGAGTTGTGGTTTTGTATTGGGGACCAGAAAGTGAGATTTGAGCTCTCAGATTATTCGCTAATTAATTGTTTATATTTGGGTGATAAGAGTGATTTTACTAAGGACATCCACACAACAAAAAGATTATTTAATGAATACTTTAAGGGACGGAAAAAGGTTGTGAGACCTGAAGAATGAAATGAAGTTTTTTCAAGTGTAAAAAATGAGTTGGACAGATACAAATTGGGACTTGTTGTTATCTACGAATATGTGCTGAGAGCTAAGGAAAGGACACTTCGATTGACACTGATTTTTTTGAATATCGTGGATAACTTGGAGTTGTTTAATAATTATCCATGGGGAAGAAGGTCTTATCTCAATCTTCTAACTACACTGAAAAAACGTTCGAACAAGGATGGTGTTAAAATCAATTCGTTCTATGGCTTCCCATTACCAATACAGGTAAACAGTTGAATTCAACTATACATCAAATGACAATAAATTATTTTCATCACATGTTTCTTACATATAACTTTGTTTAGGTTTGGGTATTTGAATTATTTTACAAATTCCTGGATTTGAAGATCTTTATCAGCTGGAAAAGATAGGAACAGTAGTTCCTAGAATGTGTAACTGGAAGTCGACGGGAAATCCAAGCTATGAAGAGATTATTCAAATCTTGAATATACAACATGTAAAATCTTTCCATTATTTCTACCACGATAATGAAATATTTATTTTATTGTGCATTTCATTAATGAAGTTTATATTATTTTTGAATTGACATGATGTTGCTCTTTTTCCTTTGGTTACGAATGATGCGGAATCTTGTTTGTGTTATGTTCATGAGTTTCCGGGGACTTGGTGTACAATATACATATATAGTTTAGAGGAACAACCAACTGAAAAAGAAGTTGCCCCTACTAATGATTTAATGAGGGTAATCTCGGATGTTGTGACTTCTATGCAACAAAAGATCAATGATAACTTCCTTGAAATCAACCGGAAGATTGATGATCATAGTATTCAAATACGAAAGATTGATGATCATATGATTGAAATGAACCAGAAGATCAATGAATTAGTTGAGGCGAGGAGGCAGCAAACAACATCCCACCACTAACAGACACCACCTTAGGATATGGCGATAATATCACCTCTCCATGATACGATGATGACACCACCTGACCATGAGACGATGAAGGCTGCTGGAAATGCAGTGCAAAAGAGGCATGTTGCAGCTGAGAAAGCTGTTGGAAATGCAATGCAAGAGAGCCCTTCTGCAACTAAGAAAGTTGTTAGAAATCCAATGCAAGAGACTCCTACTCCTGCTACAAGTCAGAAGGCTGCTGGAAATGAAGTGCAAGAGAGCCCTCAAAAGAAGGCTGCTGGAAATGCAGTGCATGAGAGGCATGCTACAACTCATCAAGTGAAAGCTGCTGAAACACAATTAATAAAAAGAATCAAAGTTGAGAAAGGGCAGCAAATCAGAAAATCATAAAGAAATAAGATGAACATTTGAAAAAAGAAGTATAAATAAACAAATTGAATGACTATAGAGATAGATTAATGCACATAATAGTATGGTTATTTTTCTTGTTTTTGTTGATGCTTGGTGGATGATGGCATGGTATGGTAATTTTGTTGATGTTTGGTGGATGACGGCAAGGTTGTATATGTTTGCCAGTTTTTGTTAATTGACAATGATCACATGTAAAACAGGGAGTTATTTTTTGAGAAGGTTTTATATGTTTGGTGGATGATGGCATGGGGATTGGTACTTTAGTTTTGGCAAGGTTGTTTATGTTTGCCATTTTTTAGGAATTTGATACTTGAAATGTGCATCTACTTGTTGTTGCTTGTATTTGTTTGAATGAGGAATTCGGAGATGACATTGGTCATGTATTTTATTTATTTCACAAGGGTCATGTAAAATACACTTGTTTATGACAATGACAATCTTTGTTTACCTTGATTAATTCAATGAAATTGCTCTGTTTTTTTTTAAAAAAAATTTGGGTACTACTTATATGAGTTTGTAATTGCAAATATATGTCAATTGAAAATGTTTGTATATTACTCAGACAGTTTGTATATCACTTTCATATTTGCATAGTGTAGATTAAACTTGCTGAGGGTAGGGTAAATGAATCAGTTTACACCTATGGTTGACTTGAGTCAAGTAACTGACTTCAGTTACTTAACTCATGCATAAAGTGATAAAACAGGAAGCAGACCTACCTGCTGATATTCAGCAAGAAGAACTTTTACATTTGCTAAAGTCTAATCAATTTGATTAATAACCAAACTATGTTTTGAATAGTGTAGGGTGGATTACTCAACCTAATATTATAACAAATGAGTCAAGTAATTGACTTAAGTTACTTGACTCATGCTTAAAGTGATAAAACAAGGTTGTATGCCTACCTACTGATATTCAGCAGGAAAAACTTTTATACTTGTTAAAATATAATCAATTTGATTAATAACCAAACTATGTTTTGAATAGTGTAGGGTGGATTACTCGACCCAATATTATAACAAATGAGTCAAGTAACTGACATCAGTTACTTGACTCGTGCTTAAAGTGATAAAACAAGGTTTTATGCCTACCTGTTAATATTCAGCAGGAAGAACTTTTACACTTGCTAAAATCTAATCAATTTGATTAATAATCAAACTATGTTTTGAATGGTGTATGGTTGATTACTCAACACAATATTATAACAAATGAGTCAAGTAACTGACATTAGTTACTTGACTCATGCTTAAAGTGATAAAACATGAAGTATGCCTACCTGTTGATATTCAGCAGGACGTTTACACTTGCCAAAGTCTAATCAATTTGATTAACAACCAAACTATGTTTTGAATAGTATACGGTAGATTACTCAACTCAATTTTATAACAAATGAGTCAAGTAACTGACATTAGTTACTTGACTCATGCTTAAACTGATAAAACAAGGTTGTATGCCTACCTGTTTATATTCAACAGGAAGAACTTTTACACTTGCTAAAGTCTAATCAATTTGATTAATAATCAAACTATGTTTTGAATAGTGTAGGGTGGATTACTCAACCCAATATTATAACAAATGAGTCAAGTAACTGACTTCAGTCACTTGACTCATGCTTAAAGTGATAAAACATGAAGTAGGCCTACCTGCTGATATTCAGCAGGAAAAACTTTTACACTTGATAAAGTCTAATCCATTTGATTAATAACCAAACTATATTTTGAATAGTGTAGGGTGGATTACTCAACCCAATATTATAACAAATGAGTCAAGTAACTGACTTCAGTTACTTGACTCATGCTTAAAGTGATAAAACAGGAAGTAGGCCTACATGCTGATATTCAGTAGGAAGAACTTTTACACCTGCTAAAGTCTAATCAATTTGATTAATAACCAAACTATGTTTTGAATAGTGTAGGGTGGATTACTCAACCCAATGTTATAACAAATGAGTCAAGTAACTGACATCAGTTACTTGACTCATGCTTAAAGTGATAAAACAAGATATAGGCCTACTTGCTGATATTCAGCAGGAAAAACTTTTACACTTGCTAAAGTCTAATCAATTTGATTAATAACCAAAGTATGTTTTGAATAGTGTAGGGTGGATTACTCAACCCAATATTATAATAAATGAGTCAAGTAATTGACTTCAATTACTTGACTCATGCTTAAAGTGATAAAACAGGAAGTATGCCTACCTGCTGATATTCAGCAGGAAGAATTTTTACACTTGCTAAAGTCTAATCAATTCTAAATCATTCATGTTACAGCAATTCTATTAAACTAATCGCTTTGGATAAAATATTAAACATAAGTACTTCAATGTAATTGAGTTTAAGAGATACAAAAGAGTTTTTGGTGTTTCTCTAAAAAAAATCAATCATGTGCAGCTTCATCGGCATCGACATCAGAATATTTTTTAGCAGCATCTTCTGTTGCTGCACCTAGTTGTTTAGCTGCTCTGCCTAATCTAAATTTATGGCCTACAATCTTCTTTCTGTAAACTGCAACCTTTGCTTCAACCTTTTCAGCTATTGCCTTCTGCTTTTCTTCTTCTTCCTTGTGAGCTAAGGCTTCAGCTCTTAGCTCTGCTCGTTCTGCTCTGTGTGTTTCTTCCTGCAATTGTATGTTTTAAGTGCAGTAGACTCACCTGTAGTAAGCCAGCCAAGTTTAGAATTAAAACAAAAAAAATTAATCTCCCTACCTACTACCCCTATAACCCACAGTGCAGTAGACTCACCTGCAGTATATGCAACTTGAATTGCAGCAGAGATGGAGTCCTGAATAGAGGGTAGAACAGCTTCAATCTACTGATGTAATCTTGCAACCTGTTGGTTCATCTGTTATTGCACTCCTTCAATTTATTGATTCAGTTGCAGGTTCATCTCCTTGAGGTCTTCTTTGATATGAACCTGAGTGATCTTTAACATGTCCAGGGATTCATAATAGCTTGAACCTTCAGGAAAGACATGTACAGTGGCAGTAGGAGTTGATGTGGAAGGGGCATCAGTAACAAGCAGTTGGTATAGGAGCAGCTGGATTTGATGCAGTAGCTTCTATTATTGGAGTAGTTGGAGGGGAGGGTGCAGTAGGCACTTCATCAACTGGAGAAGATATAGAAGTAATATCTGGAAATATGATCTTTTGTCCAGTTGGCTTGTTCAGTGCATCTTGTGGATGCCCTAGAAAGTCATCCCCCCAGATCGCGCGCTCCTTTTTTTAGGTGAACACGCGGCTCGGGGAGGACATCACTCTTTCCACTCCATCCTCCCTTGTTTAGGGGAAGACAAAATTAAAAGTGCAGAAAGAATGTTGTCAGAAGTGCGTTGAATACGCCTCGATCACTTGAGTGAGCTTTTTGGTCCATTATGAGAGCTTTGGATTTCTCTGTATCTCACCCTCCCTTGTTTAGGGGAAGACAATACACAGAAAATGCATTACCCTTTTCATTCTCATCGTCCCTTGTTTAGGGAAAAACGAAAAATTGCAAAAAAAGGATGTTGCGAGGGCGCGTGGGAACACGCCCTGCCTCACTATGGACTTTTCAAAAATCGCCTTAGGTCATTATGAGTGCCAAAGGTTTCTCCGTATCTCACCCTCCCTTGTTTAGGGGAAAACATGGCACAGAAAATGCATCACCTTTTTCATTCACATCGTCCCTTGTTTAGGGAAAAACGGGAAAGTGCAAATAAAAGGATGTTGCGAACCTCATCATGACCTTAGGCTTATTTTGGATCGCTATGAGTGCTTTGGGCTCCCCATATCTCATTCTCCCTTGTTTAGGGGAAAACAAGATGTAGGAAATGCATCACCCTTTCATTCTCATTCTCCCTTGCTTAGGGGAAAACAGAAAAATTCAAGAAAGGATGTTGCGGGCCTCACTGTGATCCAAAGTGTTTTAACAAAGTCGACATCTTTATTTTAAGGAGAAATAAAGAAAAATAAAAAATAAACCAGAGTTTGTAAAAAGGGTTCGGAGGCTAAGTTACGAGGTGGGAAGGTGTTAGGCACCTAACTCGCTCTTTCGGTCTCAAAACAGTTTTTGGCTAAAATATGTTTTTTGTTATATTTATCTAGCAAATGATATAAAGCATTAAAAAGGAAAACAGAGATATTTGTATTTACATTATTTACAGACTTGCAACCACCTCCTTCCAGTAATTACAAATACATTTAAAAATATTTGGCCATAATAATGGTTCTTTTTAATGCTATTTTCTAAATAGATCCGAGCAGCATAACAACTTTTTTTTACATTGAGCCGGATGAAAATAGCATTTTTATAATAAAAACCCTTAAAAGCTCACCTTTAAGAGCGTGGGTGTGCTCGCTATGTCCTTCCGGGAAAGGGAGTCTTTTTGCTACTGCTGCGGTTCGGGCAGAATAACTGCTTCCGAAAGTTGCTTCTGGGCACCGTCAAATGGGCAGAGCAATTGCTTGCGTTTTTGCTGTTGTTTGCTTGCTGCTGACGGAAATCGGGCAAAGCAACTGCTTGCTTCTGGCGGATTTGGCCTTTGAATTCGGGTAGAGCAACTGCTCTTTTTGGGATTTTTGGAATGGGGAAATAGGGTGGAAACCTAGTTGGGGGGCTAAGGCTCACTTTGACCGGTTGGTTTTGTGTTTGGAGGAGATTTGGCGGAGCTTCGAGGCTTTATAGGAGATGGAACTCACTATCTCATGATCGCTCTCTATTACGACGTAAAATAAACGCACATCGTTTTAGTGAGAAGAATTCTCGGCCCTTAATTCTGAAGCTGTGCACCTTTATTTATAGGTGATAGGAGGGACACCGTTGTCTTTAAATTTTGTTCTTTGTGCTTTATCAGCTTGTACCGCGCACTTGAAGGCTTGTACTAATTCTCAAATCGTAAAGCATTATTGGGGATCTGGCGCCGAACCCATGGGTCTTGGGCTCCGCACCCACAAGGCTTTGTGGCAGCGCCAGGCCTTCAATCTTAGCCTCCTTTTGACACTCTGGCCCCAGCATTTCACTGTTTTATGCATCCTTCTTTGTCTTTTGCATTTTTAAACCATGTAGCTTGACATTTGTTAAGTTTCAACAGGTCTTGATATCGCATGTCAATGTTACATACCAAGGGTACAAAATTAGGATGTCTACACATCCTTAATGATCTCATGTTGTTTCTTTCTCATTTGATATGCTAGCTTGGCAAGAGACAATATTTGAACAGCAGTATCACTATCATCATCATCATCATGTTCAGAATCTTCTTCCTCTTCAGCTTTCTGCTCAGAAGAGCTGAAGCTGTATTTCACTAGAGGAATAGCAGGAGTGGCATCTGTTAGTATATCTTTAGCAGGAGTGGCATCTGTTGGTATTTCTTCAGCAAGTCTATTGACCTCTTCCTCTATACCAGCTGCTACAGAGGGCTCTTGGGTATCTAAAATAGATGTAGATGGGGTGAAGGGGGTTTGGTGTAGGTCAACATTAGGTTTGGGAGATGGGGGTATGATGAAGGATATAGGTTGAACATCGATTGATTGAGGTGCAGTAGATGAAGAAGGAATGGTAGGTTCTGATTCAAGTGCAGCAGATGAAGATGGGGTTTAGTGGGGCTCAGCAAATGGCTGGGCAAATGTTGATGCTCCTTCTGTCTTTGATGATTTCCTGCCAAAAACTGACACGTATTTGGCAGTAGCCATTTCAACCTTATGCTTGATATTTTCCATGGCTTTATCTTGAATCTTTTTTATTCTGGCCATGTTCATTGGAGGTAGTTTACCTGCTTCTCTATCGATGTTGTCTTTCTTAGTAGCAGGTATGCCAACAAGATAAGGATCATCAATTGTCATCTTTGGTAAACCATACTCAATGTTGAAAATTTCCCACACATCTAGTATTAGCTCATCTTGCACAAACTTATCTTGTGCAAGATAGAAGGCATTTCATTCAATGGGCATTAGGTCAAAACATTTGCCGTAATTGAAGGCAATCTCTTATGCAGTTGTCAATCCTTGCACGAGGTTTTTGTAGGGAACCTATAAGTATCTGTTGAAATTTGAGTCCACATATTTGATGGGATCTACCCTTGGTTTGTTCTCCATCTTCTCCTCATGAAATGATAGAAGGGCTTGAATGAAGTAGGGTAGATGGTCAATGGGGAAGGCCCAATCATTAGGAATATCAGCAGGATTGGTAGAGAAGGGATCATTTCTGGGATGAAAGGTTGGGTTGAAAATAGATGGGAAGTATGGTTTCTGAGCTTGTTTTCGGTTGGAGGTAGGTAAAGTAGTAGGTGATGAAGGTGGTTGGTTTTGAGGTTCAGAAGTAGCATGGAAGGGAATGAAGGTTTCAGGGTTTGATTCAGCAGTTGTCCTCTGCCTCTTCCTAGCATACTTTTTGGCAACGGGTTTGGCATGTGCATCACCAGTGGGTCTTGCAAATGTAGCTTCTGCAGTTGTTGGTGCAACTACTTCTTCATCTTTCTCCTCCTCATTAATTGCCAGATTTATCCTTCTGCTTTTTCTTTTTGGAGCAGCAGTTACCACAAACTTGCTTGAGTTAGTGACCCAGGGGATATCTGCTGAACCATACTTCATTCTACTCACTCCTTTAGTCACATCGATAGGTACCACACTCATAACAACAAATATCTGTCTCAGAAAGTGGGTAATGATGAGGTAGTGGGTGATTTTGGATTTTGCTGGGTTCTTCCTGTATCTCTTCATATTCTCATAAATGAGTTTAACTAAAACAACAGCCCAGTTGACTTTTTCTCCCAAAGACAATGGCGCCATCATGCCAATTGGTTCAGAACCTTGTCTTTTGCCCAGATTTGACAATTAGGCATTTGTCTAAAATGTAAGCTAGGCATAATAAAGGGCCGGGAAGATATTTTTCTTTCTATCTGCAGCTATAGGTACAGGGACATTTCACATCATAACAATCCATCCACCAGACACAATTTCCTTGGTAATTTCAGATAGAGACAAACCTTTAGTGTTGATATTGGGAAAGACATTCAGAATGGTTTGGGTATCAAACACTACATATATCCCATTGATCTTTCCAGAAAAGGGAGTTTGGTATATTTGGTGTGGGTTGCATCCGTGGAAGAATAACTCTGTTAAAGTTTGGTCTGTAGGTGTATGTTGAAGGTCGAAGAAGGGAAGAAGTCTAGAATTTGAGGAACGTAACCAATTCGCGGCCAATGTCAAGTTTGTTTAGTGCGGTGACATCCAAAATGCATCCTAGGTCGGAGTTATCGCCATATCAGCACCCGAGTTCAAGAAGAAACTAGGGTTTAAGAGTTTTGGGGAAGAAGACGGCATGTAAGGCAAGCAAAGAGAGAGGAGAGAAAACTTTTGAAGATTTTTGGTTTTGAGTTTTTGAAAAGTTTCCAAAATGATTGAGGAGAATTATATCAAGAAGCCTTTTGGGATAAGTGAGTGATAAATATGGGGCTTCAATGATAAAAACCGCTGAACCGCTTTGAAACTATAAGGAGTTTTTGGGTCTCGCGCCAACATTTAAAGTTTGTCGGTTTTAGTGGAATGTGTCTAGTCTACCGTCTTGAGAAGGTGAGCAATTGTAGAGACATGATGTGTCAAGATCAACTAATATAAAGCACATGTCTATGTGGCATAATTAAAACTTAGGATTAATTGACAACGCTTAAAGTTATCAAGTGTTGACCTAAAAAATAAAGTTTCAATTAGACTTTCCTTTTTTTTTCATAATTTTATTGATTCTTTGATTCTTTGGGCAAAAAAATAGTGTCAAACAATACCGCAAAAAAATAGTGTCAAACGATACCTAAAAATAATTTATTGATTCTTTGGGCAAAAGTATCAAACGATACCTCAATAATTTTTGAAGTAAAGTAAGTAACGTAACATTAGTCTTTGATTTTTTAGTTATTGTTGTTTTCAAAAGTATCAAACGATACATCATTAATGTTTGAAGTAAAGTAAAATAGTTCATGTTTGAACAATCTACTTTTAGTTATTTGAGTTACGTTACGTTAAGTTACGTTACGTTAAGTTAATTAATGTTGTTAAGTTATGTTACGTTACGCTAAGTTAAGGCATGTTGCCAGTTGCCAAGTTAAGTTAAGTCAAGTTGCGTTGCTTACGTTAAGCCACGCCACGTTAAGTTAAGGCATGTTAAGTTAAGTTTGCTGTTGCCACGTTTAACGTTACGTTAAGGATTAAGTATGTTGTTAAGTTAAGTTAAGTTGCGTTACGTTAACACACGTTATGTTACGTTACGTTAAGTTGCGTTACATAACGCGTTGCGTTAAGTTAAGTTAAGTTGCTGCTAAGTTGTTGTTACGTTAAGTTACGTTAAGCCACGCAGTTAAGTACGCTACGTTAAGTTAAATTATGTTACGTTAAGTTAATGTATGTTGTTACGCTACGTTACGTTAAGTTACGTTATGTTATGTTACGCTACATTACGCTAAGTTAAGGTATGTTAAGTTAAGTTACGCCACGTTAAGTTACGCTAGGTTAAGTTACGCCACGCATTAAGTTACGTTACGTTAAGTTAAGGTATGTTAAGTTATGTTATGTTACGTTACGTTAAGTTAAGTTACATTATGTTATGTTACGTTACGTTACATTAAGTTACGTTACATTACGTTACATTAAGTTACGCTGCGTTAAGTTAATGTATGTTAAGTTACGTTACGTTAAGTTAAGGTATGTTAAGTTAAGTTACGTTACGTTAAGGTATGTTAAGTTACGTTGTGTTATGATAAGACGTAACATTGTGTTATGATAAGACCTAACGTTACGTTACGTTGTGTTATGATAAGACGTAACGTTGTGTTATGATAAGACGTAATGTTACGTTACGTTGCGTTGTGTTATGATAAGACGTAACGTAGTGTTATGATAAGACCTAACGTTACGTTAGGTTGTGTTATGATAAGACGTAGCATTACGTTACGTTACGTTGTATTATGATAAGGCGTAACGTTGTGTTATTATAAGACCTAATGTTACGTTACGTTACGTTGTGTTATGATAAGACGTAACGTTGTGTTATGATAAGAGTTAATGTTACGTTACGTTGTGCTGTGATAAGACGTAACGTTACGTTGTGTTATGATAAGACGTAACGTTGTGTTATGATAAGACCTAACGTTACGTTACGTTGTGTTATGATAAGACCTAACGTTGTGTTATGATAAGACGTAACGTTACGTTACGTTGTGTTATGATAAGACGTAACGTTGTGTTATGATAAGATGTAACGTTGTGTTATGATAAGACTAGCGTTGCGTTACGCTGTTATGATACGTAACGTTGTATTAAGATAAGACTAATCGTTACGTTGCGTTATGATAAGGCGTAGCGCTGTGTTAAGATAACACTAACGTTACGCCGTTGTGTTATGATAAGACATACAATGTAACGTAGCGTAACGTTACGTCTTATCATAACACAACGTTACGTCTTATAATAACACAACGTAATGTAACGTTAGATCTTATCATAACACAACGTTACGTCTTATCATAACACAACGTAACGTAACGTTACGTGTTATCATAACACAACGTAACGTAACATTACGTCTTATCATTACACAACGTAACGTAACGTTACGTCTTATCATAACACAACGTTACGTCTCATCATAACACAACGTAACGTAACGTTAGGTCTTATCATAACACAACGTTACGTCTCATCATAACACAACGTAACGTAACATTAGGTCTTATCATAACGTAATGTAACGTAACTTAACTTAACATACCTTAACTTAACGTAATGTAACTTAACGTAACTTAACTGAACTTAACTTAACATACCTTAACTTAACATAACGTAACATAACTTAACGTAACTTAACTTAACTTAACGTAACGTAACGTAACGCAACTTAACTTAATGTAATGTTACATTACGTTGTGTTATGATAAGACTTAATGTTACATTATGTTGTGTTACGTTACGGGTATGTTACGTTATGATACGTTACATTACGTTAAGGTATGTTACTTTAAGTTACGTTACGTAACGTTGTGTTACTTATCTTTAATTTAATTTCTAACTCATAGTTATTTTTTGATAGCTATGTAATAATATGAAAATAACTAAAATAAATGACAACACTTGATACCTAGGCCCATAAATAGGTAATACGTAATAAGTTTTTCTTATTTTTGACAAAAAAATTGAAAAGTCCTTCCAATTCCATATTCCCCCCTAAAATTTGAAAAAAAAAGTGTCTGAATATTGAATTGAAATGCTTTTCCCACCTAGGGCTTATACTCATACTTCACTCCTACTCAAATCTCTCCCTCCAACAGTTTTTGTCTCCGTCTTCTTGACCTAGGGCTTCTACGGATAATCCAACGCACGTACTCACTCAATTCCAACGACATACTCCCTATCTTCGAACAACGAACAACTCAACATTCAAAAAAAATTGATTCCCAAAAAATGGTAACCCCAATTTTCCAAGAGAAGGAACTCTAATCATATGACTGCAATTTGACAAGAGTTTGCAATTGTGGTGTTCGCGCACCTATGTGGACATCTTGGAGTGATGAAAACTCAAGTAGAAGGTTCATTTGATGTGGAAACTATAAGGTTATATTTATTTATTTTTTTCATTAGTAATTATATGCGGATGTTTATTTTTTATTTTTTATTTTCAATCTCAGGATCAAGCTAACCACTGTAAGTTTTTTGCTTGGATTGACCCAACATTGCTTGAGAGATTAAAAAAAATAGTTATTTGTGGACGGCTTAGATCACAACTAGTGGATTTGAAGCATGAGGTTGACAAACTTGAAAGTCAACTTAGACAAGTGGTTCAACAAGCTGAAAAATTGAAGATAAAGAATGAAAAACTCAAAGTAGAAGCAAGAAAATTGGAAGAACAATTTCTGAAGTCAAAAGAAAGAGCTCAATCCTATTTTTGTGCAATTCTCCTAATTTGGACAATTGTTGTTGGCCTAATTATTGGAATGTTCAAAGGAAACACAAATTCCAACAATTTGTCGCTTCCTTAGTGTTTAATTGTAGTGTATTATTGCTTGAATGTAGATATTACATATGAACTTTTTATTACTATGCTTAATTAATGGAACTTTTTGTTATATAGTGATTCATTTACCTCAATCATTTGTTATACAATTGGTTAAGTAATCGACCTACTAATACTAGTAGTCAGCTGACATGCCTGCTAGCAAAGACTAATGTTATGTTATTTACAGCTGATTTATAGCTGCTATGAACCAACCTGCTGAAACATGAATGATTTAGAATTACTTAAATACATTATATCAAATTTTAGTTTCGAAAACAGCAAATAACTAAAATTAGAAATAATTACAGATTCTCACCTACTGAATGTAGGCCTACTACCTTGTTTTATCACTTTAAGCATGAGTCAAGTAACTGAAGTCAGTTACTTGACTCATTTGTTTTAATATTGGGTTGAGTAATTCACCCTACACTATTCAAAACATAGTTTGGTTATTAATAAAGTTGATTAGACTTTAGCAAGTCTAAAAGTTCTACCTGCTAAATATCAGGAGGTAGGCCTACTTCCTGTTTTATCACTTTAAGCATGAGTCAAGTAACTGAAGTCAGTTACTTGACTAATTTGTATTAATATTGGGTTGAGTAATCTACCCTACCCTCTACAATTAATCAACACAAGTAAGTTAAGTTATTGAAGTCAGCTACTTGACTCATTTGTCATAATATTGGGTTGATTAATCCACCCTACACTATTCAAAACATATTTTGGTTATTAATCAAGTTGATTAGACTTTAACAAGTCTAAAAGTTCTACCTGCTGAATATCAGCAGGTAGGCCTACTTCTTGTTTCATCACTTTAAGCATGAGTCAAGTAACTGAAGTCAGTTACTTGACTCATTTGTTTTAATATTGGGTTGAGTAATCCACCCTACACTATTCAAAACATAGTTTAATTATTAATCAAGTTGATTAGACTTTAGCAAATCTAAATGTTCTACCTGCTAAATATCAGCAAGTAGGCCTACTTCCTGTTTCATCCCTTTAAGCATGAGTCAAGTAACTGAAGCCAGTTACTTGACTTATTTGTTTTAATATTGGATTGAGTAATCCACCCTACACTATTCAAAACATAGTTGTTGTTGTTTTTTTAAGGAAACAGGGACTGTACCCTGCAGAATTTTTAAATAGAATAAAAATAAATACAGAGGGGGACAACCAAGCCTAACCCCGGGATGGGGGGGACAAAGGAGCCTAACCTCGAGCAATACAAAGAAAGTTTAGAAAAGAAAAATCCCAAGAAACAAGACCTAAACATTAGGAAAGTCTAACGTAAGCAGTACCAATCGAGTCTAGATGAATTAGACCACGGATATGTCTAGGAAGGTCGGATGCTGAAGAGAAAGTTTGAACATTCCTATGATCACAACCCAAATTAGCCAATGCATCAGCAACATTATTCACTTCTCGGGGACAATGAGAGAAAACAAGCTGCATGGAGTCCCGAATAACTTTGATAACACAAACAAAATATAGAGAATTCCATAGAGGGCAGGCCTTGTTCATGATACAATCAAGTAGGACTTTAGAATCAATCTCCACGTGAGCCCCCATGAACTGATGAGAACAAATCCATTCAACCCCTTGAAGAAGGGCACGACATTCGGCCAGAAAGCTAGAAGAAGAACCAAAATGAGAAGCAAAAGCATGGATCAGATCACCCTTAGAATTGCGAACAACACCCCCGCCCGCACTATCACTCGGGTTTCCACGACAAGCGCCATTTGTATTGAGTTTGACCAAGCCTTCCCTAGGTTTCACCCAATAGATCACGCGGATCGCTTTAGGAACCAAGCGATTCTGGCACATGGAATTATCGAAGAACAGGTCCCAATTATCCAGCGAGTAAGAAGGCAAACCCGCCACCATCATGATGCTAGAGATCTCATGTTTAATATGATCAACAAGATGATGAGTAGAAGGGAGATGACCATCATGTAAAGCCTGATTACGATACTTCCATAATTCCCACAGGATAATAGAAGGCGTGATCGAGTAAATCAGCGAGTCTTTTTTATACCACCAAGCGAAGCAATTTTGCACTATGGAATACATAGAAGGAGAAACAACCCCTAATATGTGGAAGACATCCCAAATATGTCTGGCAATCGGACTAAGCAGAAACACATGCACATAAGTTTCAATCTGACCCGAGCCACAACAAGAGCACCGGGAAGCTAAGGATATACCTTTGCTGATAATGCTCTCATCAATGGGAAGCTTACGTTACCAAATCCACCACATAAAGATACTAACCTAACGAGGTAAGAATTTATGTCAAATGAATTTAGAATAACCAAGTTAAGTCTGATGAACCCGAATCAGGTGCCAGGCCGAAGATAAAGAGAACCGACCATTAGCTTGAGGACTCCAGCACGCGAGATCAGGGAGGTCCGAAATGCAAATACAAAGAGAGCCAATGGCAGAAACAACAGCACTACCAATAGAAGACTTGGCCAAAGAGGAGAGCTGGGTCGGAGAATCAAATAAATCAGCAACCATGACCAAGGGGCTAGAATCAGGATTGACAAGACTAATGTCGGACAGCCATTTATCCATCCAGATCGAGCAATTACCATTACCAATGATCCACCTGATATGAGACTCAGCAAGCTCACAGACGGTGCACATACGACGCCAAATATGAGAGCCAGACGCCGAAGAAGTAACGGGGTGAAAAGATGAGCAATATTTAGCCTTCATAAAGCGAGACCATAAGCTGTCAATTGTCGAAAATGCCACCAAATTTGAATGGAGAAAGATTTCATAATGTCAGAAAAGGAACGAATCCTCACTCCCCCTTCTTGCACCGGACGACAACATTTATCCCAAGCAACCCAATGCGCTTTGAGCTTGCCTTCAATAGAGCCCCAAAAGAAATTAGCCAGAAGATGATTAATCATATTAAGGACACCCACAGGATGATCAAGGGAAGCTAACTGATACATCACAATAGAATGCAAAACTGAATTGATTAACGTGACTTTGTCCGCATGGTTAAGGAAAGCGCCAACCCAATAACTAACCTTCTTTTGTAGTTTTTCAATCAAAGGATCAAAGAAAGCCTTTTTCTTTCTGCCCTCAAATAAGGGACAGCCCAGATAAGTGACAAGGAGAGCACGAAAGAGGAACCCCAGATGAAGACGAATAGAATCAATTCTAGAGTTAGCAGTATGAAAGGAAAGCATGAAGCAACTTTTATGAGCATTAATAAGCTGACCGAAGCATTTTTCGTATTTGTCAAGCAACCGACGATGATGAGATAAGGAGTGGCGATTTCCATTACAAAAGATAACCATGTCATCGGCAAATGCGAGATGAGATATAATTAGACAACCACTGGAGGAAGAAAAAGCATAATGAGGATGCAAAAGTTGAAGCTTATTTAAACTGTGACTAAGAACCACAGCCACAATAATAAACAAGCTAGGAGATAATGGATCGCCCTGACGAAGACCGCGGGAAGAGGGAAAGAAGCCAGCAGAGTGCCCATTAACCAGGACCGAAAACCAAGTTTGGTTATTAATCAAGTTGATTAGACTTTAGCAAGTCTAAAAGTTCTACATGTTGAATATCAGCAGGTAGGCCTACTTCCTATTTTATCACTTTAAGCATGAGTCAAGTAATTGAAGTCAGCTACTTGACTCATTTGTTTTAATATTGTGTTGAGTAATCTACTCTACCCTCTGCAATTAATCAACACAAGTAAGTTAAGTTATTGAAGTCAATTACTTGACTCATTTGTTATAATATTGGGTTGATTAATCCACCCTACACTATTCAAAACATATTTTGGTTATTAATCAAGTTGATTAGATTTTAGCAAGTCTAAAAGTTTTTCCTGCTGAATATAAGCAAGTAAGGCCTACTACCTTGTTTAATCACTTTAAGCATGAGTCAAGTAACTGAAGTCACTTCTCTTAAATAGATTTATCCTTGTGAAATTCAACATGTTAAGTAAATAATGTCTTGGATGATTTAACATAGCCAAAACATAGGTTGGTTATTAATAAAATTGATTAGACTTTAGCAAGTCTAAAAGTTCTTCCTGCTAAATATCAGCATGTAGGCCTACAACCTTGTTTTATCAGCAGGTAGGCCTATGCAAGTTTAATGGACACTATGCAAATATGAAACTGATATACAAACTTGACAAACTCAAATAAGAAATAGTACCCAACATTGAAATTCAAAATTAAAGTTACAATACATTGAAATTTGAACTGATCATTACAAAATATATAAATTTCAAATCCGACAGTTACTAAATTTGTGAATGCCTATCACTCATAGGGGTTTGATCACAACACGAAAGGCGGTTGTGGCCAACTTGACGACACTTATTGCATCTTTGTCTTCCAGAAAACTCTCCAGTTGACGGAATTCTTGTTGTTCTACGACATCCAGCTCGACGTCGGACTAAAGGTGGCAAGATAGTCATTTCCTTAATATTATCTGGAATGTCTCATTCTTCTTCAATGGGCATTGGGAAGATGTTTTGGGAATACGCCACTCTCCAACACTCAGTTGTATAGAATGATGAGCACAACGGGTGCACAGAAAAACCTCTCCTTTTTGCAACTGCTATTGCATGCTCGTATGGTAGGTGGTTCAACTGAAATTTTTCGCAGGTGCAAGTATTCCCATCAAAGTTAAATGTGTAATTCTTGGTCCCGCTCCTCACCACATACTTGGACTGATCAATGGGATCAACCACTGTAAACTTATTGACTTTCTAAATTGCTTTGCCTACTTTATCTTCCATTGTTGGGGTTAAAATGGTTGTACAACTTTGTGCTGCTTCGCGCCTTTCACAAAACCACGCCTGCAACTTTTTTCCAATTAACTCAAGCAGCGAAAGTATAGGACTCTGTCGGGCTTTCCTAAAAACTGAGTTGAGAGACTCTGCATTGTTTGAAGTCATGATATTGTAACGGTCTCCACGTTTCGAAATTTGTTTCGCTAAGATATTTCCAACCCTTCTCGTCAGTTTTCTCAATTTCAGACATATGCTTGCGAATCTCTTGAAAAGTGAGACCATGTCAGCCTTTCGAGTAACAGTCCTTAAGTTGCCTTTTATATGATAGATACAATGAGCATGACGCGCATTTTGAAAAACAACACGGACGACACTAATAAGAATCTTATGTCGGTCGGATATCACAAGTCACAACAAGTCCTTCATGGTCACCTGTTATTTCTTTCAACTTTGTAAAAAACCAAAGCCATGATGCATCATTCTCAGAATCAACAACAACCCATGCAAGAGGATATATTTGCATATTTCCATCCTGGTAAGAAGCAATAATCAGTGTACCTTTATATCTTGCAGTTAAAAATGTTTCATCCACAACAACTACCGGACGCGTTGCAGAGTAGAATCCAAGAATGCAAGCCCCATACGCCAAAAAGAAGTACTTAAAGCGATTTTCACTATCAAGCTCTAAAGAGAAGAATGTTGATGGATTAACCAATTTCAAGTTATGGACAAATGCGTCCAACTTAGTGTAACTATCCTCGGCTGAACCCTTAGGTGTTCTAAGACAGCTTCTCTACACCTCCTTGCTTTTTGATAACTTAGATCTACACCCAATGATCGGTAAACGTCGGCAATGACATCAGCAGGTCTATACGTAGTGTTACGATCCTCGAGCCTTGATGATATTTGTACTCCAATAATACGCGACGTTGCTTATCTATGATTAGCCGTGGACATATTTAGGGGGCAAGTATGTTCACCTATATATTTTCGAATCTGAAAATAATCACATTCTAAGTACTTTGTTGCAAACAAACGCCATTTCCAATTATCATCACCACAAACTATTGTGTACACTTTCTTATTTGATTTTTTTGTTTTGAACTGAAAGTTGTTGTTCAATTAAAGCAAGTGCACAACTTCATGAAGCTCTTTCTTGTTATTGATGACTTGTCCAACCTTCAAATCAATATCTACAAGTAACACTCGCGATGTACCTCTAACCGAAGAAACTAAATACTCACTTGTGATGTCATTTCCTTCTCGGCTGTCTTGATCTCGGTCACCTAGGCTAAACTCAAATCTCGGTGGTGTTGAAATCATTCTCATTATAGGATAAAGATTCTCGAATTACCTCCAACCTATCCGAAGAATCATTCATATTATGATCGCCTCCTTTAGGTTGCATTTCATCACTACCTCCATTATTTTCTTCTTCAAATTATATGTCATCATCATGACCAACTCCATTATTTTATTCTTCAATTTGCCTGTCACCACCAACTCCATTATTTTCTTATCGGTGTCCGTCACAATTTTCTTGGCTCACGTGGGTTACACACAGAGGAGCCAAATAGTTTTGTTTATTAATATTCAAGTATCATTCAACTTTGTTGTTTGAAGTAATCCAGACTGGAATTTGAAAACTATGCACCGTTGCTGGAGTAAGAAATGTTATCTCTATATCATCAACTTTGCAAATGTTTCGTACTTTAGCATATAACTCTTCACATGAATTTTCATCATTGATTGCAAGCTCTGTTGCATTTTGGTTGCCACTAAATTTCCATGATCATCCGTTGTTTTCACCTACAAAATGTCCAAAATAAAACACAGTGGTCCAAAATTTTGGTGAAGTCATAACTGCAATGCAATTGAATAAAAAATTAGTCTATAAAATTGTAAAATAAGATTGTAGTTTCATAAATAAAAATAACGAAAAATATTAAATTTGTATTCAGTTAAGCCACCAAAATTGCAAATTTGAAATGCAATGTTTATAGTGGATTAGTTGACCAAACACGTATACACTCAAGTAGATTAATTGGCCCCTTAATATCGAGTTAAATTAAGTTAAGACAATGCAAAACAGTTTATTTACTTGAGGTCAATTAATCGACCAAACACAATGCAATACAGTCGATTAATCTACCAAAATGAAAAAAAAAGTCGATACCCCTTAATTTCATTCACTGATTTCAATTAATCAACCAAAGACAAAATGCAATACAATTACTTGATGTCGATTAAGAGACCAACACAATCCACTACTATAGACTCTCACTAGTCTTGTAATCGACCAATCATTCAATAAAATTCAAAAAAATGAAACCTAAATACGAACCTGAATTCAAATACGGTCCATGGCAAAGTAACAAAGTAGAGAGAATTTGGAAAGACGCAATACTGGAAAGACCAAATTGGAAAATCACTGACAGTTGCAAAATCCTTGCAAACATATTGTTGTGGTTGAACTAACTGGAAGAGGAAAACGAAGAGGGTATTTAAGATATTCAACATAAGGCGTTGGTAACTCATTTATCTTCATTTAAGAGGAAGGGGTATAATAGATATTTCCATTCAAATATGACTATATATGATTGTTTTATATAAATGTGGTTATTTTTGTTACTTACCTCTTTTTTATGACTGAATAGGAAGAAACCCCTAATAAAGTGGGTAGTTATTAATGTAGCTGACAGTTTTTAATTTGTACTTGATAATTATTCAGTAGAGTTAGTGATAGAATTAGAATTTAGAAATTACTGGGTAGGTTTTCATCTGTTCCCTTCGTTTCAGGCAAAGAATCATCGTTTGAAAGTTTTTTTTTAATATAATAACATTTTTAGTAGTTCATAAGTAATAAAATGACGTTTTTATGTTTTAAGTTTTGAAAATAGTTTTGTTGGGTTGGAATTGCCAACGAAGTACTTTGGAGAGGGAGGAAAGTTGTGAACAGAAATTGTAAAAAGAGAAAGTTTTGTGGTCTCTTTTGATTGTAATATTTAATTTAAAATAAGTATTATACTTAATTAGACCGGTAATTATAACTCATTATCCATTAATCCACCAAATCCAACCCACTAATTATCCAACCCAATCTATTAATATTTTTGGGTTGAAGCGGATAACCCCTTTCAACTCAATAATATTAACATGTCGGGTCGGGTTAAAACAGGTCGAGACTTTTACCCATTTCACCCATGAATTTTTATGCTATAAATGTATGTTTTTTTGAAAAAATTTTGGGTTGAAACGGGTCGACTCGCTTTAACTCGTTACCCGTTTAATCCGACTCATTCTGATCCAACTCATTTCAACCCATTTCACATTTAGGTTATAATGGGTTTCAACTTGTTTCAACCTATTACACATTTTAATCCAACCCAACCCACCCAATTGACGTGTATATACTTAATGTTAATAGTATTTCAAAAAAAACTTATTGTTATTGGAATCCTGACACCCTTCATTCAAATTTTTGCATCTATTCCTACATTACACGTCTCCATTTTCCTTGTTACCTGAGCATGCACTCTATGTATTTTTACATCTTCCGTTCCAAAATAATATTTAAAATATAGTCTCATCTTTTAATAAGAAAATCAATTGATGACAGTAGCAAAACACTATTTAACATACATTTTATATTTTAGGCAATGAAATTTCATTCATAAATACCATATTAATAATCCTATCAAGTATCAATATTTTTTATAAAACTCATAAGCATAAGTAAATTATTATAAATTTTTGGTAAAAATTTAATCAAGTCACAAAAAAAATCAAAACGAGACTAATTTTTAAGATGGTGGGAGTACAACCGTACAAGAGTGCCCCTATAGTATATTTGATCAAGCTGAAGAACAAATCAAACAAACCAAGTAGTTACTTGAGCATGTACAATGGCAAATCAAACCCAATCAATACCAAATCAAACTTGATTTAGTTTGATTAGTAATTGATATTCAAATCAAACCAAATATCCACCACTTTTGATTTTTATCCCTTTTTTTTTATAGCATTTTTGCAATTTTAAAAAATGTTTTTTATTTTTGTTTTTTAATAAAAAAAAAAGAGTACTCATTTTTATGTATAAACTAGATCTTCTTGTCCGTGTCATAGGCACGGTGCCAGTATATCTGATTTCATCAATTGAAATAACAGTGCCTAAATATGAGGTTCGATTTAAAAAAATATTATAGTTGAGGGGTACATTGTTTCATGTGATAGTTGAGTGATTGATGTTTATAAAAAGTGATTGTTCAGAAGATTAATCGTAGGATGTGACTTTGTAATATGAAGATAAAACAAAAAGAGAAGAAAAAATGGTGACTGCTCATAATATTACTTGTAGTGGGTGACTTGTAATAGGGAAAGAAAAAATAGGGAGTTAAAAACGGATAACTACTTAACCGTTAATTTTTTTTGGATAATTTAATCTGAACCTCTGAATAACCCTAGTCAATTACCTAGTTGTTTTATAACAGAGGTGGTCTCCTGTAAAACGGTCTTACGGATCCTTTCCGTAAGACGGATCTATCCAGGTTAAATGGGGTAAAATTCAGAAATATCAATGCAACCCCTTAGTTTTTGAAAATTACAACACCACCCTTCATGTTTATTTATGCAGAGTATCACTTTTTACTATTAACAATGTCAATTTATAGTATAAAATGTGTCACTTTTGGCCTTAGAAATATCACTTTACATTTTTAATGAAAATTATAATTTTTCCCTAAACAAGTGTTACATTTTAGGCTTAAATATGTCACTTTTAGTCTTAAATGTGTTACTTTCACTTTGAAAAATTGTCTCATTTTTTTATAAATAAAAATCATTACGTTTGACATTAAAGTGTTACTTTATAACATTAAAAGTGTCACTTTTTAGAATTAAAAATGACACTTTTTAGCATTGAAAATATCACGTTTTAGTATTAAATGTGTCACTTTTGGCAGTTAACGTTAATTTTAAAGTGACACTTTTTAGTATTAAATGTATCACTTTTTAGTATTAAATGTGTCATTTTTTAGTATTAAGAGTGTCACTTTTTAGTATTAAGGGTGTCACTTTTTAGTATTAAGGGTGTCACTTTTTAGTATTAAGAGTGCCACTTTTTAGTATTAAGAGTGTTACTTTTTAGTATTAAATGTGTCACTTTTTAGTATTAAGAGTGTTACTTTGTATTTTAATAAGAATTATAATAAATTTTCACTGTCACTTTTAACATTAAAATGTGTCACTTTTGTGTTTTCAATATATCACGTTTGGTTTTAAATGTGTCATTTAGCATTTCGTCAAAGTCCATTAGAATCTGTCAAGTATCCAAGGCAATTGATGCTAACGAATGGCTAACGGAGCTGACAAAGGATTAAACTGCAAAGTGTGGGAAACATAAGACTTTCGACGGCAAACATTGAAAGTGGAGGGGCACCGGAGCAAATAGGAAAAATGAGCATTAAAACTAAATAATGTAGCTGGGGTGTGACGAATCATTAACCTCATAGGGCTAAACCTTTAAGGTTCGCCTTTGACAAACTCAACTAACCAATTTTTGTGATTTTTATTAACATGTTTATTTATTAACCCGCGAATTCTTAAATGGAGCTCCGTCTTACGGATTTAGGATCCGTAAGACCGTCCTACACAAGTGTTTGCCTTTATAATATAGATAGATATTTGGTTTATCTGATTTGGAGACCAAATATATATTTAAAGATAAAAATAATGGGGTATGTAAAAGTGTTGAAGTTTGTGCCATCATTGAAAAAAAATTAATTTTGAATCAAATGAGTATCGAATATATTACTCCCTCCGTTTTCAAATTATCATTCTCCTTTCCTTTTTCGTTTGTTCTTAAATAATTGGTATCTTTCAAAACTTTCCGTTTTAGGCAAATACTTTGATTAATCCCTAGGGAGATGGCCCAGTGGTAGATATGAGACTTCATAAAGTGTGATGTCTCAGGTTCGATCCCTTTCTATGTTCCCTTAAGAGGGAAAAAAATTTAAAAAAAGGCAAATACTTTGATTGCTTTACCCTTATTTTTTCTAAGTATTTTAATTATATCCATATATTTAAGGATATTAAAAAAAGTATATTTTTTTAATATTTACAATATAATCAATTATATTTTTTTAAAATGATATACTAAATAAAAAAATATAATATTTTTAATAGATTGTGTTTGATTTGATGGTTGCGACTGTTTACACATTGTTATGGAGTACTAAAATCCAATATTCTGGTACAAGGTTCAATAGAAAGGAAAAGAACAGCCGAGCGCCGATTTACATGAAGTCAACATAATTCAACTAAAACATATCGTAATAATGCCCCTATCCTACGAAATGATGTGAAAATACAATATACTATATATAAAATATAAACGATATGATGGGAACCACATTTCATGATAAAAAAGAATCAGCCTTTTCTGCTCATAATGATGAGCCTGCCTGAATTTGTTTGGTCATAGAAGACCAGAGTAAAAAACCAGGGGAAGGACAAATAGACTTTTACTATCATCTCCAATCCTTTCATTCTTTAACAGCATTTCCAATGGTTTATCAACCATGACATATTAGAAGCTTATTAACCATTTCTTAATAAACTTATTTTTTTACTATAAATAAATTTATAAAAGCCTTATAATAGGACTCGCCATTAAATATTTTATTTTTAACAATATAACTATAAAATTATATATACATTTTTAAAATTAACTTAGAAAACAGACACAATACAATATCAAAAATTCAAATGAATTACATAAATAAAATATTAAATTGATTAAAAATTAATAAAAAATTACAACAATTAATAAATAAGATACAAAATGTATATAAATAAAAAAATATTTCAACAATTAAAAGGTACTTAAATTGATAACAAATACAAAAAGTAAACTAGTCAAGATTATATTTGGCTCGAATAATGTTATAATATTTTTTTATGGAGTTGTAGTTGCTCCTCCATCATGTCAGTTGGGGATTGCACAATACGTACCAATTATATCACTCCCTCCGTTCTGAATAAATGTTGTTAATTGACAAAACACAAAGATTAAGAAACATAACTAATAATGAGTTGTAAACTATGTTGTCACGATAATACACTTTACACACACACTCTCTCTCTCTCTCTCTCTCTCATTACTTACAGGAAAATGATATTACGAGCTAGAGCTTGTGATTTTAATACAAGTTTTAGTGTTAGAGTCGTTGAATGATTAAGTTAATGGTGATTTGGAATGTCTGCATCATTATTTAGAAAATAACATATTTGATCAAACGGTGTAATATAACGACACTAACACTCAAGATTGTAATAATATAACAAGCTCTAACTCGTAATATCGTACCTCATCTTAAAATACTCTCACTTTCCTAAAGTGTACTATTTTTAACAAGTTTGTGAAAGTTTTAAATTTTCCTTTTTAGGAAAAAATATTTAAATTATTTTACCCTTATTTTTTCTTCAGATAAAACGATTATTTAAGAATGAGGAGACTAGTTTTTTTATGTCTCCAAAACTATTTATGAACGAAGGGGGTATGTGTGTAAGAATTTTATAATTTCAAACTAGGTTAGGGCAAAATAAGAAAGGGAGGGGGGACTCGATGTTTTTTAAGATTTTAATTTATTTAGGGGGGGTGGGAATACTTAGTATGAAGGACACTTAGAGGGGATTTAATAGTGTCAATAAATCATAAATGTCACACTTTTTCTTTCATCCCACAATTAATGAAGATATTCTAGACATTTTGTTTAAAGTATTTTTCCAAAAGTGAAAAGTGAACATTCATTAGGAAACAATTGAAAATGAAATAGGGGGGACACTTGTTTTTGGATCAATTCCACATTCTCTTGTTTTCTTCAAACTAACCATGGTAATAAAATATATTTTCTCAGTCTCGAATAAATGTTCATACTTTTTATTTTTGGATATTTCAACTAACGTTACTAAAAACTTTTGGTGCACAAAATTTCTACCATTTTTTCTAATATATAGATTTATTTAATATTATCAACATTACACATCTTACATCTTAGATAAGTCAAATAATTAATGAGAGAAATAGATAAGAGAGAGGGAGGATGAGAGAGAGAGAGAGTAATGTGTATTATTATCGGAACGCATTTTACAACACATCATTTAATACGTTTTCCCATCCTTGTGTTTTGTCTATAAGAAACATTTATCTGGGAGGAGTGAGTATAATTTCATACTCCAAAATTATTGTCATGTTTGACAGAAAAAATAATTGACTTGATATTTAATATTGGTTTGATGTTAGTTTCTTTTAAAGTCGATGTGTATGTGACTCATAATTAAAGTATAATGAAAAAGTAAGAGTAAAGTGATAAAAGTATGTCCTAAAAAGAAAATTTTCAAACAAGACAATTATTTTAGAACTGACGAAAAATAAAAATATGACAATAATTTTTGAGACGAAGGAAATAGTAAAAGTATTTAAAAATCAATAATACATATATATTGTGATAAGTTTACAACTTATTTGTTATTATGTCGTAAAACATTATTATCGATGTTGCAGTAATTCACTCATCCCATATAGGAGTTTTAAAAACAATAATTTTTTATGGTTTTTCTATAGTGTCGCCCAATTTATGACTAGTGATGTTGAATCAATTTGGATCCACATTATTGTATCTCATGAATAAAAATAATACATTGGACAATTGACTTGAATTTTTTTAGAAAAGATTTTAAAAAATTATTATTATGAGATTACTCAAAAGGAACATTTATTTTACTCATTCCGTTATAGATAAAGAGTACATACTATCTACTAGTATTTCATATTTACCCTTTAGTTGTGTTTAAACAACATTTTTTGTATTTAATTATTTTTATAATTATGATTAATTTTAATGACCTTAATATATCTTTAATAATTACACTTCTGACTCTTGAAGTGAAAATGAGGGAATGGTATGGATGAGTGTATTTTTTGGACAAAAACTATGTCCAAAACATTAAACATTTTCCCGTTTTCTTTTGTTTGCTGGTGGGAGGTTTTGTTTTTCTGTGTGATAGTTGTAGATTGATAACGCGGTCGGCTCAGTGTTTGACCGCCACGTGGAGATATCATATGCTCTTGCGTTACATTTTACTAGCATCGAGGTGTTTTGAGGAGGACCTACCACTACCAGCGTGTACTCCTTACACATTTAATAGTAGGGAAAATAATTAAATAACAGAAACACCCTTGTGATTTTAATACCTTTAGGTTACTCCCTTAAACTATTTTACCCAATAGAAAACGCCCATAATCTAATCAAGTTTGGGCCGTTTGGCAGACGCAGCAATCCAGCTAGATGCCATTAAATTACCCTAGCTAATACTCTAGAATAGAAATTTACGATTATGTTCCCGTTTGAATGTCTTCTTGGTTCGGACGTGATAACCAATTTGGTAACTTTAGCACAAAATTAAGTTTTGTTAGATTTTCTTGAAAAATTCAAACTCATCTCGTGACAATGGTAGTATGGAGTATATATAATAAAAAGCCCAACAAAAAATACTCTTTCCATCTCAAAATAAATGAGTTATTGTTTTATAGTTTTACAGTTTTACCATTATTGTTTTACAGTTAATTCATTTCCATATTATCTGCTTCATTTATCTAGTTTCTTCTCCGTTAATGTACATAATTAAATCAATTTAATTTTAGTCCAGTGGTAAGTTTTGAATATTTGTATTTTAATTTTTTTTCTTTTTAATTGTTATCGTAATTAACTTAATCAATTTAATTTTTTTTCGGCCTGCAATTTCGTATACAAATTTTAAAAAATTAAAAAAAATCATAAAATTTGTAATTTGAATTTTTTTTCTTTTTAACTGTTATCGTAATTAACTTAATCAATTTAATTTTTGTCCGGAGTTTTTTTGCTTGCCCCATAATTTCGTATACAAATTATCAATTAATTCCTCCGTTACGAGCAAAGAGGACCTGTTTTAAAGTCAATTTTTTAAGAAAATAATACTTTTATTAGTTCATTAATAATAAACTGACCTTTACGGTTTTACAAATATTTAATTGTAGTTTCTTAATTGATTGCTATCGTAATCAACTGAATCTCAATTTAATTTATGTCTACTAAGATTTATTTATAATTGATAATATTATTGCATCTCATGGAAAATTTGACAAAGTTATTAATTTGGTTTCCATTGTTGTTATGTATGAACCACCAGAGGAAAAAAACCGAGTTTTCGCTCAGTTTTCGCTCATATAAATTTTCTTTTCGTATTTTCTTTTCGTATTTTTAGTTAGTTAGAGTTACAAAAATTTCTTGGTTTTCTTATTTCTTGGTTTCTTATTTATTTCTTGGTTTTCTTAAAAATAAATATCAAGTAAAATATTTTATTTTGTTACGTATTTGGGTTTTTCCCCTTTTCGGGTTTTTCCCCTTTTCGTTGTGTAACCCCTACAAATTATAAGTAAATATTAATTCATATATTCAACCCCTACAAATTCTCGCTTCATAAGTAAATATTAATTCATTTCCACATTATCTGCTTCATTTATTGATAAATTATCAAACTGGCACCGTGTCATCGGTACGGGAAAGAGTACTAGTTTTAAGACAAATTTACTCACACTTTGCCAAAATTGGCTTTATTAATTACTTTCGTCCCGGATAAATGTTCTTGCTTTCTGTTTTTTGATGTTCCAACTAATATTCCTAAAGACTTTTGGTGTACAAAATTTCTACCATTCTTCCTAATATATCAATTCATTTAATACTATCATTATTGTACATCCTAGAGAGAGAGTGTAATGGTCACTAATAGGTACATAATTAATGAGAGAGAGAATGTGTGTGTAATGAGTATTATTGTCACAACATATTTTACAACCCATCATTAGGGCAAGTCAAATGATAACGGTCAAAACCAAATTTTGATACCTATGTAAAGGTATTAGGACCTCCAATGGTTAAAGTAAAATGTATCAAAATTAGGTGTGGTACTAGGGAATGTACCAAATTTGGTATCTCCCTTAGTACCACGCCTAATTTTAATACTCTTCATTTTGATACTTATGGTTGGAAATGATAATTTGATATCTATGAATAAGGCAAAACCCTCCAGTTGGCCACCCAACTTTTCAAAAACTTGCAAGACGGCCACCGAAAGTTTAAAACTTGCAATGAGGCCATCAGACATTAGTTAGGCCGCAAGCGAGCCCATTTTTGATGGACGTTAAATTTGGTCGTTAAATTATGTCATTTCCTATTTTACCCCTCTAAAACTTTGTGGGACTTTGAAATTCAAGGGGCCCAATCGAACTTAGAAATTCAACAAGGTCTGATCGAAATTTTTACAACAACATTAATTTAGAGACAAAAACTAAACTTTTTGATCATTCTGATTAATCGGGAAGAAAATTAACTACTCATATGGGAGACTTGGATCAATCTCTGAAGCTGAATCCTAATCTCTGAAGCTTAATCCTCGAAATTACCCTCATTTTCGCTCAATCTTCGGTTGCAAACCTATACACTCACTTGAGTCAACCTCGTCACCAAGCTCAAACAAGATCGACAATGTCGGCGAGAACTCTACCTCGAAGAAAATGTTCCTCTTTTGCGCTTTCCCCGTTATTCATCACCCGCGAAACTTCTGGCGTCACCATTGAGATCTACGCCATTGACTACATCAAGGATGGAACTTTGGTACTTGTCATTGATGAAGCTGTTCATGATTCCCATGGCCTTGCTGGAGATACCAATGTCGGAATGGACTTGCTTCAGGACCTTGAAGATGTAGATCTTGTAGGTCTCCACCGACTTCTTCGTCCTCTTCTTCTTTTTGTCGGTAGAGGAAGCGTCTTTGAAACTTGAAGCTTCTTCTCGGCTTGGCTTTCTCCGGGGGATTTTCGGTTGTCGGCTTCTTCTCCGGTTGTCGAATTGAAGAGATGTCATTGATGAATCTGCTCATGATTCCCATGGCCTTGTTGGAGATACCAATGTCGGAATGGGAATTGAAGCTTCTTCTAAGACTTGGCTTCTTCTCCGCCGAAGATTTCTCGGTTGTCGGCTTCTTCTCTGCCTCTGGATCTAGAACTGATGTTTGGTTTTATTTTTATTGCACTTTGACCCCTTCAATAGACAACTATATTTAGAAGGCTAAAATAGACATTTGACATAATTTAACAGCCAAATTTAACGTCCATCCAAAAAATGGGCTCGCTTGCAGCCTAACTAATGTACAATGGCCTCATTGCAAGTTTTAAACTTTCGGTGGCCGTTTTGCAAGTTTTTGAAAAGTTGGGTGGCCAACTGTAGGGTTTTGCCCTATGAATAATAACCGATAGGTAATAGGTATCAAATTTTGGTTTTGATACCTATGTAAATACCACCATTGATGTTTTGTCACTATAAACATTTATCCGGGATGAAGGGAATACTCATTAATTAAATATTGTATTGAGAATGCTTAGTATATTGAGAATACAAAAAGGTTTTTTTTTTAAATAAGGTACATCGATTTTTTTATAAACTTTTTAAATTTATGTACAAATCTTTAAAAAATAATTTATTTTGGGACTGAGGGAGTATATTGTAACATGTTTTGCCAACCATGTTAGTGAGGATTTAGATATAAAATTAGAAATACTATTAAATAAAGGGAAAAAGGTCTTTCGGACCACCCTATTTTTTTTCAAAATATTTATATAAACCATCCTACTTATAAATTATTCAATTATGATTTTGTCTACAAATTGTCCCATTTTTTAGATTCCTTAATTTTTGTTGTAAAGTGAGTTTGAAATATCCACTTTACCTTTTTGGTAAACTAACTTATGTGAACAACTATGACAAAAATCATCTTTTGGACCACCTTACTTTTGTAAAATATTTGTATATGTCACCTTACTTTTTTTAAATATTTGTATTCAACAAATTCATTTTAATTATATATTAAAAAAAAAGAAACGAAAAGTTAAACACATGATTTGTATTCGATAATTGTACACAAATATATATATATATATATATATATATATATATATATATATAAACAAGTGTGAGTTTTAATTTAATTGTATTCATGGTATAGTAAACCTTATAAATTTTAGTAAGTTTGTATAATAAACTAAAACTCACACTTGTTTTCTTAATATTTGTGGTAAAATTATCAAGTACAAATCATGACAGTTTTTTTATTAATAAAATGGATATTGTTTATAATGAATATTTTGAAAAAGTAGGGTGCCTATACGAATATTTTGAAAAAAGTAGAGCAGCCTGAAATATCATTTTTGTCATAGTTGTTCACATCAATTAGTTTACCAAAAAGACAAAATGGGCATTTTAAACCACTTAATAGCAAAAATTAACGGAAGCTCAAAAATAGGACAATTTGTCGATATAATCATAGTTTGATGGTCTAACTTAGGATGGACCAATACCATTTTCCCTTAAATAAACATAGCTTGTGAATAAATAAACGTGAATCTTTTGGAGTTGATTATATGCGAATCTTTTTTCTTCATTCAATTTGCTGATTGACAACCTTAGTTAGCATTAACATCTAACGAGGAAAAATTAATTCATGCTCATACAACGTCTGGTTTGTTAGACTATTAACGCAACACTCCTCCTTTATCAAGCGAGGTTTGTGACTGGCTGGCTATACAGAGGTATGGCTTTAAGCGCGATACAATTAGAGTCACATATTGTAAAATATATCTATACAAATACCTCGTAATATTTTTCTTCTAAAATTTGAGGAGCGATTATCTCTAGCATCAATAGTTATCCACAAAATTTAAGATGAGCCTTTAGTAGACATAGTTGAATCCGGTACTTTTTGGCCAATGATGTGGTAGAAAAATAACATAGGTAATTTTGGCCAAAAATATGAGAATAATGTGGTTTACAAGACAAAGTGCTACACTGCAAGAGGTGCATTAGGAGCTATATCTTGAATCTTTCATCTATGTGAAATACGATCTAAATTGGCACCAATAATTATCCATGACCTTTTAATTAAATATGATAGACGTAGTTGAACTAAGTACTCTTTATGTTGGTGAAGGGGCAATACGTCGTTGAGCAGACTCTTGGGCTCGATCATAAATAATAATAACAACAACAACAACAAAAACAACAATAATAATAATACTCCCTCCGTTTTCAAATTATCGTTTTTTTTCTTTTTTCGTCCGTTCTTAAATAATTGTTCTCTTTAAAAACTTTTTTTTTCGGAAAACATTTTTACCACTTTACTCTTACTTTTTATACATACTTTAATTATGACCATATATTCAAGGGCATTAAAGAAAATCATATATTTCATTAATATTTATAATACAATCAATTATTTTTTCTTAAACAATGTACCGGATCAAAAAGAACAATATTTTGAAAATGGAAGGAGTAATAGTAATAGTGAATGCTAAGCATGTGTGGCAGATAAGTAACGACAATTGAATGAATTGGTAGATGTAATAGGTATATAATTAAGAGATACGATATTATGAGATAGATGTTGTGATATTACTACAAATTTGAGTATTAGTGTTGTTAGATCAAATATGCTAAGATTTTTATAGCGTTAGATCAAGAGGTATGATATTACGAAATAGAGTTTATGATATTACTACAAATTTAAGTGTTAGTGTCGGTACATTAAATCTACTAAGATCAATACTTATGTTAACTTTTCCCATTCCTAAATAGTAATATCTTCCATTAATAAATCTTAAAAAAGGAACCAAGCCCAATTGCCTCATATTCACCGCAAAACATTCAATTTTATAATTTTCCTTATACGTAAATTCAGATCGGTTTATTTTGATAATGTTTCAATTATAGTGTTTAAACTTGAAAAAGTCATTTTTGGTGGGTGAAAAAATTGCAATACTCTTAATGAGCCTGAGACGCACTACGGATCACACACTCAAGGTATACGTGATTCGGTTTAGACCAAAATCGTAAAGCCGAACCACACCCCCGGTTTAAAAATCTCAAACTGCAGAACAACGTTTGGAATCGAACCGAACCAAACCACTTTGGTTTGGTTCAGTTTGGTTTTATAGTTTGATATAAAATCAAATTAATCATCTTTGAAAACATTAAAAATTAGATAAATAAAATTTTAATCGGTAAATTAATATCAAATAGTCAAGCTTTCTCTTACAAACATGAAATATTAACAAACAATAGAATACAAATCAAGATATCATTTGAACCGATGATATTTGGTAAAAATGACATTATTTATTATATATATGCCGAATATATATATATATATATATATATATATATATTAATAAATAATCAAATAAATCATGGTTTGGTTTGGTTTGGTTTGAAAATATAAACAATGAATCGAACTGAACCGATCAGTTTTTGAATTTTGAAAATCAAAATCAAACTGTCTTGAACCAAAACCTAACCAAACCACATGGTTCGGTTGTACACCCCTACTCAATGCATATTGCTACATCAATTTTTAGACCACGATGCATCAATTTAAATTGCATCAATTCTCGCCGTCGGGATCAATTTAATTACCTATTCCAATTTTGTATTGCATTTGTATCAATTTTTGCACATCAATGCATCAATTTTAATTATCTAATCCAATTCTGTGTCGCATTGCATCAATTTTTGTACGACGATACATTAATAAATCATAATGAACCAGACATTCATGTATTTTATTTTCAATACACAATCAATAAATGATTTCAAATTGATGCATCTTTCCTGCATCCCACACCCAAATTGATACATCACGATTCACAAATGATGCATTGTGATTCAAAATCGATGCATATCAGATTAAAAATGGTGTCCAACAATAAACAAAGTTCTATTTAAACATTTTATTGAACAATTTACATGCATATCAACACAACACATAAAATGAATCTATTTTGAATCAAACACAAACACAATAAAGAAGAAGAAAACAGTACTGAAACTGAAGATCAATAGATGAAGATGAAATTAATGAGAAGTTAGTGCGGTGGATTGATCGAATTGAAGATGAAATATACAAGTGTTATTTGCCACCCGATCATCCCACGTTCTTACACTCCATCCCTTTGAATTCCAACTGTAATTTCTCTTACCTGATTAAGAACAATTTTACGAAAATGAATTTTAATCGGTCAGAAAGAAAAATATAGGACTTTAGGTTATAAGAGATGAGCAATTTCTCATTTTCTTTAAGCAAAACCCCTCATTTGGCCACTCAACTTTTTTAAAAACTTGCAAGGCAACCATTGAAAGTTTGAAACTTGCAATGAGGCCAGAACTAAATTAATGTTGCAGGCGTGCCCATATTTTGGGCGACGCTAGCTCCACCATTAAATCTAAGTGAAATTCCTATTTTGCCCCCTTTAAATTGACTACTATTCTCTTTATGTGTATTAAAAAC
This sequence comes from Codonopsis lanceolata, assembly GCA_013146195.2. Classification (NCBI taxonomy): domain Eukaryota; kingdom Viridiplantae; phylum Streptophyta; class Magnoliopsida; order Asterales; family Campanulaceae; genus Codonopsis; species Codonopsis lanceolata. Next base: position 26,171,999 of record CM028384.1, on the reverse strand, counting down.
TCAAAAGGATCCAATTGAAACATAACCAATTCTATAATGCACAAATCGGAGAAAGAATTTTCTGGCAAACTGGTCTGGGGATGATGATGAAGTTGGGGGAAGATGAGATTGTGGTGACTAGGAGGCGAGATTCATAGAGCCAAGACCATTGTTGGCCGGAATCGGAGAAAATGAGCCGATTGAAGGGCGGACGAGGGAGTCGGCGCTAAGATGAAGGAGGCTCGGTCGGAGGGGTTGGGCGAGGAGAGAATTTTCGTAGTAGATAGACTGGAGATGGCGGCAGGGAGAGAGGCCGGTGGCTGGTGGATATGGGGAGTTTGAGTATGAAAGAAGAGAGAGAGAATGATCGCAATCACCATTTCTTTTCCCTTTTCCCACATTCATAGAGACTAGGCTTAGTCTTTTGCTTGAATGTTTGAACTTCGATGGTCTTGGCTAGAAATATGGTGGATAAGATGGTGGATCTTGTAGCGAGATGGTAGATCCAAGTTCATCGAGCATAAGCGGTTGGAGTTGATGTGAAAGAGGGCGATGTTCGTGAGGAGGTCAAGTTCGTCGTCATCGGGCACAAAGTAGATTTGGAGGAGGAAGGGTAAGGGGGGAGGTGATAGATCTAGTGTTGATGGTGAACCTTTGAAACTCTGGTTGGTTTTCCGAGAAGTATGGTTGTCTTTGCTCAAGTGCTCTTGGCGATTAAGTAATCGCCATTGATGGAATTTACGATAGATTCAAAAACTTCGGCGAGATTGGTGGGGGAGGTGGTGGCATCGAATTGTAAAATCGAGACGAAGATGGGTGGGGGAAGGGGCGGCGGGCATTTCAAGTGGTATTTTGAAACATTAGATTTTATTACACTTTGACTCCATATGTAATTAATATCACAAAAATTTGTATATAAAAGGGTAAAATAGATATTTGATATAATTTAACGGATGAATCTAACATCCATTCAAAAAATAGATTCGTTTGCAGCCTAACTAATGTATAGTGACTTCATTGCAAATTTTAAATTTTCAATGACCATCTTAAAAGTTTTTGAAAAATTAAGTGGTCAAATAAAGAGTTTTACCTTTTCTTTACTTTTAACTTTGGGTTCATGGGTCCCGGCTCAAGTGTCTTCTTGTTGTGCTTCGGCGTCTTGACCAACTGCCACCTCACCGCCTTATATTCTAATTCCCTTCCCCGGGCAAACTCCCTCCCCATTTCGTGCTCTCCCCCTCCTACGCCTCTCTCTCTCTCTCTCTCTCTCTCTCTCTCTCTCTCTCTCTCTCTATTATCTGTATGTTCCTGTACTTCATCGATATTATCATTCACGCGTAACTGTTCCTTTCTATAAACGCACAAATATGAATAGTCTTCGGCGAATCACCGTCATTCCGCCGCCTATCTTACCAGTTTCCGATCTATTGATCCGATGATGATGATCCTCTATTGATTATGCATCCATTTTGTTGTGTTCCAATCACCGTCAACGAACGAAATCATACAACCACCTCCACCACCACAGACACCACCTACCATCAGCAACTCCCTTCGATGCCTCCGCCGGCCTCCTCTGCCTCTGGAATCGAATCGGACACTTCCAAACACGCGAACAATCACACTGCCAGCGGCAATCATAGACATATGCAGTTATCGAGGCGGTGGCGAGGCCGCCGGCGATGAGAGAAGCGACGCAGTTGACGATTGGAGATCACAGAGAGGTGAAGATAAATGAGATTGTTGGGAATGGAATATCGGGAATACTGCATAAGTGGGTGAATTATGGAAAAGGGTGGAGGCCGAGGTGGTTTGTGTTGCAAGACGGAGTGGTTTCGTATTATAAGATACATGGGCCTGATAAGATTGTGGTTAGTCAAGAAACTGAAAAAGGATCAAGGGTTATTGGGGAAGATTCTTTTCGTCGGTTAACTCGTCATAGGAACGCGACGCCTACTCCTCACAATCTGCATCGCCGTAAGCCCGTTGGTGAAGTTCACCTCAAGGTCTACTACAACTCTCTCCTCATTTTATTTTTATTTTGATTCACTTTCTAATTTATGGTCTATATTTATTGAGAAAAAATACACTAATTCATCTGCAACTGGAATTGAAATTGACTGCATTGTTGCGATGAGTCAACCAATTTTTAGCAATATACCAAATATTTCTATATATCTCTGTGCCTATAAGCAAGTAATATATGGAAGTACTTGTTTTGCCTCTTGTATGTGAGAGTGCCCATTGCTGCTGCTATTATATACAGAGGATAGACTAAATGTATTTTTCATATTGGTTTACTTATATCATTTTGTGCTCGTCATCTGCCTACAGGGAATGTTACTTTTAACTTTCATTTTAATGAATTGTCAATTTCCAAGTATCATAAGGCTATGTCCAGGTGCTAGATTTTAGAAAGGAATGTACTTCACCTTTGTTTGATATGAAATTTGGTTAAATTTTCATTGTGTACTCATGGATGGATCTGTTACTCTTTTCAATGATGACTATTTAAATTTTTAGCTTCCTTTGGACCTACTGTCTTATCCTCAAAGCAGGATTTTTATCTCTGTTTCTCAAAATCCTATTTTCTAGTTTGATATCTATGTGGGTGGGTGCATTGATTGGTGTCTGCCTTTTCTATTTTAATTCTCCATTTACTTATATCTTGCCTTGTCATTTTTTAATGGAGAATTGCTCGCCTTGAAGAACCCTTTCAATTTGGTCTAAACATGAATGGTAATTTGTAGGTTTCATCAATCCGTGAAAGCAGATCGGATGATAAGAGATTTTCTATTTTACGGGACTAAGAGACTGCATTTGAGGGCAGACACTCGAGAGGATCGAATGGCATGGATGGAAGCTCTTCAGGCTGTGAAGGGAATGTTTCCGAGACTGTCTAACAGTGAATTAATGGCTCCTGTAGATGGAGTCGCTGTGTCTACAGAAAAGTTGAGGCAGCGATTGTTGGAAGACGGTGTGAGTGAGGCAGCTATCGTTGACAGTGAACAGATAATGAA
>CM028384.1:26139778-26168900 GCA_013146195.2 Codonopsis lanceolata | reverse complement strand
GGGACCCACAAGCTCGAGTCTCGATTATGCTCGCTTGTATTATTTGCGTGTTAAAATTGCCGCACGCGCACACTCGCGCATCGGTGCTCTTTCGCTGATACTTGGGAGAAGCTCCACTATTATTATTCACGTGCGAAACACGCCACGCTTCGCTCGAGCTGCGCACCTCGAATTACGCTCGCTACTGCCGAGCTCCGCCAGTAATATTATTCACGTGCCGTGCACGCCCACGCTTCGCGCCCGAAACTTCGTACCTCATATTATGCCTCGCTGCAGAGCTGCGTCATTATATTATTCGCGCCTTACGCCCACGCCACGCCAGGTGCAGAGCTCCGCCTCGATTGCGGCTGCAGGCTTCCGCACCGATTATGCTGCGTGCCACGCCTTCAGCGCGAGCCACCGGCCTGGTGTATTTCTTGCGTCAGGCACCGCCACTCAGCGCCCGTGCACGGCTCGGATCATATTTCATACATGTGCACGTCGGGCTTTTACATTATACTACCCCCTCGAGTTGCCAGTGCTGAGCTCTACCTTGTCCTCATTTCCCGGGTTTTCATGATCCCGAGTTATACAACAGCGCCACCCTGGTTTATGCCCTTCCAGAGTTTACTCGGGGGAGCTCTACCTTGTCCTCAGCTCGAGTCTACTCGCGGTTGAGTTGTATCTGGCGCCTACACCTTTATGCTCCCGTGATCAGTTCACTCGGGCTCCATGTCCTCCCTTTCGAGGTTCTCTGGCGGCATTGCTCACCTTGCGCTTACTCTCGGCACGTCCCGAGCCACGAAGGTGTTTAATGCGTTCATCATGCTTTCATCGGCATTTGCGGCTACGCTCGGCATGAGCTCATATAGTGCTCGGCTTGGCATCGAGTTTTCTCGGCATGATCGAGGCTTCTCACGAGTGTTTAGTACGTTCATCATGCTTTCATCAGCATTTGCGGCTACACTCGGCATGAGCTTCATATTGTGCTCCAGCTTGGCATCAGAGTTACTCTCGGCATGATCGAGCTTCTACGAGTGTTAAGTATGTTCATCATGCTTTCATCAGCATTTGCGGCTACACTCGGCATGAGCTTCATATTGTGCTTCAGCTTGGCATCACAGTTACTCTCGGCACGAGCTTCTACGAGTGTTTGGCACGTTACGCTCCACTGGCGCCCATTTCAAGACCGCTTTGTCTTGCCATTTCGAGATCGAATTGTCTCGCCAAAACGAGATCGCATTGTCTCGCCAAAATGAGATCGCATTGTCTCACCAAAACGAGATCGAATTGTCTCACTAAAACGAGATCGTATTGTCTCGCCAAACGAGATCGCATTGTCTCGCATTTCATCACCCTCCTCGGACGCCAAGGAGAGGCCAGGCTCCTAGTGCCTCATGCATATCCTCCTTGAGAGGCCAGAGCATCTACATGAGCATTTCATACATATCATGCATCCTCCATTCATCATTGCATAAATATAAAAACATGCTCCTATTTTCCTCTCTCAGTACCTTGCGGTTCAAAATCACTTTCTTACAGTACCTTGCGGTTTATGGCCTTATGGCTCAATTCTCTGGAAGGTCCTCGCCACGCCGAGGATAAATCTTATTATGGCCTTATGGCTCAATTCTCTGGAAGGTCCTCGCCACGCCGAGGATAAATCTTATTATGGCCTTGGGTTCGATTCTGCGGAAGGTCCTCGCCACGTCGAGGATAAATCTTATTATGGCCTTATGGCTCAATTCTCTCGAAGGTCCTCGCCACGCCGAGGATAAATCTTATTATGGCCTTATGGCTCAATTCTCTGGAAGGTCCTCGCCACGCCGAGGATAAATCTTATTATGGCCTTGCGGCTCGATTCTCTGGAAGGTCCTCGCCACGCCGAGGATAAATCTTATTATGGCCTTACGACTCGATTCTATGGAAGGTCCTCGCCACGCTGATGATAAATTTTTCTTATGACTTTATGCTGAAGACTATATCTTATTTTCATGCCTATACTTGCCGGTCGAGGTCTAAATTCGCCAATCAAAGGATCAATTATACACAAAGTTCATTCGCCAAGGCTCAAAAGTCAGCTACATAAACTCTTCTGGAAATTCAAAGCAAAATCTCAAAACCCTCAGCATCACAAGAAGCAACTACGAGCAGATTATACTCCTTACCCTCGATGTTAGCCTCGAGGGCTAAGGAGCAGGGGGCTCTTGAAGTGCACCGAAATATCGAGGCCCAAGCGGGTAAAGTGTACTCGAAGTTTACTTAGAAGCTTGGGCGGAAGAGCCCAAGCCAATTCACACTAAAGCCCAGGAGGCCCAAGTAAGATCTTTCTATAAATAGAAGGAGACCTCCTCCTAGAACAAGGGAGGTAACTATTCTCTCCTCTCTATTTCATTGATTATTAAGATTACAGATACTGATTCTCACACCTGAGGGTTATGGGGGACACCCCCACCCACTCACGGTGCTTTATTTTACAGGTAAAAACATGCCAGATATCCTACCGCGACAACCATCGTCGAACACGACGCCACCTTCGGCACCCCGGACACTACGACAAGATCACCACACTTTTGCGTGATCGGTTTGGTTCGTTCTTGGGAAAGCAACACTCCGTTCAAGGGTGCCGGAATACCAATCCTACTCAGTTTTCTTCATCCAGCTCTGAATTCGCTGCCAATATAATTCTTCTAATTGAATAGAGAATTGATGTTCTAACGGAGACCAAGGGAGGCAAGAAGAAGTCTAGCAGTAGTAGTACTACGAACAAAGTTCCCCTCGGCTATTGCATTGAAGACATTCGACCCCACGGTAGCATTGAGAAATTTCGTTCAGCTGCTTACTCAAACTGCGTGAGGATGCCATCTTGAGACTTACAAAGACGATGCCGGCCTTCATCTCCGGCGAATCAAAAGCTCCAGCCGGCCTCTCTCTCGTCTTCTCCGACGAGTCACGACGACGCCGCCGCCTCTTCTCCCCGCTCCCTCTGGTCAGACAACCATAAATCGCCATATCCTTTCTTTCCTCTTCGCCGGCAAAACCCCAGCATTCTGATCTACAGCGCCGCCCCAAATCCCGTCTTCCTCCTTCACCCAATTTTGGCCCAAGCAATCCAGCCGACCCAGATCATCTCCGGCGACCGGATCTCCTCGCGCTTTGCCAAAGGCGGCAAGCCGCCGTCCGTCCACTCGCCGGCGTCCTTCCGATCTCTCAGACTTGGCGTGTTAGACCATGTACAACAAAGCTCCCCATTTGGGGAGCTTAAGCTCCATTTTTTCTATTTTATTACAAAAATGTCATTAAGCTCCTCACTTAAGCTCCTCAATAAAAATACTCTTTCAACAATGCACAAACTCCAATACTTTTATATAACACATCATCTTTATCTCCAATAATTTAATATTTTTATAGAAAAATGGCTAGAAATTTCAAAAATTCATAGAAATTTTTTCTGATATCCAAATGAAATAAACCAAGTCTCTATTTGTAGGTAAAAATGTTTACTTTAATACAGGGAAAAAAAATTAAAAAAAATATTTTTTTATGGCTGAAAATTAACGAAAAAAGGAAATGGAGGAAAAGTAAATAGTGTAGCATGTGGAGAGAGGGAGGAATAGGCAACATGTGGCAGTTTTCGGTTCATTTTGGTTGTTAAGCTTGGGAGCTTAAGAAGCTCCCAAATCAACTTTATGCTTAATTAAGCAACTTTAAGCTCCATTGTTGTTTGCTTGAATCCCTAAGAATCACTCAAGCATTATGTATAGATCCCTTGTTGTTTGTGGTCTTACGGGTCTTGAGCGAGCAACTCTCGGTTTGTCAGGTGTATTATTCAGGCTTTATCAAAATATCAAACTGTCTGTCGGGTGATAATTGCTTCCTGCTTTGTCAAATATTTGATTGGTTTTCTTTCCATGCATCCTGTCAATATTTGCCTTCAAACTGGATGAATTACTGAGACACGCAATAGACAATAGCCTGAGTGCCTGACCCATCATCAATTTTAAAAACAATAGAGTAAGAGAAAAAATTTAAAAACACGCAACATACCCCTCATATGTCATAGTCTTGATGATGTTAAAATAATATATTGTCAATAAGATAAAAAGAAAAGGATGTTGATCAATAAATAATAAATAAATACATAAAGTTGAAATTATTGCCGAACTGAAATTTATTGCTGAACTGAATTTAATTATCGGGCGGAAATCATGTACCGAACTGAAATTATTTGTCGAATTGAAATAAATTTCCAAGCTAAAATTTATTTGCCGAATTGAATTAATTGCTAAGCTGAAATTTATATGCCGAATTGAAATAATTGTCGAGCTGAAATTTATTTGCCGAATTGAAATAATTGTCGAGATGAAATTAGTTGCCAAAATTGAAATTAATTGCCGAGCTGAAATTTATTTGCCGAATTGAAATAATTGCCAAGCTGAAATTAGTTGTCGAATTGAAATTTATTGTCGAGCTAACTACTTGCCCACCATACCAAGCAGGTTATAAAAATCCCGCCAAATTCTTGTTTCAATGTTACTAGCTCGAAATAGCATGTTTAGTCTACCTATCATATGTTAGTATGGCGCATGTCTTCTCTGAAGCTTCACACTCAAATACTTGCATCTTATAAATTTATCGTATATTCTAATAGCGCGACGTGTCGCCTCAATAATTAATTTACTATTCTCGCACAATCGGCCCATATTTAAATAATTTTATCTTATATGATCAATATGTTTGGACTATGACTAACATTGTATGGCGAAAATATGAATGGCCAGCGTGATTTACTGCATATACAAAGATGCTCCTAAAAACTTTCGGTACAAAATACAAGCGTACATAACCTCGGCAGCCCGACCAATGAGCGAGAGTCGTTCCTCTACAAACTATTATGTGATTAGTTACAAGGTTGCATGCCTATTAGCGGGGGCGATACTAAGGGACCCGAGCTCGCGCCTCGAGATTATGCTCGCGCGCTCCAGCTCCATATTCACGTGCGTGCGTACGCTTCGCGCGAGCTTCGCGCCCAATTATGCTCGCGCCGAGCTCCATATTATTATTCACGTGCCGTGCGCCACGCTTCGCGCGAGCTTCGCGCCCAGTTATGCTCGCGCCGCAGGCTCTATATTATTATTATTCACGTGCGTGCACGCTGCGCTTCGTGCGAGCTCGCACCCAATTATGCTCGCGCCGCCGCAGAGCTCTATTATTATTATTCACGTGCCGTGCCACGCTTCGCGCGAGCTTCGCACCTCGAGATTATGCTTTGCTGCCGAGCTCCATATTTATTATTCACGTGCGTACGCGCCACGCTCGCGCGAGCTTCGCGCCTCGAATTATGCTTTGCTGCCGCGCTCCATATTATTGTTCACGTGCCCGTGCACGCCACGGTCGCGCCAGAGCTCGCACCTCAAATTATGCTCGCGCTGCCGAGCTCCATACTATTATTATTCACGTGTCCGTGCACGCCACACTCGCGCCTCAGATTATGCTCGTGCTAAAGCCTGAGCCTCAGATTATTATTTCTTGCGTCCAAGCACACTTCACTCACGCCTATGCCTGAGCTGCGGATTATATTTCATACATGTGCACGTCGAGCTTTACATTATGCTCCCCCCTCGAGTTTACTCGGTCTTGAGCTCTACCTTGTCCTCCCTTTCGAGTCTACTCGCGTTCGAGTTGTACACCGCGCTACTGCGTTTATGCTCCCCACTCGAGTTTACTCAGGGCTGAGCTTTACCTTATCCTCCCGCTCGAGTTTACTCGCGGTCGAGTTGTACACCGCGCCTACCTGCGCTTAGGCTCCCTGCTCCAGCTTAGCATCAGAGTTACTCTCGGCACGATCGAGCTTCTACGAGTGTTTAGTACGTTCAGCATGCTTTTATCAGCATTTGCGGCTACACTCGCCATGAGCTTCATATTGTGCTCCAGCTTAGCATCAGAGTTACTCTCGGCATGATCGAGCTTCTACGAGTGTTTAGTACGTTCATCATGCTTTTATCAGCATTTGCGGCTACACTCGCCATGAGCTTCATATTGTGCTCCAGCTTAGCATCAGAGTTACTCTCGGCACGATCGAGCTTCTACGAGTGTTTAGTACGTTCATCATGCTTTTATCAGCATTTGCGGCTACACTCGCCTTGAGCTTCATATTGTGCTCCAGCTTAGCATCAGAGTTACTCTCGGCACGATCGAGCTTCTACGAGTGTTTAGCACGTTCATCATGCTTTTCATCAGCATTTGCGGCTACACTCGGCATGAGCTTCATATTGTGCTCTAGCTTGGCATCACAGTTACTCTCGGCACGAGATTCTACGAGTGTTTGGCACGTTACGCTCCACTAGCGTCCATTTCAAGACCGCTTTGTCTTGCCATTTCGAGATCGAATTATCTCGCCAAAAACGAGGTCGCATTGCCTCGCCAAAACGAGATCGTATTGTCTCGCCAAAACGAGGTCGCATTGCCTCGCTAAAACGAGGTCGCATTGCCTCGCCTAAACGAGATCGCATTGTCTCGCATTCATCACCCTCCTCGGGACGCCGAGGAGAGGCCAGGCTCCTAGTGCCTCATGCATATCCTCCTTGAGAGGCCAGAGCATCCACATGAGCATTTCATACATATCATGCATCCTCCATTCATCATTGCATAAACATAAAAAACATGCTCCTATTTTCCTCTCTCAGTACCTTGCGGTTCAAAGTCACTTTCTTACAGTGCCTTGCGGTTTATGGCCCTATGGCTCGAGTCTCTTAAAGGTCCTCGCCACGCCGAGGATAAATCTTATTACGGCCTTATGGCTCAATTCTCTGGAAGATCCTCGCCACGCCGAGGATAAATCTTATTATGGCCTTATGGCTCGAGTCTCTTAAAGGTCCTCGCCACGCCGAGGATAAATCTTATTATGGCCTTATGGCTCAATTCTCTGGAAGGTCCTCGCCACGCCGAGGATAAATCTTATTGTGGCCTTATGGCTCGATTCTCTGGAAGATCCTCGCCACGCCAAGGATAAATCTTATTATGGTCTTATGGCTCAATTCTCTGGAAAGTCCTCGCCACGCCGAGGATAAATCTTATTATGGTTTCTTGTGGCTCAAATCTTTGGAAGGTCCTCGCCACGCGGATGATAAATTTTATTATGACTTTATGCTGAAGACTATATCTTATTTTCATGCCTATATTTGCCGGTCGAGGTCTAATTCGCCAATCAAAGGATCAATTATACACGAAGTTCACCCGCCAAGGCTCAAAAGTCAGCTACATAAACTCTTCTGGAAATTCAAAGCAAAATCTCAAAACCCTCAGCATCACAAGAAGCAACTGCGAGCAGATTATACTCCTTACCCTCGATGTTAGCCTCGAGGGCTAAGGAGTAGGGGGCTACTGAAGTGCACCGAAATATCAGGCCCAAACAGGTAAAAGTGTACTACGAAGTTTACTTAGAAGCTTGGGCCGGAAGAAGGGCCCAAGCCCAATTCACACTAAAGCCCAGGAGGCCCAAATAAGATCTTTCTATAAATAGAAGGAGACTCCCTTCTAGAAGGAGGAGGGGTAACTATTTCTTCCCTCTTTATTTTCATTCATTATGAAGATTTCACATTACAGATACTGATTCTCACACCTGAGGGTTATGGGGGACACCCTCACCCACTTACGGTGCTTTATTTTACAGGTAAAAACATGCCAGATATCCTACCGCGACAACCACCGTCGAACACGACGCCACCTTCGGCACCCCGGACACTACACGACAAGATCACCACACTTTTTGCGTGATCAACGTTATTCTTGGGCCTATTGATAGCACAATGTGGGGTACCAATGTAAAATATTAAAATATCTCTTTTCCTTATTTGGCAAGTTTATCAAATTCCGTACAAAGTGAAACGAAAGAATGGTTGATCCAAACACGCCATAAACATTACATTTCCGATAAACCCAACCGAGCCCAAACACACCCTAATAAACCCTAATAAAAGTTTCATTTCAGCGCTAGGTAACTTCACCCCTCTCTCTGTCTCTGAAGTCTATTTTATCAACATCTTGTAACGCCCCAAATTTGGCACCGACACCGCGCTCCCACAATTTGGTCATGTCACCAACAATCAAAACTTAAATCATAAATGTTCTAGTCTCATAATAATTAAATCTTAAACATCCTTGACTAAAGTCAAAATAAACCCAAAATAATTAAATACAAAATCGATCTAAAACTTGACATGATTCCATAATTTGTTTAAAATACTATTGAGTAATTCAATGAGAAAGGACTAAATCCAAAATTCTCGAAAGCCGTCATCTTGGTCTACCCGAACTGAAATCTTCTATTAATTCTTACTCATTACCTGAGAAGAAGAATATGAAGGGGTGAGCGAACAATGCTCAGTAAGTTCATATACAACCCCTCTGGTTATTAAGGATGAGTTGACCAGAAATAAATCTGAGATGAATATTTTTAGAATATTCAATATTCATTATTTAAAAAATCGATATGCAGAAGCAGTTTTTCAAATGTCAAACAGAAGATCGGAATTTCAAAGAGAGATACATACTCAACGATTGACTCGAGTGGCCCACTGCCATCAACCGTCCCATGCCAGTTGAAGATAACAAACTACTCACAGATATATACTTAGGATTCCAAGTGAAAGATAATATTACAACAAGTAGACTCGAGTAACCAATTGTCATCAACCGTCCCATACCAGATGATGATAACAGATTACTCACAGAATTCCATGATCACATAAGCAATTCATAAATCATAGTTCATAGATCGACTTCACATATCATAGTTCATAGAGCATTAGTATATCTGGATAACCACATCACGGGCCAAGTGGCGTTCGAATAATCCGACTGTTCGATAATCATATCCACTAATCAAGTGGTATTCGATAAATTCGACTGTTCAATAATCATGTAGCCGACATAGTGATCATGGTGGAATTTCAAATAATCAAATACTTTTACAAAATCAGGCATCGCCAAAAATCATGCTTTTCATATAAAAAGTATCTCACATGAAATTCAATAATTATGTGAGAATAAACAGAGAATCAAATCATGAGTTCGAATGAAGTGTAAGTGACGGAGTTCAAATTCAATTACTGACTTAAAGTCGGCGTATGTTTCAAGAAACATCGATATTAAAGAAGTAAAGGAAACCTAACGAACGGTACATAAAAGATTGGAGACCTAAAAGAGGTATAATCCCTTACCTCGAAATGCTTAGCGAAAGAAATATCAGCAACACATACGTTCGTCCTAATCTTCCTTGCCCAAATCTAGGTTCAAAATATGCAATAATCATTAAATCACAATTGTACCAACTACTCCTATTGATTCTATAATACTAATTAAAGTGATAGTTTACTAAATAATTTATTATTATTATTATTATTATTATTATTATTATTATTATTATTATTATTATTATTATTATTATTATTCAACTACACACACGCACAGTACACTCACACATGCACTTTCACTTGTTTATTTTTTTTTTTTTTGTAAAAACTATCATTCATGCAATTATGGCTTCTGTACACACACATTGCCCACACTTCTGGCACACACACAAGGAATAGTGCACACACGCACACTATTGCATTCATCTTTGATATACATTATATATATATAGATATATACACATTATGTCTATGAAGGTTTCATATACTATGTAATCAAAACAATCGAGAAGGAAAGATGGGAAACAATTTTTTACCCTGCGGCTCCTCTCTCACTGCCTTTAAAAAAAATATATATATATATATATATATATATATATATATATATATATATATATATATATATATATATATATATATATATATATATATATATATATATACTCTTCTCTGTTCCTTCCCTCTTAACCCTATTTATATAAAAACCCTATTAGGTTTCCTAACCCTAAAACTAAATGGACCAAGACCAATTTTTAATTAGGTAATATTGTTAGGAAATTGTAATTAAGTCTAGTCACAAGTGGGCCAAGCCCAAACTAATTTAATTAGTTACTTAATAGGTTCAAACCATTAATTTAACTCAAATAATTATAACATTAATTATATAGGTCTAAAACGATTGTACTATTAATTAACGCCAATTAATATTTTTGTTAAAATTATCGGGGTATTACACATCTCATCTCTGTCTCTGCTACGTTTGACATTATCTGCATCTCTAAATAAGGTTTGTACATTAATTTGAGTTTTTAGCGGTTGAATAATCTAATATTTCGTGTTTTCATGGTTCCTTTGTGTGTTTGTCGAAGCAATACTTGTTTTGTGTGTGAGCATGTCTATATGTGTGCAAGTTTTCAAGAAATTTCAATGGATACTTGTTCTATCATCATCCATGCTGTTTGTAAGCCCTAGTTATTTGTTATACAATCATTATGTGATATGACAAGGGTGTTCTCTAGGCTTTTTGGTTGTTTTATGATACGTACCGGGAGCTACAAGTAAATATAATTGAATTCGGTAAAATAAATGTCTTCAGCAAAACAACCTCCTGGTGTTGATTTGTCGTTCTGTTATTGTTTCAAATGAGCCATTTATTGTGTTGTGTGTATGTACACTTTTGGATGATGCTCTTTTATACATTAGGCATGACTAACTGAAGTACGATATCATGTCATATAGGTAACTTGAAGGATTTGGCTTGAATCTAACAGTTCATGTGAATGGCTTTATACTTATCCACTTCACCTTTTTCGTTGAGCTTTGTTTTGTTATCCATTTTACCCCAATTACCTTTCCTTCTAATGGCATCTCTGTCAACTCCCATGAGTCATTCCTTTCTATCACCTCAATTTCTCCATCCATTGCTTTCTTCCATTTGTCACTTTTTTCAACTTCTTCATAAGTAATAGGATCTAACTTGCTAAATAAAGCTAAGTGAGCCATACCTTCCTCCTTGGAGATACTATCTCCACTCACATATTATCATCTAAATAGGTGGTCTTTGAACACGCCCGTCATGATAGTCATGTCTGTCTAGTCACTATGATCAGGTTCCTCACTTTCTAATGTTGTTTCATTATGATTCCCTGGATCTTCATCTTCATCCATTTCCCACTCAAGATTGGCCGTTGTGATTGTTTCTTAGTGATCGTCACTCTAGTCCCAAGCTTTATCTTCTTCAAATATAGCATCAATAATGATCACTATCTTTTTAGAAATTGGATCACAAAAATGACAAGCCTTGGATTCTTTGTTGACTCCTAGTAGCATGCTCTTCATACTTTTGTCTTCGAGCTTAATCCTTTTGCTATCAGGAACATGCACGTGTGCTAAACATCTAAAAACCCTAAAGTGATCCACCGATGGTTTGAAGCCACTCCAATCTTCTTCCTGCATCATGTTTCTCACCACTGGAGCTGGACTTTTGTTCATACATGAATAGCCCAATTAACTTCTTCTTGCCAAAAACTTGGAATGAATTTTAACCGTTGGATTGTTCTGTCTTCAATGCATTATGATGCATTGTATGAACTATTGGTTAAAAGTCTTCATGAAGATATTGTCTTGATTTTGTCCAAAGGTCGAGCTGATTGATGTGACTTGACGTTCAAGCCTAAATTGTGATAAGTGCACCGCAGTTGGTTTTTGTTGAGATGTGTCTTAGAGACCGAGACTAAACATAGAGGAGGAAATGTCCAATGGAAATGAATGAAGGCACAATGCGAATCTCTTAGTTGTCAAGAAGATTTGCTAAGAATCTTTTGCAAATCTTCATAAACTTGAATGCGTGGAATTCAGTTGGTTTCTCTTCTTTTAACTTAGCACCACTAACACAGTAGATATTTGAAGAGCACATCATATATTGAGATATCTACTTATATGATATATGCTTGAGTGATATATGTCACTTGTCAAACTAATCCAATGTTTGAGTGTATGCCAATAGTTGGTAGGACATAGACTTGATATAGGTACAAAGACGACCTAGCCTAAGCCCTACGTTATGTTCAAGCGAGTTGCTACACTGACTGGTACGTAGCCCTTTTAACCACTCTTGGAACATGTTGTGTAATGGCAACACACAAATCACTGTCATGGAATATGCAAACATATATAGCATATATTTTGCACAACCATATTCCTAACAAGTTCCATGGTTCCGACTTCTACCCCTACTTGTTTAAATTTAAAAATTACACTACCAATGTATCAAAATTAAGTTCTTTAAATAATACACTAATTTTGAAACACACTAGTGTCATATATTTATGAAGCACAAAAAAAAAAAAAAAAACTTGCGCAGTTGACATGGCTTCGTATCAAATTTTTTGCGCTTTTGCTACTAGGAATACCCACTAATTTTCAAGATAAAATAGGGTCTGGCTTGATTGCAAAAGGTGAGGTGGCAATATAAAATTTATCTTTTCCTTTGGTAAGTTTATCAGTTCTCGCAACTAATCCTACCAGTTGATACCCCATTTCAATCCATACAAAGAAAGAAAAAGGTTGTTTCCCAAACACGTCTTATACATTTATGATAAACCCCCAAACACACCAATTTCAGGATTTTAGCCCTTGCTAAAAGGTCACATCTCTCTATCTCCTAAGGTTGCAACATCAATTTCATCGATTTTTCCATCTCAAAATTTGTACCTTCACGGTTACTTTGGGTTTGTTAGGGTGTTTCTTTTTGTGTGTGTAGACATAATATGTATACTAAATGATTCTTGTTTGTGTATAAATATTTATGTTGTTTCAAAACGATAAAACAAAGGTGTTCACGAGACATTTAGTATATATATATATATATATATATATAATAATAAACAAATAATTGTAACGTAAAGATTGTGAGTTTGATGTACATAAACTGAAATTATTATAATGCATCGATTAAGAAAAAGTAAAATTATTAATAGAGACTACAATAAATAAATAAAATCTTTTATAAATTTTAGAATATTTTTAAAAAAAAATTCAACATCTGTCATTAAATATGTGCGATTATTACTACTTTCACTATGATTAAATATGTACAATTACAATTACTATCACTATCACATAACAAAATACACGTAATCAATATTAATATAATTTTTTATCTTTTAGCTAGTGTGCTATGAAAATTAAACATGTCATTAAAATGTAAGGATAAAAATATTAGTGAATTTAATTATTGCTTATTACATGAATGAAAAATCTATATATATATATATATATATATATATATATATATATATATATATATATATATATATATATATATATATATATATATCTTTAAATGAATATATATTTGTTAGATAATAAAAATTGCACAACAAATTCAAATGACGATAAACCAAAGAAAAACAACTAAAATTACATACTTCCTACAGTCATCCCTCCCCCGAAATGGTCAAATTGTCCCCGACTCAAAAACCCTTTCATTAATAATGTCACTCAAATGAAGTGACACTAATAATATGTGTACTTAATTATTACAAATATATATATACAAATATTTAAGCTCAGTTCAATAAACAATAAAATAGATATTTAAGCTATGATTGCTCTCAATTCATTGTACATCTCATAGATGATGATATAATCGGCTACTCGCTCATATACATAATCACACCCTTCTAGAGTCATTGTACATGTTCCCATAGCAATTAAACTACGATTTATTTGCTCATATTCATCCTTGCTTTTCTACAATGTCAATGAGCGAAAATGGAATCCGGTAATGATGATGTTGTCACCTCTCACCTAGACTATGTTGATTTTTAAAAGTCCACTTATCCAGCATCTCATAACTGATGTTACTACTTTTGTCGGTGAAATTACTTGGTTATAGACAACAAACTTGGTCACATGACATTTATATTCAAAGAGGAAGCACATTTATTTCTGAGTAAGCAATATTTGTTGAGTATCAAATTAGACATGTCAGACTTTAAGGATCCATAGTTATTCATCAAATTATATTTCACTATGTACTTGTTCTTTAGCTTATATGGATAGAATTTGTCTTGACAAAACTCACAAGTAAATTAATATCAATATAGGATGATCTTATAGTATAATGAGTTTTTTAAATGTTGTTCTTGTTTCCCTTGCATATTGGTAAAAAGAGAAACGTCATTCCCTCTTAGATTGATATTATTTAATTTCTTAATAGCTTCTTATGTTTTTTTTTTTTACTTATCAATACTTGTATATGTCTTCATATGTAAATATAATCTTTATTTTGTAAGTAGTTACAGTGGTTATCTAGTAATCTTCAGATGAGCAAATTATATTTGTCATTATATATATATATATATATATCTTTCTATTTTTGGCTAGTACATTTTGAAGGGATCATAGAACTAAGAAAAATGTAATAAAACAAAGTGTTTCAGTTTTCAATGCACTGTTAATTAAATGTTTAGTATAAAATTAAGAAAAATGTAATAAAACAAAATGTTTCATCTTCCGATACATATTTGTGTTTCTTGTGTTCAGATGGTCATCATAGTCGTTAGGTTTGTTCAGATGGTTTCTTGTGTTTCTTTTAGTCATAACTCATAAGACATGGAATACATAAAGTGTGTCCAAATTTTGAGATGTGGGTTGAATTTTTGATACTTAATAAATTTTGGGAGATTATTTTTGAATACATTGATGCTTACTTTCAACTATATTTTGTATTTGATAATGGTTTCGAGAGCATAAGATTATGAGAACAACTTTGGGAAGGAATTTGATATTACATAACAAGTGTGTAGATTGTTTCCGATTACGTCATGACAGTTAAGCAATCACATCTTAGCATGATGAAATTTTAGACATCATTTGACACCTTCCTCACTTTTTTATCATTATAATATGGCACGTAGAAGAGGACATACCACTAACCGAGGTCGTGGTCGCGGTTGAGGAAACAGGGGAGGAAAAGCAGTAGAAGACTCCGTTTCCGAAAGTGTGTGGGAACAATCTGGAACCCAATTTAATATGAGTAATGAAAACCCTATCCCTGAAGTGCCTCAGCCAAACGCATCAAATCCTGCTTTAGTGGATCCTATACTTATGATGAACCTTCTATAAAATTTGACCCAAGTTGTAAATAGGATTGGTCAAATTGTCCAACCGCAACCTCAGTCGGATGCACCACAACCTCAGCCTGCTGCACCGCAACCTCCACCTGTAGTTCCTCAACCTCGAACAGTAGCAAAGGACCCCCTTGACATATTTCATAAGAGAATCCCTAAGCCCTTCTCAGGCGCGCCATGCACCATTAAACCTAAGGAATGGGTTAAAAGTATGAAGAATATTTTTAGAACCATGACTCTCACAAGTGAACAAAAGGTCAACCTCGCCACTTTCAAGTTCGAAGGAGAGGTTGATCAGTGGTAGCAGTCTGAGATGAGAATTGTTGAAGCAACTGGGGCAAGAGAATACACGTGGGAGACTTTTCTCGAGGTCTTCTACAAGAAATATTTTCCTGAAAGTGTGTAGGACGGTAAACTGGTTGAATTCCTAAATCTAGAACAAGGAAAGATGATGGTGGATGAGTATGTTGTCAAATTTATGGAGCTGTCAAAATACGCTCCTGGTCTCATTGAGAATGAGAAACAGAAGGCCAGGATGTTTGAAAGAGACCTCGATGGGAGAATTAGTCATCGATTGGTAGCCTTACAGTTGGAGACTTATGCTGAAGTTATCAACCAGGCTAGAATACTTGAACGGGTATTAGCAAACTATTAGAAGAAGGAAGAGAAAAAGAGAGATTTTGAGCGTCTTAGAAGTAGTTCTCGAGATCAATCGGGTTATTGAGGAAATAATTCTCGGGATCAGTCAGGTTATCGAGGAGGTAGTTACAGTGGTCATAAGAGGAGAACCACAGATGATAATATATCCAAGGGGTCAAATCAATGGAGTCAGAATCAGAATCAAGGACAAGATCAGAGACAAGACCAAGGTCAGGACAAATGGAATGCGAATCGTGGACAAATTGAGAATTGTAAGACCTGTGGGGGGAAAACATCCGACATTGGCTTACCACAGGGAACCATGAGCTTGTTTTATGTGCAGCAAGATGAGACACAGAGTCAGAGATTGCCCTGAGCCACTGAGGAATCCAGTTGTTCAAAACACTACTGGCGGGGACAAACCTAAACCAAATGAGCAGGGTAGAGTGTATACAATGATCGCAAGAGATACTCGCGCTACTAATGACGTGGTGGCATGTACTGTCCAACTCTCTTCTCGTAGTTTGTATGCATTGATTGATCTGGGTGCTACATATTCTGTAATATCTACATCCCTTGCACAACGCATGAAACTGCCACCACAAAACCTAGATATTGAGTTAGTTATAGATACACCAACGGGGGAGTCTATTCCAGTGACTTCAGTGTATAGGTCTTGTTCGTTGAATTTGGAGGGTAGGGAAATACCTATAGATCTTATTTCCTTATATATTCAAGATTTTGATATAATTTTGGGAATGGACTGGTTAGCCGCCTTTCATGCTAAGGTGGATTGTTTTGGGAAGGAGCTAATATTGTGTATTCCAGAAGAACCAGAGTTTCGATTTAAGGGTACTAAGCCAACGGCCCTCATAGGTTGTATCTCATCAATGCAAGCTCGTAGATTGTTAATGAAGGGTTTCCAAGGTTATTTGGCGCACATTACTGATACACGTAAGGAAGGGGTTAGTCTAGAGTCACTTCCTGTGGTTAAGGAGTTTACGGAGGAGTTTCCTAATGAATTACCAGGACTTCCACCAGAGAGGGAGGTGGAATTCTTAATTGATTTAGCACCTGGGACAACCCCAATCTCTAAAGAACCTTATAGAATGGCTCCAGTGGAACTTAAAGAACTGAAGGAGCAATTACAGGAGTTGTTGGAAAAGGAGCTCATTAGGCCTAGCGTATCACCATGGGGTGCTCCAGTTTTGTTTGTGAAAAAGAAAGACGGGACGATGAGGCTATGCATTGATTACCGTGAGTTGAATCGGGTCACAGTAAGGAACAAATACCCGTTACCAAGGATCAATGACCTTTCTGACCAACTACAAGGTGCATGCTACTTCTCTAAGATCAATCTTTGTTCGGGGTACCACCAACTGAGAGTTAGAAAAGAGGATATTGCTAAGACTACATTTAAAACACGGTACGAATACTACGAGTTTTTGGTGATGCCGTTTGGGTTGACGAATGCTCCGGCAGCATTTATGGACTTAATGACCGAGTGTTTCGAAAGTTTCTATATCAGTGTGTAATTGTCTTCATTGATGATATACCGATCTACTCAAAAACTTGAGAGGAACACGAGCAACACTTGAGAGTGGTACTGTAAATTTTAAAGGAGGAGAAATTATATGCGAAGTTTAAGAAATGTGAGTTTTGGTTGGAAACGGTGAGTTTCTTGGGTCATGTAGTGTTAAAAGATGGAGTCTTAGTAAACCCAGCCAAGATAGAGGCAGTAGTAAACTGGGAGAGACTGACAACCGCTACGAAAGTTTGAAGTTTCTTGGGGCTATCTGGATATTATCGTCGTTTTGTAGAACAGTTTTCAAAAATCGCAAGACCTCTAGCCCAGTTGACTCCGAAAAAGAAGAAGTTTGTTTGGACAGAGGAGTGCGAGGCAAGTTTTGAGGAGTTGAAGAAAAGATTGGTGTCAGCTCCAATTATTGCTTTACCGTCAGGATCAGAGAAGTTTGTGATCTACAGTGATGCTTCGTTAAAAGGTATGGGGTTTGTATTGATGCAAGACGGGAAGGTGATTGCCTACGCCTCAAGGCAATTAAAGAACTTTGAAAGAAAATATCCAACCCATGACTTGGAGTTAGCCGTAGTAGTGTTTACCTTAAAAATTTGGAGACATTATTTATATGGAGTGACTTGTGAGATTTATACCGACCACAAGAGCCTTAAGTACATTTTCACTCAGAAAGCATTGAATATGAGACAGAGGAGATGGTTAGAGCTATTGAAAGATTATGACTGCACCATTCTCTACCATCCAGGTAAATCCAATGTTGTGGCTGATGCTTTGAGTCGTAAGAGCAAAGGAACCTTGACAATGATGTTAACAAAGGAGAAGAGCATTCTCGAGAATATCAAGAATTTGGGTTTAGAAGTTTGGGTAAGGGAGGAAAAGGCTATCTAGCACAATTGAGTCTTCAACCGCCCTTGCTAGAGAGGATCAAAACTACCCTGAAAGTTGATCCAGAGTTAGTAAAAATTAGTGAAGGGGTAGAGATTGGAGCTCATGTGGACTTTCGACTTGGAGGGGATGGTATTTTACGCTTTGGAAAAATTCCATCGAATCCAGAGATAAAGAGGGAAGTGTTAGAAGAAGCTCACAATTCAAGATTTGTGATACATCTTGGGAGCACAAAGATGTATTGGGATATGCGAGACACTTTCTGGTGGAGTAATATGAAGTGCGAAATTGCAGAATTTGTGTCTAAAACTCTCGTGTGTCAACAAGTGAAGTGCGAACATCATAGACCGCGAGGATTGTTGCAGTAAATGCCCATACCTGAGTGGAAATAGGAACATATAACTATGGACTTCGTGGTGGGGTTGCCGAAAAAATTAAAAGGAAAGAACTCCATTTGGGTTATCGTAGATCGTTTAACAAAGTCAGCACACTTTTTAGCCTTCTGGATTAATGACCCGTTGAAAAAGTTGGCCAAGATGTACATAGATGAGATTGTCAAGTTACACGATGTGCCAGTCTCGATTGTGTCTGATCGCGGCACTAGGTTTACCTAAAAGTTTTGGGGTAGTTTGCAGAAGGCCTTGGGCACCACTTTGAGTATGAGTATGGCCTTCCATCTGCAGACAGACGGCCAATCTGAGCGGACCATCCAGACTTTGGAAGATATGCTTCGTTCTTGTGCTTTGGACTTTCCGGGTAGTTGGGATGATCATTTACCCCTAGTAGAGTTCACCTACAACAATAGTTACCATGCAAGCATTGATATGGCACCGTATGAGGCATTGTATGGAAGAAGATGTCGTACGCCTACATGTTGGGATGAAGTAGGAGAACGAAAGTTGTTGGGACCAGAATTGGTACATAGTACCTCGGAGAAAGTACAGCATATTAAGAAGAGAATGCTAACGGCTCATGGTAGATAGAAGTCCTACGCCAATAAACGTCGACTTGAACTCGGATTCGAAGTAGGGGATCGTGTGTTCCTCAAGGTTTCCCCTACGCGAGAAGTTATGAGGTTTGGTATTAAGGGTAAGCTTAGTCCGAGATTTGTAGGACCATTTGAAGTGATAGAACTTGTAGGGGAAGTTGCATACCGACTAGCTTTGCCACCATTACTTTCAGGGGTGCACAACGTGTTCCATGTTTCAATGTTGAGGAAGTATGCCCCAGATCCGAGTCATGTGATCAAGTATAAGCAGCTCCATTTAAGAGAGGATCTTAGTTACGCTGAGCAGCCTATTAAAATTGTAGATCGAAAGGATCAAGTCCTTCGGAAGTGAACCATTCCCTATGTCAATGTTCAATGGAGCAATCACACCGAGAGGGAAGCTACTTGGGAACTTGAGGAGGAAATGAAAGAGAAGCACCCCGAACTCTTCGCATGACCTGGTACGTAAGTTTAGGGACTAAACTTCTTTTAAGGAGGTGAGAGTGTAATACCCCGATTATTTTGGAGGACCAATATAATCCAGAAACTCTGATGCCAAGCACTGGCATCAGGATACATTTAACAGGATTCTGGAGAACCAAAATCAATCCAGAAAGTTTGATGTCAATCCCTGGCATCAGGATACATTTAACAGTATTTTGGAGGACCAAAATCAATCCAGAAAGTCTGATGTCAATCCCTGGCATCAGGATACATTTAACAGGATTTTGGAGGACCAAAATCAATCCAGAAACTCTGATGCCAATCACTGGCATCAGGATACATTTGACAGGATTTTGGAGGACCAAAATCAATCCGGCATCGGATGCATTGACAGATTTTGGAGGACCAAAATCAATCCAGAAACTCTGATGGCAATCACTGGCATTAGGATACATTTGACAGGATTTTGGAGGACCAAAATCAATCCAGAAAGTCTGATGTCAATCCCTGGCATTAGGATACATTTGACAGGATTTTGGAGGACTAAAATCAATCCAGAAAGTCTGATACCAAGCACTGGAATCGGGATACATTTAACAGGATTTTGGAGGACCAAAATCAATACAGAAAGTCTGATGCCAAGCACTGGCATCAGGATACATTTAACAGGATTTTGGAGGACCAAAATCAATGCAGAAAGTTTGATGCCAAGCACTGGAATCAGGATGCATTTGACTTGATTTTGGAGGACCAAAATCAATCCAGAAACTCTGATGCCAAGCCCTGGCATCAGGATGCATTTGACAGCATTATGCAGTACCAAAATCAATCCAGAAACTCTGATGCCATGCCCTGGCATCAGGATGCATTTGACAGTATTTTGGAGGACCAAATTAATCCAGAAACTATGATGCCAAGCCCTGACATCAAGATGAATTTGACAGTATTTTGGAGGACCAAATCAATCCAGAAAGTCTGATGCCAAGCACTGGCATCAGGATGCATATGACAGCATTTTGGAAGACCAAATTAAATCCAGAAACTCTGATGCCAAGCCCTGGCATCAGGATGCATTTGATAGTATTATGCAGGACCAAATCAATCCAGAAACTCTGATGCCAAGTCCTGGCATCAGGATGCATTTGACAGTATTATGCAGGACCAAATCAATCCAGAAACTCTGATGCCAAGCACTGGCATCAGGATGCATATGACAACATTTTGGAAGACCAAATTAAATCCAGAAACTTTGATGCCAAGCCCTGGCATCAGGATGCATTTGACAGTATTTTGGAGGACCAAATCAATCCAGAAACTCTGATGCCTAGCCCTGGCATCAGGATGGATTTGACAGTACTTTGGAGGACCAAATCAATCCAGAAACTCTGATGCCAAGCCTTGGCATCAGGATGCATTTGACAGCATTATGCAGGACCAAAATCAATCCAGAAACTCTGATGCCAAGCCCTGGCATCAGGATGCATTTGACAGTACTATGCAGTAACAAATTAATCCAAAAACTCTTATGCCAAGCCCTGGCATCAGGATGGATTTGACAGTATTTTGGAGGACCAAAATGAATTCAAAAATTCTGATGCCAAGCCCTGGCATCAGGATGGATTTCACATCATTTTGCAGGACCAAATTAATTCAACATTTTACGATTACAAAACAAAATACTGTAACACAAACATGGAATAAACATAAATTTTTAATTATCACATTTTCAAACAAATTTGTCATTGTTTTTTGTTGTCCCCTTTCAAAATAAATGTTTCAGCCATCTTTACCCTATATTTAACAGCATCAATACTACTAGGAATCATTTGTCCTCTTAGCAAACATTCAATTAAAGAACATAGAAAAACACCACAACCTTCTGTGTTAGGATTTTGTTGTGCTGATTTTTCAAATCTTCCAATGTTGCATTTGAATTTAGGCTTGTTCAGATCCTTGTGTTGTCCAGGAAAGAAATTCACAAGTGTTTTCATTCTGCGTTCAACATAATTTACCTATAGAGAAAATAACCAATAAAACTTAATCTAAAGACATTTCTTAAAAGACAATACTAATATAACAAAATACATTACTAATAAAATTCAAGCATAATGCTTACAAGAAGGAGAGTGTGGCAAAGTATCAGGTGTTGAAATAATGTTTAATAGGATATTTATATGCACTAACAATCCAAACCCTAAAAGGAAAAATCTTAAACAAAAAGACGAAAAAGCTCGAAAACTTCAAAGGCCCATAACAGTACTTAAACAGCATTTTTTGGGCTAAAAATGAACTGTTCACAGGGTAAACCCCGTGATTCTTGTAGAGCTCGTCGAGAGCTTCGATTTGATATGCGATGGGTCCCGTAATTCATCCGGATGCGAAAGTTATGCTCCGTTAAAATTCTACTGACCGTTAGGTGCTCTCTACTATTGCTTAACGGAAACTAACGGAAAAACTGTCAGACCAATAAAACTTAAACTAGACATAGGCATCATCAGAGCAGAAAAGGATTGAAGCACTAACATCTACCAGCAAATAGACCTGAACATGCATTATAACTAATAAACTAGACACACATAATTCAATGTGTAGATGTGAGCTTTAACAAGATGAGAACAAACATCATCAGTCTATTAATGGATTTGAAATAACATTATTATTTTGGATCCCTCTCAGTGCCACCCTTCACTCTTCACATGGGTCTGTTGTGATAGAGATCGTCTCACAGCCTCACAGGAAACAAGGTGACATCTATAGGTGGTTTTTGAATCATAAGATAGACCCATCATTCTCAAAAGAACTTCTTGAACCCTTGAAACACGGGCTGGCAACAAGTTAGGGGCACAAAGGGGATTCAGAATCACATTTCCATGAGATGGAAGAATGGCCAAGTTTCCATGACAATACAAAGTTGTTGAATGTAGTGTACTGAAACCCGAAAAGGAAACAAAAGATTACATTTGAGGACTGATAGAGGTAAGAAAATTGCCTTTAACTGAACAGGAACATGTAATATTTGATTTACAGTTGTTTGAACCAATTAGAAACAAAATAATACCTTTGAGATTACCTTAATGTTGTATTATATATCAGATGTACCTCTTACGACCTCGGCACAACAACGTCACGTCGCACTGCTTGAGCCCTAATTTGAGAAAACATTATGTGTAGTTGTTGATTAAGAATTCAACAGCTAATTTGCTTTCACTTTGGGTTTGACTGAGCGACCAAGAGAGATTGGCTAGCTGTGGTGCACACGAGCAAGGAAAGAATCAATGCGCCGTGGTAGGAGATGGATTCAGACACAATTGCTTCGATTAATGGTTGAAGATGAAGATTAGCGTGGGTTGTGCTAGGGATTTGGGATTTCAAAGTCGGGTTAGGGTTCGTATTTGAGAGAGAGAGCCTGATGATTTTGGGGAGGATTCGACGGAGGAAGTCGTTGAAGAGGAACAGTGTCATTGAAGAGGAATTGTGGTGAAATTGGGAAGCAATATCGTCGATACGACACTAAGAGGTAAAGGGCAGTGATGTACTTTTGCCTTAAAATTGTACCTAAAAGATATGTCCAAAAAAAAGCTGGATTCATTTGAAAACATGTTTTAAAAAATGTACCGGCTCGTAATTTTTTCTTAATTTAATTTAATCGGGCTTAGCCCACTTGTGACTCAAGTAAATACAATGCTTTTAGGACTTTTTTTTAACTTAAATTAATTTTGGTCTAGTCCAGTGGAACTCAAAAATCCCAATTAGGGTTAGAAAACCTAGTAGGGTGTAATATAAATAATTTTTGTGAGGAGGAGACCGAAACATTTTTAGAAAAGAAAAGACATCACTGCAACGGCAGCCGAGAGAGAGAGAATCGAGAAAGGCGGCAGTGGGGTAAGCAAATCAACCTCCCTTTTGTCACTTTGATTTACCTTGGTAGTACAACATAACATACACAGTAACTGATCCTGGAAGATAAAGAGATAAGGAAATTATAAGTGGCTGATGACTTTCTTGGATTATAATATATGTATATCAATAATATATATATATATATATATATACACACACACACATATATAATATAAACCATTTGTAAGTTAGTGATCATGCTATTGATACATACATATTTATACATACATGTTTATATGATACAGATCAATCCAGTGTATGTGAGTACGTGAGTAGGTATGTGTGTGTCATGAAGGTGTGTAAGTGTGTGTGCAGAGGAGTGAGAAACCAAAGGAAAAGTTTTTTTAAAAAATAATAATAATAATAATGTAGTTGCTAACAGTAAGTATATTTTTTTATAAACAATATATTTCATTCATTACTACTTCTAATTTATTTTGTTTAGAATTCATAAAAGATGTTAAGTATATATTTAGCATATAGCTATTTTAATAGTGGTTATGAATTAGAATTAATGTTAGGAGTTAATTATAATTAAAACAATAATAGTTAGCAATTTTGTTTCGTTTGAAATTTTTAGAATTGGGCAAGCGAGCCTAGGACGATCGTACGTGTTGCGAATTAATTTTACTGAGCATATCGAGGTAAGGGATTACGTTTCTTTCAGGTTATTTTGTAAAATTATATAAATACTCTTTATATTAGGCTTCCGCTGATTTTTTTGAAAATTCGTTCTTTCAAGTTTTAATTGCCATGCCCGACCTCATATCGGTAGTTGCTTTGACTCCGTCGTTAGCCTTTGTTGAATATCTTCGTTATGAATTCGATATCGCAAATTTTCGTGCTTAAACTTGTCTACTTGAAATATTTTTTTTATTATCGAAAAATCTATTTTTTTTTTGTATATGTCAACTTATCGGCATACTCCTTTGTATTGAAAATTGAGCTACCCGGCCCAATAGGCCCAAGATACAAGCAAGTCACGTGCACGGCACGTCTCCACTAGTCATGAGCAGAACGCGTGCATTCTAGGATCCAGGCCACATTAAGGAAACAGGTAGCAACCAGAATTGTACTGCGAGCTGGGAGCTTAGCACCTTGCGGGCAGGAATGTAGCTAGCTGGGAGTTTACCCAGTAGGCAATAATTCATCGAGCAAGACTTACTATGCTTGATTATGAAAGTAACAGTCGTCTTGAACGTGGGCAGTTACTTCCGAGAAACTCGCCGCTACCTTCATGATCAGACCGTTGTGGTAAAAGTGGCAGTTAATGTGCCCACTAGGCATGCCATGACACTTAATGGGAAGTTACTCACCCTCCGGCTCAGGTTATAAAAGCCCCTCAAAACAAAGGATGGAGGTACGTGATTTCTGTAAGGCAAAACACTGTCAAATTGTTTACTCACTTAAGTGTTAAAGCTAATTCTTATGTCAGAGGGACTTTATAGGGAAAGCCCCTGCCTAGTTCACGGTTGTCGCTTGTTTTACAGGGTTGGGCCTTAGAGATTTCAGATACGTTGAAAGCCAGATATACAATTATAGAAGCCCAGTGTGTCCTAGGATTATTTTGGACGCATCAGTTGGTTCCATTGTCGGGAAACGCATATCTCAAAATTTTTGCTTCTTGGTAACTTGAAAAGTTTTGATAATGGCAGAGAATGGTGTTAACGGCGGTAATCCGGATGAAGTACATACTGCAACCCCAAGTCTTAACCTTCTGGCTGGTAATAATCCACCACCTCACGATGCCCGTCATCACCTTAATCAAAAGCGGGGTCTGGATTCATTAGCAAGGAGTGTGGTGGCCGCTGTTGGCCTGGCTAATGAATTCCGGGAGGAGGCCTTACGCTAGAGGGCAATATACTTGGGGCAAATGCACCAGTTGAACCTGCAGTTGATCGCAAGGGGTAAGCCACCTTTACCCATTGAATTGGAGCCCCTACCTGGTTTCCCCGCACCAAGTCAGGCAGCAAGTGGGTCTAGAACTGGGGGAAATCCACTTAATCCAGTGCAAGTTCCTTCACAGCCTCCTGCACGGGGATCCAAGGGATGAAGCCAGCAAGAATGCCGAGCCAGTCACAGAGTTGTTCCTAGTGTGCATTCTCAATTGGGACCCCGAGTTGGAGACGATTCAGCATAATCTCGTTGTCATCGTAGATCACCTTCTCCACGAAGGACGCATCCTCGTCGTCCTCGTTCACCATCTCCGCGAAGATCGCATGCTCGCAATCACCGCACTCCATCCCCTAGGATATCTCATGCTCGCCGTTACCGGACACCCCCTCCTAGACGGTCACAAGTTCATCTGTCACATCAGTCTATAGAAAGGAGGGAGTTGCAACAATCAAATGCCCAGAAAAATTTGGTGGCTAATAAGCTAGTGCCTCAGCTTGCAGGTGTAGCCCAGGCACAGGTGGCACAGGTCGTGGGCGTTGCTCAAGCTATGGGAGCTATGGGACCCCCACAGGCCCCTCTTGTGCCAGGGACACAGCCTCAACTCGCGGGTGGTTTGCCTACAACCTTCAATATGCAAGAGTTTGAGGATTTGAAGCGCTGAATGGAGGCATGGGAGCAAGGCAAGGCTTTGGATGGGAATTTTCTGGGAACGTCAGCTATTCCGTTAGCCCCTTGGATTGAGAATGCGCCTCCAGCACAAGGGCTTATTTTTCCAAATGTTAAAGAGTATACAGGGAAGACAAAGGCGAAAGATTGGTTGATGTCTTTTTAGTCCCAGATAGGTCTTGTCACATCATATGAGGCATTGAAGATTCGAGATTTTGTAGAAGCATTACAAAGGAAGGCACTGGCTTGGATGGGAGCTCTTCCTCGCCGATCTATCAACATTGGACTGACCTACGTGCAAAGTTCTTAGCAGACTTTGGGACATCGGGAGCTATTTCAAAGACAAGAGTTGACTTGTCTAAGGCTAAGCAAGGAGCCCATGAATCAATGGCCAGTTATTTGGAGGGGTTTACGAAGATGCTCGAGCAGGTTCCTGGATTGTCCGAGCATGAGGTTACTTTGTGTTTTGAAACAGGTTTACTCGAGGGAGAAGGTGGTTTGATTTCGGAGTTGAGCATGCGAGAACCCAAGACGCAGGCTGAGATGTTAATGCGGACTCATAAATGGTGCGCGGGGGAGATCGCTAAGAAGGAAAAGAAGAAGGAAAGTCCTGAGATTGGGGCTAATCCCAAGGGTAGCGGCCAGGGTGCAGGTGGTGGTTATAATAAGAGCAAGTCGCGATATGATCACCCTGGGGAGTTTCTACGAGAGAGTGATCTCACCCCGCTCAACACATTGCGGGAGGACATAATGTACGAGGTCCGAGATGATTCCACGCCCACCTCGCATGAACCCTAAAACGGCAGATTCCAGGGATCGATCTAAGAGGTGTGCCTATCATGATGATTATGGGCACACAACAGAGGAATGTTGGCCACTAAAAAAGGCCATTCAGAAGCTGATAAATGAAGGCCGGTTAGACCGGTTCAAGAGAGATGGAGGGAACAGGGGGAATGTTCCCCGGAGTGATGCACCCCCGATCAGAGGGGTAATTAATGTAATTATGGATGAGGAGCCCATACCCACTCAGCTCGGCAAGCAGATTTATTCTTTGTCAAAGGTGGTAGATCGCCCGACCACTTTGCAAGAAGGAGAGGAAACAATACAATTTACTCGCAGTGAGTTGGCGAGTAATGTGGCGGGGGAACAGTCCTTGATTGTCTTTGCTTTGGTCGATGGTTGGGTTTTGAACAGAATTTTGGTGGATACTGGAGCCTGCAGGGATGTGATGTATTACTCGTGCTTTCGAGGCTTAGAGCTAAAAGATGACCGCCTCAAGCCTTATGCAGGGACTTTGGAGGGCTTCACCAATCATAAGGTACCCGTAAAAGGTACAGTCAAGCTAGAAGTTTTTATCGGTGAAGGCAGTCGCACTTGAGCTGAAAAAGTCATATTTATGGTGATTGACTTGAAATTCCCCTATAACATTATTTTAGGGGTACCGAGCATGACCAAGTTCCAAATGGTCGCTTCCATTCCTCACCAGCGAGCTAAGTTTTACACTGATCAAGGAGTGGGGCTATTGAAGATTCTGCCCCCGGCAGTGCTAGAGTACGTACGGGATAGTCAGAGGAAGAAACAGAAGTTGACATTGGAGGATGGTGAGCAAAAAGTTACCATCAGCACCAAGGAAAAGTCTCAGGTAACGGTGGGGCCTTCAACTGTTGCTATGGTTAGCGAGGGCTTGGAGAAAGATGAGCAGCGTGGTCACGAGGAGGATACTTGTCCCTTGCCGACCTTGGGGTCGGGGGGACAAGTCGAGCAGGCTGTGGATATAGAATTGGCACCAGATGAACAAGAAAATTGGGAGGTCACTTGTCCTTTGCCAACATTGGGGTTGAGGGGACAGGCCGAGCAAGCGGTGGATATGGAATTGGATCAGCTTGATGCAGCTGAAACTCAGGTTGAGGAAGAGGAAAAAGTGGAGTGTGACACACTCCAAATGCGGGATGAGCCAGAATTTACAGCTCAAGACGAGCTTGAAGAAGTGGTCATTAACTTTACTTACCCCGAACATAAGATAAAAATTGGCAAGGCACTGTCAGCTGAGGCTTAGGCTAATTTGGTCAAGCAGCTCTAGGAAAGCTTGGACGTGTTCGCATGGAGGCCAGAGGATATGCAAGGGGTGAGCGAAGATGTTGTCGTTCACTGTCTTAGTGTGGATCTAGCTTTCAAGCCAATTCAACAGATGCCCAGAGTGTATTCTGCAGAAAAGGACAAGGCGATCAAGGAAGAGGTAGATAAATTGCTCAGTGTGGACATTATATAGGAGATACACTATCCGACCTGGCTATCTAATGTAGTCATGGTTAATAAGTCAAATGGGAAATGGAGGATGTCTGTGGATTTCACTGACCTCAATAAAGCTTGCCCGAAAGATTGTTACCCTCTCCTTCGCATCGACAAGTTGGTGGATGCTATAGCAGGCTTCAAGTTCTTGAGTTTCATTGATGCATAGTCGGGGTATCATCAAGTGAAGATGAGTGGACATGATAAAGCCTTGACAGCATTCCGAACAGCAGGTGGGCTCTACTGTTATAAAATGATGCCATTTGGCTTGAAGAATGCAGGGGCTACTTATCAACGGATGGTGAATAAGGTCTTCAGCTCATAGATCGGCAGAAACGTGGAGGCCTACATTGACGATATGGTGGTGAAGACTAAAGGGCATGATCATACTGTTGACTTGGGAGAGACCTTCGACAATCTCAGGAAAAACAACATGAAGCTTAACCCGAGCAATTGTGTGTTCGGGGTGAAGGCAGGCAAATTCCTGGGATTCATGGTGATTGAAAGGGGTATTGAGGCCAACCCGGAGAAAATCAAAGTATTGGTCACCATGAAGCATCCTCGCTGCATCAAACACGTACAGAAACTTAATGGACGGGTTATAGCCCTTGGTCACTTTATTTCCAAGTCGGCAGAAAGGTGTCTGTCATTCTTTAAAGTGCTTCGAGGAAACAAAGGGTTTTAAGGGACAAAAGAATGCCAAGAAGCTTTCAAGCAGCTAGTAGCATACTTGGGACAGCCTCCATTGTTAAGCAGCCCGGTCCTTGGTGAGAATTTGTTTGTGTATCTAGCGGCCACAAAGCAGTCAGATGCAGTGGTTAGTTAGGGAAGAATGTAACTTACAAAAAGT
>CM028384.1:25965310-26139678 GCA_013146195.2 Codonopsis lanceolata | reverse complement strand
TGAACACTTTCGTCAAAAACCGGCCACAAACCTAGACTCGGTCTCAGGAGTCTACCATGCAATAACCAAACCAAGTATATGAGGATCAAACTACGTGATCCCAAACTCGAGTTCCCAGAAACCTCTCTCAATAAGCACTGACCACATAAAAATCTCTTTAGATTGAAAATATTATGACTCGTATTTGGTTCGCGCTACACATGAACTACTAACCAAACTCGTACACGAAACCCAAGCTTTTAACATGAAACAAGTTCAAACACATCGTAATCTTGAAATGCGGAAACTATTTGTTCCGGGGCACATCCATAGGTAGTAACAGACCTTAAGTCACAAGAAGTAATAATTGCCTATAGAGCAATTTAACCAAATCGAGAACAATCAAGTGGACATTTCAAACCATGCAAGTAATACTCGCGATCTCGTATCATGCGGGTAAGAACTTCTATAAGAGTGCAACAATAAAAATGTTTTGAAAATTCGTTCATTTGGAATTCATTTTGGTAGCGGGTATAGTCGATTCTACCACAATTCATACCAATCCTAGTCCAACAACGATCCTTTTGATCACCAATTTAGAGTGCAAGGCTAAATTGAATATTCAAAAACTTAGTTCTGAAGGATGAAGGTTCATGATAGAAAGGTTTTAAGCATCCTTTAATAGTCTCTCCTATACTAAGAAATGAATGACGAGGAGATAACAATTTTATGAAATGAGAATTTAATATACCACAAAATAGATGCATCAAGTAGGTGTTCCCTACAACTAATGCACATAGCGAATAAAAATCAAGTCAAGTAACAATGTCAAGCCCTTGACAAACAACAACCATATTTTTACCACCTGACAATTGCACCTAGCGCCGCCAACGTGAAAACTTCGCTAGAAGTCACCACGTATCGACTCGGCTACTAGTAATTAGTAACGTCTAGCACTTCACAAATCAACCTTTCTTAAGCTAGACCAAATTACACCAGAGGCGTATATTCTAGCACGTCCCACGAAAACCAAAAACTTCAACAACATTGCGGTGAAACATCATATTTAAAAATCAACCCGTAGATCGTAATACTTAACCTTCGCATTACCGAGGTGTCCTACTCGCATAATAATCATATACAATATTATCGGTGTATATTATTCATCACCTTAAACATATCCCCATATGATATACAAGTATCATATCAAACCAATAAATATCATCATACAATTCATGCTTCATATATATATACATATATACGAATATTCATACAGGCTCTTAATATAGGCCGACAAAACCGTAACCCCATAAAACCATTGGTTACTATCATCGTAACACAAATTCATCCTCAATCTATTTATATATATAGTATAGTCCTATAAATATATAGACTACACGAAATCCTGAAACCATGTGTGATTACCTACTGGCAATTCACAAGTCAAACAATACCACAAACGGCATCTCATTGGGGCTTTATCCCCGATCAACCAATAAACCAACAATATACGATACACCATGTAATGTATGTATGAATGCACATGAGCTCTTGCGATAAGGCGTGTACTCATAATAACAATAATAGTAACAACGGTATAATATATATCACGAGCGTACCTTCCTATTCGGATAGGTTTCAAAACTCCTTGATGGCCAATTGCCCACTTGCGCTGCTGACCTCAAACTCTAGGTCGAGCCATCACCATCTCTCTTGGAGCCACGGAGTTGTCGACTAGTACTCCCAAGCGATTAACTCTCATCTTGGGCAATCCTTACGAACATGATCACCGCCACAAACAAAGCACTTTCTGCCTTTGACATCTATTCTCGGCATGTCACGTCCTCGTACAAAGTACATATCAACTCACGCCTCGTCGTCTCGGAGCTAGAGGTAGGAATACATCACTACGTCTACCGATGCGTGTGATTTCTTAATTAACTTTAGAGGTGCTACTTGCCCCAATATTATCATCACTCTTAACAACTCTCGAGGTTTTCTTTTGAGCATACTCCTCGAAGTCTAACTCCATCGTAAGCACCGATCCACGGCACCTCGGTACTCAAAGGTGGTAAAGGAATGGCTCTTTATTAAGCTTCATCGGTACTAAGTAACCCCAGATAGCGAGCCAACTCGTGAACCGCTAAATCTTGAGTCCAGTCATATTTCCTTGTTCTAAGCGCAATAAATTCCATTTCTTCTTTCCCCAGAACTATTCGTAGGAATAAAGCGTACCCTAAATTCTATGAAATTTTCCCACACTTGGGGCACTCAAAGTGTCTCCAGAGTATCTCGTAACCGTTACGCAATAATTTGGCCGCACACTCAAGGTAAACCTTCTTGGGGTCACCATCTCTTTTGATGTACAACCATCAACATCAAAAATCTTTTCCATAACTTAACGTGCTAAAACTTTGAAACATCGGGCTTCATGAAGCCCTCGAGGTTCCAACTTCATAAATCTCCCAGTATAGTGGAATCATTCTCCCGCTAAACATTTGTTGAGGAGTCACGCGAGGATCATTAACATTTTCTCCTCTCTCATAACCTGAGCGGTACTCGAGCGAGGTCTACTAGAACTAGCTCACGCGAGGCCCACGACATATCCTTGAGGAACACTCGACGTCAAAATCTCAACAATAAACCCAACCTAACTAGGCCAAGGAACCTATCCCGCGAAATAGCTAACCAATAGCTCTGATACCACCTGCGGATCTAATTCCCGACCCGGATCCCAAGACGATCCTGCCATGGTCGCTACATCGTGACAAGCCAAGAAATGCACAAGAAGACATAGCCATAACGGCGATACGGATAACAAACTAAAACTGCGGAAGCAAAACCACAAATGGACCCGAGCTAACAAGCTCCTAAATATAAACAACCAAAGAGATAGTAAATCTCTCGGCCCAAAACCACGCACGTGACGCAACATTAGACACGCAGCAACAAACCATCGGCAACCAAGGTAGGCAACCATCAAATCCCAACCTGATAAACAACACTCAACGGCTATAATTTGCCGGAGGAACAATTCAACTATAACAATATAATATCACTGCTAGACCACCAACCAAGATCTCACGACTAAAACTGTCGGAGATAGGAACAATAATAATACAAACTAGAATAAACGAGCCACACATGCTCGAAACGACAACGGAATAACTTAAGGATACAAAGGCTCGGCTATACTAACGCTCCCAAATACACAACATAAATATAATACTACAATCTACCCAAGTAAAGTCTACATAACTTTACATCCGAAGTCTCATCGAAAAACAACAATAATAATAAATAGCTCCAAGCTTTTGACTTGGAAGACCACCGCTAAAATTCGCAACTCCGGCCATGCTGCACTAACGGATCATCGCACACACTAGGAAAACAATCACACGGAGTGAGTCATAATGACCCAAGAAGTTTCTAAATGCAACATGTGGCATATTATGACATGGCATGGCATAAATGCACAATCATATAAAATCATGGTATCATGCTAGTATACCATCATGAAACATGTACTTAATTTTTAAAGCACATAACTCACATAAATCAAGTAGCATTTTATCTTCCATATAAATGCTCATAAATAAACATGTAATGCGAAACGTATTTTCGAACCGCTTACAATAAAAACGGGTTCCAAACCCAACAACTTACCATGAGATCAAACCTCAAACCATGATCCGAGCTCATTCCCGATCATTAATCCGGGGTTTCCTCCCCAATAATCTCAACTCATCAGATTTCCTTTAATGAGTACTCGTTACATTCATCGGTCTCTCAGGATGAGAAATGAGGCTTCGATGTCTAGCTAGATGGCATAACACGAGATCACATCCACTATTGGCCAAATAGTGAGGAGAAAGGGAACCAATGCAACGATTCATAGCGATTGTTTCCAAAGACTATGAATCGTCCCATTGCCGCACAACAACCAAACCCGCCAGCTGGACTTTAAACCAAACCATCAAGTAAATATTTACTTGCATAAACCAATGAGACCAAATTCATAATTATCGGACTCATTAAACCATGTAGGACATAATGCTCTACAACAACCTCATAAACCATGCACATAATTGCATATAACCACGTAGGACATAATGTTCTACGAAAACTCATAAACCATGCATATATTTGCATATAAACAAGTAGGGCATACTGCTCCATGAAATTCCATAACTCATGCACATATTTGCATATAATCAAGTAGGACATAATGCTCTACCAAGTATCAAGAACAATGCATATATTTGCATATAACCAATGTGTTTAACTAACTTACAAGTTTAGTTCAAAAATTACATATTGAGGTACTTATTATTCCCCAAGTCATCAACCCAGTCAAGTATAGCTTACAAGCTTAATAAAATATAATGTGAGGTCTTCCATAATCCTCAACTCAAATCAAACCAAAGACTACTACGCTAGTCTCAAAATATCCACAATTCAAGACTTATTATTTTTAGTCTCTATTTTAAGTACACCGGACTCAATCATAGTCCTAACCATCATACATGATCAATAACACCAACCTCATACTCAAAATATCATGACTACTCCGTAGTCACTTCTCACAAGTGCTTTCATATACACGCCACAAAAATCCTTGAGAAGAGGATTCTATCTTAATCTTCTCTTAAATATTCTCGTGACCTTATATGGGTCTCCATTGTCCCATGCTCTAACAAGCATGCTTAAAATATAATTCTAGTTCATCTCCATAACATAAGTGTCGCCATAGGACACAACCAAAAAACCCGGTGTGCACAAACATAACCCAAACAAACCCAAACATTGTAGGGTTTCAACCCAAGGCTCTTTATCATTTTATTGGCCTTATAACGACTCCGTTGAGTCTTACTAACACATTTCATTATTTATGTGTTTTACAAATTCACCCCGTAATAATTCCTTAAAGTTTGTAACCAAATCCCAATAGTCATTCGGGCTTAATTCCCAAGACTAAAAATCCACAAAACACATCACAATCACCAACCATTTAAAATTTGGAAGTTATATGCTTCACTTCACTAATCAAACGAAATCCAAGCGTCGTAGGATTTCAACTCAAGTTCATTTAGCACTTAATTGAACTTATAATGACTCCGTTGAGTCCAATCTACCCTTTCTAAAATTTTAGGGCATAGAAGCCATGAGTCTCAATATCTTCTATGTTCATAACCATCATCAATAGGCATCTCCCCATGTTCATTAAACTCACATAAACCCCACAAATCACTTAACAATGCAACTTAGAACAAATTGGCCATCTTGTGCATAAATTCATTCAAGTCACCTTACCAATCATAATTTCCAATTCATGATTAAATCATACCACATGGTTTAATATACTCTAATAAGCATATAAAACATAGTAATCAAGCTCACAACAATAATTTGCAAGCTAAACCATAATTAGGGCAAAACACCCTCCAAGTATCTCAACCAAACCAACATCAAAACTCATGGATAATCAACATAATCAAGCTCAATATCCTAGTTAGAACATGAATCTCACATATATCATGGTCTCACATAGGTCAATCCAACTATATCAACACATTGAAAACCTAGGGTTCATGGCATCTCTAGCAACCCTAGAAATTGCTTCCATTGACCTCACATAGCAAGCATGATTGTTTCCCTAGGGTCAATGGAGCCAAAAGAAAGAGGAAGAGAGGTAGAAACTTACCTTTGATCAGCCCCTAAAAGATGAAATCCCGAAATCCTTGGAGGTGGGTGTTGTTCTCTTCAATCCCCTCTTCAAAACTATGGTGTAGCTTGAGAAATGAAGGTCCCAAGCTATGGCCTCCAAGATTGGGCACTCAAGAACCCTAGAAATCTCCTCTCTAAGCCCCCAAGAGAGTCTCCCACGTTTTTAGAAGTTGTAGGCAGAAAATGAGAGGTTTAGATGTTGTTTTGTGTCTTATATATGATAGAAACTAAGTGGGTGTAGGTTAGATTAGTGGGGTGTTTCTCCTTAATTAACCACCTTAATCTCACCCTAAAACTCTAATAGATGGTTAGGACAAATCATAAGACACTTAGGAAGGTTTAGGATTAGTTTAGGATGGGTTTGGGTGGGGATAGGATAGACCAATTGCCAAAACACATGAAAAATCTCGTAACAGGGCCAGGGCCCCATGCGGTCGCATGGCATTGGTATGAAGCGACCGCTTCATACTGAAATTTTCCAAATTCTCCACTTTGCCCCCTTGTTTGATCTAGGTCTCTCCCGCACGCATCCTCGAGCCTTAAAGCTTCGAAATGGCTCGTAAATCAACCCTTAATATCCCCATACCCTTAACTAAACATAACAAGTCTCAAACCACTTTTAAAGTAGGTCCAAGACCCTCACAACAACTCCCGAAACAATCCGGGGCAAAACCGACGCAAGACGTAACAACTTGCTATCTAATCGTCGAATGAAACCGCAAACCGACGGGTAATAACCCATGATTATAAGCACCTATAAGGGCTACAAAATAGGCCTAAATGCCTCTCAAATAATAAACAACAGATAGGAGAAATAAGCTCCCGAAAGAGCGAGGTTCGCTCGCTCAATCTCAAACTACGCGATAAGGAGAATTGCTATTCTCGAGGCGTCAAAACTTCCCGAGACTTATGGAATACATCCAATTAGAAGTCTAAGACATCTAAACATGTTATTTAATCATCATGTAAAGATCTGGGACCAAATCGAGGTCCAGAACACAAAACCCGAATAAGCTCTCAAACGAGTCGCATTTCGACTATCGTCGGGTTACGACTTTTGACTTTAACAAGTCAACCACTAAATGGCATTTCTTAGAAGTGTTTTAGTCTTAATGTGGTCGCTCATACACATTTAGACTCTCTCACAACCAAACGAGCAATCAACCAAAGAAGAAATGCGAGCATTGCACGCAATTCAAGCTAACCGGGAATCGGGATCTTACAATTATTGTGCTCATTGGGACCCACAGCCCCCTCCTATAAAGCCTCGAAGCCCTGCCAAAACTCCTCCAGATTGAATCAATAATGCATTCATCATTTCTTTTAGATTGCGATTCTTCCTCTCATCAATCCCATTGGATTGTGAAGTGTAAGGTGGAGTGACTTGGTGAAGAATTTCATGTGCTGCACAAAAGTCCTTAAATGGAAATACACATTCGCCCCCTCGATCAGACTTAAGAATTTTTATCTTTTTTCTCAAGTTGATTCACGAATTCGTTTTTATATAGCTTGAATGCTTCAAAGGCTTCATCTTTACTGTATAAAACGTAGAGATGACAAAAGCGGGTTTGTCATCGATGAAAGTGATGAAGTATTTTTTTCCCGCCATAGGACTCTATGGATTTTAAATCGGATAAGTCACTATGAACTAGATCCAATGGTCTAGTGTCACGTTGTATTGATTTAAATGAAGTTCTTATTTGTTTAGCTTCAAGGCAGATTTGGCATTTTTCATTTTTATTAATGCGTATTGTAGGAATTAAATCCATTTGCATTAGTTTACGCATAAAGTCATGATTAACATGACCGAGTCTATAGTGCCAAATATCATAATGCTCAAGCAAGTAAGAAGAAGGTGCATCGGTATTATTATCAAGTTTGTTCCAGTTGTTCACCACTATCACATTACATTTGAACAAGCCCTCAGGGAGGTAACCCTTGCCCAAAAAGACTTCACTCATACTAAGAATAAATTTGTTTGACTCAAACGCTAATTTAAAACCATGTTTAATCAACAATGAACCCGAAATTAAATTATTCCTAATATCTGGTACATGAAGGACATTGGTCAGCCCCAATTCCCTCCCACTTGTCATTTTCAAAGTCACTTTCCCTTTGCTTTTCACTCCAGAGGTGGATGAGTTGCCCATGAATAGGTTCTCCCCTGACGTTACTTTTGTATAGGAAAAGAATATCTTCGCATCGCCACATATGTGACGTGTGGCACCGGTGTCAGTAACTTTTTGGCCTATCTTGTTGCAGTTAAGATACTTATATTTGAACTTGTACTACTTGTGCTGTTTGGACGTCCCATCTTCGGAGCTTTTACGCTTCCTGTTCTTGGAGTCATGTTCAACAATGTTGGCCCCTTCAATGGTACGGGTGTTCTTCTTGTGCCATCCAGGTTGTCTGCTGCCAATGACCTCATGATCAAGTCTTCGGGAGACATATCCTTGCGCTTGTGCTTGAGGTAATTTTTGAAGTCCTTCCAATCGGGAGATAGCTTCTCGATCGTCGCAGCAATCTGGAATGGCTCAGAAATTGTCATTCCCTCAGTCTCAATTTCATGGATGAGTAACTGGAGTTGTTGAACCTGTGAGACAATCGGTTTGGAATCAACCATAGAAAAATCTAGGAACCGGCCTACCATATTTTTTTTATGGCCGGCATCCTCAATTTTATATTTTTTCTCAAGGGATTCCCACAATTCTTTAGCAGTTTTAAATGGGATGTAGACATCATAAAGAGAATCATGGAGACCATTATGAATATAATTTCTACACAAGAAATCTGAGTGCTTCCACGATTCGATTGCAGCCACTGTTGTTTTGTCTGTCTCGGTAGGATTAAGAACAGTAGCTGTCTCTTTGAAAAATTTAGATAGGTTCAATGTGGTCAGATAGAACAATATCTTTTGCTGCCAGCGTTTGAACTCGGTGTCGTTGAACTTTTCAGGGCGTTCTCCATGGTGAGCATGGACGGCTGGCGGTAGGCCAGGAGTTGCTATTGCAGGCTGTTCGACAATAGTAGCAGTCTTGGTTCCGTTTCCAGAATCGGAAGCCATATTGCAGAAATGCAGGTGTGATTAGTAACACATAAAATTTAAAAAATTAGGTTATGTAACCAGTTTATGTAAAACAGAATAATCCTGAAACTATTATGTAAAACAGAATATGGTAGTTTTATTTCTCTTCTGTTTGCACATAGTGAAATGCTTCTATAAATTGTAAGTTACATATTAAACCTTTGATGTTTCTGTAAAACAGAATGCAATTTTTTTATTTCTATTAAAACATAATAAAACATCTACAGACCAGTTTTTCTTCTGTTTGCATAGAATAAACAAAAATTTCTGTAAATCGAAATTACAGATGAAGACCTTCTGTTAATGTAACTCTGTTTGAATCAAACCAAGTTAACAGATAATAGAAGTGGGGAAGAAGAATAATCTGCAAATAACAATAAAAATTAAAACTGAAATGCAGAAAGCTGTCGATCTCCTAGGAACATGTACGCCAAAAAAATTGTCTTAAGATTGTAGGTACACTGTATTGGTTCCTGTAGAAAATTGATTAATGAAGTTTGTGTTTTAAGGTCCACCGAGATTGAGAATCTATTTCCTTAAGATAAAAACTGGCACCATTACTGGAATGGATGGACAATGCTAATGAGTCTCCTAGGGTCGTGGATCTTACGTGATCGAAGAGGCCAAACTTTCCAACTTCAATCACCGGCGAATTGAAACCGCTGATGTATCTCTGTTATAGTTTGTAGGGCAAAAAAAATTTCAAGAAAGAGAGAGAAAGGAATTAACGATGTTGAAATCTAAAATCCCTAGTTTGTTTAAATAGGAGGGAGGCGTCTTTTGGGAGTGGGTGTGTTTGTTAAACAAAAGAACAGACACTGTCCATTATTAGCGAACTGACACGACGTTTGAGTTTAAACCACAGACATCTATTTCTTGGGTTTGACCTGCTGTT
Source organism: Codonopsis lanceolata (assembly GCA_013146195.2). NCBI lineage: Eukaryota > Viridiplantae > Streptophyta > Magnoliopsida > Asterales > Campanulaceae > Codonopsis > Codonopsis lanceolata. The sequence continues at coordinate 26,129,992 of CM028384.1, read as the reverse complement.
TTAATCATATGTTGATTTAAATTAGTAGGTGGACCTGCTCTTTTGAACCAGTATGTGGACCTGTTGTTATGAACCAGCACGTTGGTCCTACTGTTTTTAGTCAAGTTGAACAATAACAGGTTGGTCCTGCTTCTTTATAGCAGATGAACATTGGTAGATGTTGTAGACACCCCAATTTCGTACCCCTGATATGTGCTCTGACATGTGATATCAAGAACTGCTTAAACCTAACAAATGTCAAGTTGCAGGAGTCGAAAATGCGAAAGGCAAAGCAGGATGCGCAAAACAGTGAATCGCGAGGGGTGAAAGTGCCAAAATTGGAAGTTAAACAGGAGCATGGCGCGGCCTAAAATCATGTTGGGCGCCGCGCCGTGCAAGGGATGTGTCGGCGCCAAGGGTGCTACTGTAGCACTCAGACTTAACGCATTGTGCAACTCGCGAAGCCTGGTGTACAATCAGATGAAGGCGGCTGAGGGAATTTATAATTCTCGATGAATCCCTCCTTCCTACTATAAATAGGAGTGCTGGGCTCCCTCTTCAGGGTTCAGAAATCATCAACGATGAAGCGCTGAAAGTTTCTCTCCGCGTTTAAGAACGCCGAGAGTTTTAGTGAGAGGTGTGAGATAGGTGTGTGTAGCCCACCAAAGCTTCCAAACCCCGTCCAAACTCCGCCAAAACTCAAATCCACCGGTTATAAGTGATCCCTAGCCTTTTAGTTAGGTATCCACCTTACTTCCCCGGCCCAAAAACCAAAAAGTAAGTAAGCGTTCTCCGAGTAATGAGCTGAAATACACAAAAATTAAGCTGTTATTCCGCCCAACCAAAAAGGCCAAAACCTTCCGAAATAAGCCGTCACTCTGCCCGAGTGAACGAGCCAAAGTCATCTAGAATAAGCAGTCACTCTGCCCAAATCACAACAACAACCACACAACAACAACAACAACAACAACAACAACAAAGACTCCCTCTCGCTGAAAGACATAGCGAGCACATTACCGCTCTAAAAGGTAATAGCCTTTAATGGCGTTTTATTTATTTATTATTTAAAGTTATTATTTAAATCCGGCCCAATGTAATAAATATAAGTCGTTGTGCTGCCCGGATTAGAATAGGAAATATTATGTAAAAGAGCCGTTATAATGGCCAAATATTTTTAAATACATTTGTAATTATTATAAGGAAATGGTTGCGAGTCCGTAAATAATGTAGTCACAGATGTATTTGTTTTATTTTCATGTCTTTTAATGCTTTATTTATTTGCTAAATAAATATAACAATAAGCATACTTTAGCCAAAAACTATTTTTGAGACCGTAAGGGCGAGTTGGGTGCCTAGCTCCTTCCCAACTCGTAACTTAGCCTACGAACCCGTTTTCTATCTCTGGTTTTTCTTTTCTTTTCTTTTTTGGTTTTGCTTTATTTTGCCTTAAAATAAATATGGCGACTCTAAAACTTTTTGGATCCAGTGGGACCACGCAACACTCCTTCTTTGCACTTTTCCGTTTTCCCCTAAAAAGGGAGAATGAGAATGGAAGGGTGATGTATTCACATATCCTGATATCCCCTAAACAATGGATAACTTGATGCGGGAAACCCAAAGATTCCATAGTTATCCGAAATGGTCCATAAGGCTATTTTTTAATAAAATCCATAGTGGGGGCGTCGCAACATCCTTTTTTTTCACTTTTCCGTTTTCCCCTAAAAAAAGGAAAATGGGAATGAAAGGATGATGCATTCCCATATCCTGGTATCCCCTAAAAAAGGGATAACTTGATGCGGGAAACTCAAAGTTCCCATATCCGATCAAAAATCCACTAAAGGTAACCGAGGTGCATTCCAACGCGTTATCATAGACAGCACTCCTCTCGCACTTTTGATTTCGTCTTCCCCTAAACAAAGGAGGGTGGAACGAGAGCAGTGGTGTCCCGCATCCGCACGTACGCGCACCCCTATCCAAGGGCGCGAGGGCGCTGGCACGCCCCGGAACCCACAAGGGCGACTGGGGAGATCGTTTTATTTTAAATAAAATGGAGGGTTAGACTCATAAAACAAAAACTTTTTTTTTGTTTTTCTTTGTTTTTGGCTAAAGTATGCTTGTTATATTAATTTATGCATTTGAATATTGCGTTTCTATACATCCGTGTCTATATTTGTGGATATGATCCTCCATCTTGCAGCAGTTTCGTTCCGATAACTGTTACATGTATATTTAAAAATATTCATTTTTAAAAAAAAAAGAGCAAAACAAATTCAAAAAAAAAGGTTTCAAAAAAAATATACACATATATTATATATATGTTTGCAATAAAATTCCGGGCAACACAATAAAAGGGTCAGGGCTTTATTTTTAATATTGCTTTACTTTCGGCTCTGTATTATTATTATTTCTTTATGTTTATTATTCCTTTTTATTATTCCGATCAATTTGTACATATTTGTAATCATTTTGTCATTTTATTTTGGGGACATATGACCAAATTTGTAATTAATAGAAATAGATAGATTCCCAACTTTTCTTTCTATTTCTTTATGTGATGTGCTTGCTTGCTCGTGCTCAAACTAAAAAGCCGAGAAAATCCACGCGTAACAGCAAGACAGACCATATCTGTTTTATTTTCTATTTATATATCTGAAAAAAAAAATAACAAAGATTTTATTGCTTTTTAGATACCGCACACACGTGCACGCATATAGGTATATTCCGAACTGTTACCCTACACCATGGCCAGCCTACCCCCTGCATAAGCCAATGTTAGAATGCATATAGATTCTCAGGACACTTCAACGACCGACCGATTTTTGCATCTTTGAATCGTGGGTCAGCCCCTGTCAAAAAAAAATAAATGATGAAAAAAAAGGTCGAAAAAATATATATATTTATAGTAAAAAAAAAGCGCAAGTTGAGAAAAAAAAAATAATGATGATGAAAAAAAATAAGATGCGCAAGAAAAAAATAATAAAAAATACAGGGGCTGATTTATTATTCTCAGATGCCCGACCTAGACCATTTCGAATGGTGGATCCTGGAAAGAGTATAGGCCTTTCGCCTGGGATCAGTCCGATCTTGAGGAGTCGAAAGGCAGGTGGAATACGTTGGTCCTATACTCTGAAGAATGAATCCACTGTTCCAGGAAAAGTCCTGAGACTGTCAAAATAAAGCAGGTGCTTATCCGATCAATTGTAAGGAAAAAAAAAATAAATAATAAGAAAAAAAATTACTTATAAAGGCACGCGATACTCCAAGCCTAGAAAGCCTTTAGCCAGCCTTCTGATACCTCCAAACCTATTTTCCTCAGAAACCTGGCCCAAATTTGAAAATGCAGAGATAATAATGGCCGGTTGATACTGGAAACATGCACAAAGATCGATCGAGAAAGTATCGGGGCGATCGTAAAAAGCGATCTAAAGTACGATTTTAGCGAGAATGGCGGCAAATGAAAGTGAGCAATCCGCCATGGGTACAGATACAGGGGCTTCAGAGGACGCTCCGACTCCAGCTATGCAATAATGGTTAGACCAAAGTTTGGATGCAGCGACTGATCGTCTAATGAGCCAAATGGCTAGTCTGGTGCAAAATTTAAAATCCAGTGGGTAAGATAATCTCCTCCCCTGCAGTCCCTCAAGAAGCATCAACCTCCCATGTTCCTCCAAATCCAATTTCCCAGCCAAACACTAACCCGTCAAATATTACCACTACCCCAAATCCATATCCAACCCAAAATTCCTATCCAACCCAAAATCCTTATCTTGTCCAAGACCCAAATCTTGCCCGAAATCAAAATCCTTACCAGAACTCTTACCAGACGCCTCCTCAAAATCTTTACCAAATACCACCAAATACCACAACCGTAAATTAATCCCAAATTTCTTTCCTAATCCTACCAGCATATACCAAAATCCAACTCCCCCTCCCACCAAAATGGAGACAGATATGGAGAACTTGAAAAGTATGATGCTCGAAGCTCTGGACAAAAAAAAAATTCTACGAAGGCATTAACTCTAAAACCTTCAGCCATTCTACCCCAAAATTTCAAAATGCCCGACATAGAAAAATTCGACGGGACTGGATGCCCTATCTCCCACCTAAAATCTTACTCTACTGGCATGCAATCAAGAGGGGCTAGTTTCGAAGCCATGGCCTCTAATTTTCACCTTACCTTAATAGGGGCTGCTAAGCAATGGTTAATGCTAGCAGATGACAGCACCATGGGAACTTGGGACCAAATAGCTGAAGGGTTCCTAGAAAGGTACAAAGATAATACCACCACTGAAAATAAACATGAACTTGAGGCATGCACCCAAAAATAAAATGAAACATTCGCAGAATTTACAGCCAGATGGAAGGATAAAGTCGGCCAGACTTTGGACAGACCTGATCCGGCCGAATCATGCAGAATGTTCATCAAAAACCTCCAGCTCATTTACCTAGAACGCATGCGGTATCTCCCTTATAGCAATTTTAAAGAAATAGTGGAGATAGGAGTCGTATTTATGAAGAAATACGTACGGGATCCCTAGAGATTGATGCACATACACCCCCAATTTCACTATGTAACTCTGAATTAGATGAAGAATCTTCGGAAGAAGTCAACGTGGTTGAAAGAATTTCACCTTGTAAGTACAGTAATGTGCCATGGTCATATGAGACGAATAAATTTGTCAACTCTGTTGAAGGAAGCAGTAATGCCAACAAGAACCTCATAGGACCTTACCGAGCAAAAAGAAGGTATTACGATGAACTGAATCCCCCAATGTCCCTGATTTTCCAAGGCTTAATGACACAAGGGGTTTTGAAACCAATAGAAAATTATCGACCTCCGCCAAAGCTATCAGACACGTGGGACCACTCTCAGTATTGCGAGTATCATCGTAGCAGTGGTCATCCCACTGATAAGTGTTATAAGCTCATAAGTGCCATCCAAGATCTTATTGATGGCCAAATCATTGAGAAGCCACACCCATGATTGTCTCTAGTAAAAAGCAGAAAATACCCTAGAATACCCTTGTAGATATGCCTCCAAAGACTCTTCGTACCTTTGAATGTCCTTTTGTCAAATAAAATCTCTAGGGAACAACTCTTTTCAACTCAGCGATCAATTTTCATAAATTTTGGGATCCTTGTTGTTTTCTGGTACCACTAACAATTTTGCAGGGCCTGAAAAATAAATTTTTTTGACTACTATCATTTGCTCTCTTGAGAGGACTATCCAGAGGTACGTAATCACTACATCTCATTTCAAAAAAAAAAAAAGAGAGGTTTTTCTATGTGTTGTCTTTTGTTTCCCAAAACATGTAAAGACAGGAAACCCCCCCCTCACCATTATTTTCAATTTCCATCACCAGTTGATAAGTGCATCAGTCATTCTTGATTCAAAAAGAAATCTAGCAAGTCCTACTTTGAGATGTCAAGGTCTACCACTTCACAAAAAAAAAAGCAAAAAGCAAAAAAAAAAACAAAAAAAAGAAGGACCGATAGGAAGCCAGAAAAGAAAAGAAAGTTGGAAAAACTAGGATAGCCAGGAAAGCAGAAAAGTCTGAAAAGCTGAGAAGTCCAGAAAAACCAAGCAAATCAGGGATCATACACAACAATTCAGGACTAGGGGCTTTCAAACCCCAGAGGTATCTTCTTAGCCATAGTAATACCTACAGCTTATCCTTGCAGAGTATGCTCATTTGGTCTTCGTTATTTTGAAAGCCCAGCCGAGTCTTCAAACTGAGCCTTCCAAAAATATTTATCTATATTCAAGCCTGATAAAATTCTTGCTTTTGCTATATTATTTTGTCAAGTTTTCTTCTTGATCTCTGATCACATATCGCCAAAATATCTATTAAAAAAAATGAAATGACGAGTCAACTCACGAAAAAACATGATAAAACTACACGAGTTGGTAATGAGTCATTTCAAGAATATGGACCCACAAACCACTAAAAATATATAAGTTCGATGAAGCAACCTTCTGTCTTGGTAAAAGGTCATCTTCGACCCATTGCGGCCAAGCTATTAAAAGGCACACTAGGGGCTTCCAACCATACACCCAACCTCTTCCAAATACCTGAACAAATCCACCACTTGCCAAAGCCTAACTATCCCTAAGACCTAGCTTCCCAAAACTGGGGTTGTTTCACCCTTATATATATACATCCATCAAAAGGAACCACCCTTTTACCCCAAGAGAGAGAAGACATATATCTCTTCAAGCACTCTCCAAAATTGCTCCGAGAAGTCAAAAAAAAAAAAGAAAAAAAGAGAAAAAAAGAAGAAGGGAGAAATCTCTCTTGCAAAAAAAAAAGAGAAAAAAAAAGAGAGCCTCTCCTGAGCAATTTCCTCAAAATCTTTCTCTCACAACAAAAGAAAATATCAATCACTCTTGGGCAACCCCCATAACCCACAACCAAAGCCAAAAGCCGATCTCCCTAGATCCAGAAACCAAATTCTCATCCAAAACCCAAAGCTTAAAAGGCCAGCCAATGATCGCTTTGCGATCGCCTTTCTTAAAATAACCAAACCCATGGCCCAAAATACCTTTGAGCAAGAGGCCAATCAGATCCTCAATCCTAAAGCTAAACCATCCCAAATACTCAAACACTATACCCGAACCCAGTCGCCACCTATAGCTCTGTTTCAATCGGTTATAACATGATCTGGGTCCAAGACATAACTCTTTGCTAAAGACACATAAAATCATCAAAAGATAAATGCTAAGTAGGGTCCATAAAACCTGTGATACTTGGCAATGAACTCTGGATCATGACTCTTCTTTTTGTCCAGTAGAGTCGTCTCACTTTCTTTGAGCATACTCATTTTTGTCTCCCACAAAAGTTTCTCCAAATCGAGTCTTTCTGGGGCTGTCCCCCGTTAATCTTTTCAGAAACCTGTCTGTTTCATCTTACAAAATGTGGCTCATCAATTCATCCTGGGGTTTCTCCCGCCAAACTCATTGGATGCATGAAGGCTCATCATCTCCAGAAGCAGCTATCATTTCCATCTCTGCCTGAAGGGGGGAAAAAGCTACAAAGCCGTGATCCCTCAAGAATAAGCAGCTCATCCTCGCATGCATCGAAAGACTGGCTCTCTACAAGGTAAACAGCTCGCTAGGTTGAAAACCCGAAAGGGCGGCCTAGGCAAAAGTTAGAGCACGAAAAAAAACAACAAAAGAAACAAAAAAAAAAGGAAAAAAAAAAGGGTGGTCCCTCCGAGGCATCGATTAGTAGAGCTCACTAATCCTGATTGATTTCCTTTTTTATGATGCACTAGTCAAAAGACTGAAAACTGACCCAACACATCATTCGCCTCCATTTCAAATATCACCATCAACTTCTATACACATAACCCTCCAAAGCCAACTAAAAGTCACATATCAAGCTCTCATATTGCACTTCCATCACCTTGCCTTATCCTGTCTTAACATGTTTAAGAAACAAATGGTACACATGCACATTCAAAAGTTTTTTAAAGAGAAAGGGAAAAATTTCATTTGCATGCTTGCATCCTTTGCTTGCATCTTTCTATTGCATCTTATCAGGTCTTCCGCCGCATCGGCCTATGAATGTTCTCCCAGCATCTCGCCAAGGACCACCTCCAAAGGTCCTCAGCAGCATCATCAAAAGCTACAAAGAGTGAAGTCCATATCCCCATCAGATCAGCCGGCAAATGGGGAGAAAAGCCAGAAAAATCAGCAGCAAAGCAAAAAGAGAAATTTCCATCCAAGCTCAGAAATAGCAGGAAAAGAAAATTTTCCAATTAAAGCAGAAAAATGAAGCAAAAAGAAGAAATTTCCAGCTAAGGCCGGAAATTGCGGCAAAAGGGAAAAGATTTTCGGCCAAAAGCGGAGAAGAAAATCCCCAAGTGCAAAGAAAGAACGAAGAAAGCATCATAAAAATAGCAAGTGAAAAGCGGCAATGACAGGTCGCACAAGCGGAAGAACAAAAATCGTAAAAGCAGCAGCAACGGTAAGAAAAGGTAAGTATTCTACCCCTTTTATGTGCATTTGTGTTAGTGCTTGGAAGCTTTCCCTTAAGGGGCACGCAACCCCGGATCAGAGGGAAAGGTTTTGTTCTCCGACGAAGGCAGCGTTCCTAAGGAGACATTTCATGCCGCACAACACTTACATCGCAGCACTTGATAGACTACCTTTGCAGTACTTGCACCACAGCACATGCATCACAGCATCCGTCTTTTAGTAATGCGATGGATATCGCATACAACGTTGCGATGCAATGGATATTGCATTCGTCTTTCGGTTAATGCGATGGATATCGCATTCAGCGTTACGATGCAATGGATATTGCATCTGTCTTTTAATGTTGATGCGATGGATATTGCATCTAGCGTTGCGATGCAATGGATATTGCATCCGTCTTTTAGTAATGCGATGGATATCGCATTCAGTGTTGCGATGCAATTGATATTGCATCTGTCTTTCCATGTTAATGCGATGGATATCGCATCTAGCGTTGCGATGCAATGGATATTGCATCCGTCTTTTAGTAATGCGATGGATATCGCATTCAGCGTTGCAATGTAATGGATATTGCATTTGTCTTTCCGTGTTAATGCGATGGATATCGCATCTAGCGTTGCGATGCAATGAATATTGCATCCGTCTTTTAGAAATGCGATGGATATCGCATCTAGCGTTGCGATGCAATGTATATTGCATCTGTCTTTTCGTATTGATGCGATGGATATCACATCTAGTGTTACGATGTAATGAATATTGCATCTGTTTTCCATGTTAATGCAAGGGATATTGCATTAAGTTTGTGTCGACGCAATGGATATTGCGTTTTGTGTTGCGATGCAATGGATATTGCATCTGTTTTCTCCGTTAATGCAATGGATATTGCATTAAGTTTGTGTCGACGCAATGGATATTGCGCTTAGTGTTACGATGTAATGAATATTGCATCCGTTTTCTGTGTTAATGCAATGGATATTGCATTAAGTTTGTGTCGACGCAATGGATATTGCGTTTTGTGTTGCGATGCAATGGATATTGCATCTGTTTTCTCCGTTAATGCAATGGATATTGCATTAAGTTTTGTGTCAACGCAATGGATATTGCGTTTAGTGTTGCGATGCAATGGGTTCTGCATTTTGATATGCGCTATTTTCACTAGGTTGTAATGGATATTGCGACTATCTTTCCGCATAACACTTGTCTGCATTACAACACTTGATCCCCAGCAGAGGTGAACTACGTTTGGTCTGATTCCTTGGATAAGGATACGTAGGCAGCCTATTTCCGTAGGCACGACCATCACATCACTTGTTTGTTACCATTGCAGCATGCTTGTTTCGGCTAGCTAGGCCTGAACTACGTTTGGTCTGATTTCCTTTATTAAGGAATACGTAGGCAGCCTACACTAGTAGGTCCGACCATCAGAGCACTTCAAATTCATATCTGCTTAAAAACTACGATAACCTGTTATGACCGACTAAATATGTCTAGGTTATGGAGTTTGGATAGCATGATAAACTGTGCATTATAACTGTTACCTATTGCATTTCTCTCTCATTTTAATTGAACGAAATTGGAGAGTCTATTGTTTATCAACGACGTTCGTCTACTCAGTAAGCCTTCGGTTACCCGTAGACTCCATCGTTTAGGGGCTCTGTAGACACCCCAATTTCATACCCCTGATATGTGACTCTGACATGTGATATCAAGAACTGCTTAAACCTAACAAATGTCAAGTTGCAGGAGTCGAAAATGCGAAAGGCAAAGCAGGATGCGCAAAACAGTGAATCGCGAGGGGTGAAAGTGCCAAAATTGGAAGTTAAACAAGAGCATGGCGCGGCCTAAAAGCATGTTGGGCGCCGTGCCTATGCAAGGGATGTGTCGGCGCCAAGGGTGCTACTATAGCACTCAGACTTAACGCATTGTGCAACTCGCAAAGCCTGGTGTACAATCAGATGAAGGCGGCTGAGGGAATTTATAATTCCCGATGAATCCCTCCTTCCTACTATAAATAGGAGTGCTAGGCTCCCTCTTCAGGGTTTAGAATTCATCAACGACGAAGCGCTGAAAGTTTCTCTCCGCGTTTAAGAACGCCGAGAGTTTTAGTGAGAGGTGTGAGATAGGTGTGTGCCGTCCAAACTCCGCCAAAACTCAAATCCACCGGTTATAAGTGATCCCTAGCCTTTTAGTTAGGTATCCACCTTACTTCCTCGGCCCAAAAACCAAAAAGTAAGTCGTTACTCTGCCCGAGTAATGAGCTGAAATACACAAAAATTAAGTTGTTATTCCGCCCAACCAAGAAGGCCAAAACCTTCTGAAATAAGCCGTCACTCTGCCCGAGTGAACGAGCCAAAGTCATCTAGAATAAGAATTCACTCTGCCCAAATCACAACAACAACAAAAAGACTCTCTCTCCCTGAAGGACAGAGCGAGCAAATTACTGCTCTAAAAGGTAATAGCCTTTAAGGGCATTTTATTTATTTACTTATTCGTTTATTTATTTATTATTTAAAGTTATTATTTAAATCCGGCCCAATGTAATAAATATAAGTCGTTGTGCTGCCCGGATTAGAATAGGAAATATTATGTAAAAGAGTCGTTATAATGACCAAATATTTTTAAATACATATATAATTATTGTAAGGAAATGGTTGCGAGTCCGTAAATAATGTAGCCACGGATGTATTTTTTTTATTTTTCTGTCTTTTAATGCTTTATTTATTTGCTAAATAAATATAACAATAAGCATACTTTAGCCAAAAACTATTTTTGAGACCGAAAGGGCGAGTTGGGTGCCTAGCACCTTCCCAACTCGTAACTTAGCCTCCGAACCCGTTTTCTATCTCTGGTTTTTCTTTCTTTTTTTTTTTGGTTTTGCTTTATTTTGCCTTAAAATAAAGATGGCGACTCTAAAACTTTTTGGATCCAGTGGGGCCTCGCAACACTCATTCTTTGCACTTTTTCGTTTTCCCCAAAAAAAGGGAGAATGGGAATGGAAGGGTGATGTATTCTCATATCCTGATATCCCCTAAACAAGGGATAACTTGATGCGGAAACCCAAAACTCCCATAGTTATCCAAAATGGGCCATAAGGCTATTTTTTAATAAAATCCATAGTGGGGGCGTCGCAACATCCTTTTTTGCACTTTTCTGTTTTCCCCTAAAAAAAGGAAAATGAGAATGAAAGGGTGATGCATTCCCATATCCTGGTATCCCCTAAAAAAGGGATAACTTGATGCGGGAAACACAAAGTTCCCATATTTGATCAAAAATCCACTAAAGGCAACCGAGGCGCATTCCAACGCGCTATCATAGACATCACTCCTCTCGCACTTTTGATTTCGTCTTCCCCTAAACAAGGGAGGGTGGAACGAGAGCAGTGGTGTCCCGCATCCGCACGTACGCGCACCCCTATTCAAGGGCGCGCGGGGCGCGGGCGCACGTCCCGGGAACCCACTGATGTACCAGTTGTTTTAATGTGGACCAGCAGCAAAAAGAAAGAGACCTAGTCAGCCGACCGACCAACCAAGCCTAGCCGGGTAGGCAGCAGTGGTGCGCGCGCATGTTTGTTTGAACCTGCACTTGGCTACGTCTTCCCTCCTACACAAAAGTGTAATGGCCCTGAGGGCCAATCATGAGCTTAAACTCTCTTATATATAAGGTGGAGCTTACTCCCTTATTTTCCCAATGTGAGATTCTCCATTTGTAAAGAGCCTTACTTCCTATATGACTTCCTCATTCAAGTCTTTATTGGAAACAAGTTTCCAACATCTCTTTCTCTATCTCGTTTTCTGTTTTTTTTTTCTTTTATCCTTCGATCCTTGTTCTTTCTCTCTATTATTTTTTTGTCTTATTTTTTTACTTTGTCACTTTTCCATCTTTTTTTCTTCTTCTTTCTTCATTATACTCGCATACAAACATACACCCAACAACAACAACAACAACAACAACCCATTATCCCTTCATAAACGAATTATAATTCAGAAATAGATAACAATAGCTTACCTCAAATGATTAGTTTATAGATTTGTTGCTTCATGTCTCCTTTGGTAGTGCCACCTCTCCTTCCCTTGTCGAGCTCTCTCTCTCTCCAATTATCTCTCAATCTCTGTTTTTTTTGTTTGTGCCAAAAATCCGTATGGGAATGTACGATTTTAAGAGAGAAGAGAGGAAGAAACGGTAGAGAAAGGAAGAAGAGAGGCCAACAACTGTAATATATTTCTCTATATATTGATAGTATAAAAGTAACCTAACCTCTCCTCCAAGAATAGGTTTCCTAATCAATCACAAGGATGGTATTTTACATATATACCCATATAAACAATATGGCTAATATCCTCCCTCAAGTTAAACGACCGAAGGGAAGTTGCAACTTGAATGTCAAAGACAAAAACCGAGGTTTGGGAAGACCTTTTGTGAAAACATCAGCTAGTTGATCACCCGAGGGAACATAATGAAGCCGTAAGAACCCGCACGTAACAAGTTCACGAAGAAAATGATAGTCTATCTCGATGTGCCGTGTAAGAGCGTGGAAGACTGGATTGCGAGCCATGTGTAGAGTAGAAACATTATCACAATATAAACTTAGGTTAATATAAAACCTAACCTCTCCTCCAAGAATAGGTTTCCTAATCATTTACAAGGATGGTATTTTACACATATATCCATATAAACAATACGGCTAATATGGAATACCCACCTTTATATACTTAGTGCCATGCCTTTAGTCTCCTCACCTCTTAGTCACCTCACGGGACATCCCCACTAATTGGAATCATAACTCCATATCACTTCATTCGTAACCGCAAGGAGGCAACCTCAACGGCCGCTTCCGTTTCTTTCCCAACGGCAACAATCACTACTAACTTGTTTATGGTGGTAGTTTATTCTAATAATAATTATTATTACAATTTGTATTTTATCTACTTATTTATTATTTTTATTTATTTAATTTTTCCTCGGTAGATCTAATACCAATATTATCCACCTTGAACTCAAGCTCAATTTCAAATAAAACCACCTAAGCGTGTAATCAAAGAAAGTGGGCTCACTATTTAATCAAAATAGGCCTGATCACCAAACAAATTCAAATTAATTCATAGGACGAAATTCGGGTCGGTCCACTTTCTAAAATTTCTAATCGCGCTAAAGTACCCCTTTTTTCTTTAAATAGGAAAAATCACTTTTGGACACGAAAAAACTGCGATACCTTTAATGAGCAAGAGGCGCGCCACGTCAAGTTTATATATCGCGGTGCAAATTTCCTTCATTAATTAATTTTACATATTTTTGCACCACGGTTAACAAATATATAAAATTCAAAGATTCATTTTTAAATATTTTTTTACGGCAAATTTATATATTGCGGTGTAAAGTTTATAAAGTGTAAGTGTGATGGCCCAACCCCGATCCCGAGGAGGGATCGCGGGTCGTGCCATCCAAATAATGACAAGATAGGCAAGCAAGGACTCAATTATCAAAACTGACGTGACACAACATTGGACACGTAGTACAACTCGGTGCTAAAGAGCTGAAATAATTTAAAACTTTGGAACCTGATATAACAGTTAATAGCAAGTAAACAATTATTCGGCGACTTTACAACCGGAACCCAACAACTAAACAATTCATGCTAGTAATATACACCTCAACGGCTAAACACGCCGGATGAACAACAAAAGTAAATAAGAGCTAATGGGATGCTTAGTGGAAGTCTTAACAAGTGAACCAATACAAGCAAGCAAGGTTCGGCCTACAAGTGTCGGCAAACAACTAGAAACATAAGTAGTACTATAAGTCTTAGTCTACACAAGAACAAGTCATTACAATTACACATTCCCAAGCGAAGTCTAAATGACTTGCTTTAACCCAAACGTCTTTGCAAAAGAGAAACCAAAAGCCAACGCTACCATCTCTAGGCGAGCGATCACGAACAAGAGCGGACGAGCAACCTCAATGAGACGGTCCTGGATGATTAGGATCTAAAACTATGAAAGGGAGGGGGTAAGTCATAAAGACTTTGTAAGCCACCAATATGCATGACATGATATAATGCAAGGCATACATATCACGTTATCATATTTGATTATCAAGCAAGGTCATACTAGCACGTAGTTATCATGTCGCGATGCACGTTGTTTTCACATAAGTGCGAAAGTAAATCACATAGGATAAGGATATGTTATGGAACCGGTGCCACTTCGTAGACCTGAAATAGACAAGGTTATCTTGAATGTATTTGTCGGATGCACGTGTATGATACATCGACAACGATAGTATTTTTCCAAGCGCCCATTGGTTACGATGAGGTACTCTTCTCCACTGTGATCAGTAGTGAAGGGTGTGTGCACGATTATGGTGTGGCGATCCATCACTACCATGAATCTCGTAATTCATGACGGCGATGCATCGTTGACCATCTAGACAATTCACGTATGCCAGCTGGACTAATGGTATGCCAAGTAGATATTTACTTGTCACACAAAATCAAGTAATGAGCGAGTTCGACAAGAGCGAACTCGTCCAAGTCAAGTAGATGTTTACTCACGTAATAAATCAAGTAATTCATATTAAAAATAGCTGCCCGAATCTCATTGAGCGTGGGATAAGCTATAAGAGAAGAATTCATAGCATCCGAAATGAGAGAGGGGATGGAAGAGAGAAGATCATTATCAACCGTTGGAGCTGCCTGAAGTTGTGAGCGAAAGAAATGAACTGCCTGATTTCGAATTTTGGAATCTTCAGAAATTACAGTGCCATTGGAGTCAACAATAGAGTGAATGTGTAATTGTTTCCGAGCTTGCTGAACAGAAGCATGAAACAATTTTGTGTTGCCCTCACCATCTTTAAGCCACTTAACCCTAGCCTTTTGGCGTCAGTCCAATTTAATGATGCTCGATCTTTGCCCCCTCGTATTCGTGGTTCTCTTTCTTTAGATGCTAATGGCACACCTCACATTCAGAATAGGATTCACTAGCTTTTGATTTTTCTTTTTAGCTTTGTATCTCCTTTTCGAGGTAAGGCTCCTCCGTCCTCCCATTTATAAGGGCCAGGCTGGTTGTCCCCCTCAAGTTTGTATTATTCCTTTTATTTTAATAAAATCTCGCAGGGTACCATCCCTGCTTCTCTTTAAAAAAAAAGGGAGTGAGTTCGACAAGAGCGACTCGTCCAATCAAGTAGGCATGTTACTCTACGATATACAAGTCAAGCATGAGGTCAAACACATTAAGAATTCTCGAAAGCTATAATACAATTCAATCGAATTCTAAACGTCGTAGGGATTGATCGTAGAGTCGGTATTGTTAAATGACTCTCTAAGTACAATTCCGTTGAGTTGTCGTTAAACTATTTCCAAGTAGAAGATGAATGATATATGCAATTCATTGCTCTTTTCTATGTTATCGATTCATTTAAAATTAGACTACTAAGTCATTCATGACTTTTAGTCCATCAAAATCAAAGTTCCCAATTTGTGAACCCTAGAATGATCATCATTTTTAAAGTTACAATTCACAACAAGTCCAAGAACAAAAGTTATTCCAAATCCATTCTAGAACACTATTCATACTTGACACAAGTCCAAATTACCAATTATGAATCATTAACCCAAAATTTATAGAAATTTAACTTAAGGAATTTCAAGTTATTAACATGGTGCATGTCTTCTTGAACATGTATCTAGAGACTATCATGAAGGGAGCATGCTTGATATTGAGCATACAAAAACAGGGGATAGGGTGCTTACCTTGTTCGAAATCAAATGGTTGGATTACAAAACAAAGCAAGGATTAAGAAACTAGGGAGCAAGATCTTTGATTTGGTGGTCTCCAATCGAAAACCCGATGGCCAGATCTCCGGGAATCGTGCAAGCAAGGTAGAGGAACTTCAAGCTTACTTCCACTCACTAGAAACCCAACTCAACAATGGTGGAATGGGAAATGGATGTCATGTTTTGAGTTTGGGGATGATGAACTCACAAAAGGGTCAATTATAGGTAAGAGTTATTAAGCTTCCCATTGGTTGATTAACGATGGCCCTTGATTAAAACACATCAAAGGGATGAAATCAAGCCTAAAGAGGTCACAAATCAAGTGGGGGTTTGAATTGGGTCGGATAGGATTCAAGGGTTCAAGCCAAAAATAAAAAATGGAAAAATCCTGAAGTGCTGGTGCAGGGGCTGGGCGGTCGCTTAGGGTGATGGTTGAGCGAGCGCTCAGTCCTCTTTTCCTTTCCTTGAGCTGCTGGATTCTGTGCACTCGCTCAGTCACTTGGCTGGGCGAGCGCTCAGGTGTCTAGAAGGCCAAAATGACTTGAAAGCAAGGCCTAAATGTGTCCAACATAACCCCAAACCATTAGGGATGTTTAGTACACTCAAAACATGCCCGAAACAGGTCCGAACATCACCCAGAACAAGGAGGAATCAAGGGTGAAACTCACGACGAACAATCAAACGATTCAATAATGAGTTAAACATGGATACTACAAGCATGAATGGACATTCTTAATCATGTTAGAACTAGTAAACAAGGTCTAGGATTCAATTTAACATCTCACGAGTCTCAAAGACACGAAATAAGGTAAGAAGAAGGCAAACCGAGAGACCCTAAGAGTCAAAAGGTCAAATGGAGCAACAATGCTTCCGAATTCTCAACCAAGCGTAAAATGACCACGATTGAAGTTATAAAACATGTAAGAAAGATACTAAGGCTCTATTAGGACTTAGTCAAGTACTAGGGCATCGGTCGAAGCAAGTACAACAAGGCATGCAAGTAAGTAAGACATACACGCGACTATGATTGTAGTCAACCTAATGCAATCATGACTTCAACAATATGAACTAGTTAATAGGGCAAGGCACATAATGAGCGTGCAACAACGATGCTATACAAGTAATGGGTTTGGGTTCTCACAGCAAGTTTATATATTGTGGTGCAAAGTTTCCTTCATCAACTAATCTTACATATTTTTTCATCGTGATTCCCTTTTTTGATATATCGCGATGCAAAGGTTCCTTCTTCAAATAATCCTACATATGTTTGCACCGCGATTCCCTTTTTGTTATATTGCGTTGAACATATTTATATATCGTGATGCATTTGTTGTTTGATATTTAGAAAATCAAGAGCCAACATTAAAGACAAATTAAGGAAAGTAAACTACCAAGCACGTATATCAAGAGCCAGAATTAAAGACAAACAACCCTTCTTTTTTCCTTTTTTTCGTCCTTAAATATTTACTGTCATTTATTACTTCTCTATTCATAACTATCCTTCTTTCTTTGTTACTTCCTTTCAAAACTATGCTTCTAGATGCAAAGCTTTGGCACTACATTCAGCACTGGTGTTTCAAAAATAGTCCAAAATACAACAAATTTATGCTTCATCACAATCTTAATTTCTGCATCAGAATGAATGTACTTAAAAAAGGTTGAATTGTATTTTGGCTTCCAACCCACTTGACGTCCCTTCATATGATTTATTTCCAATTCCAGTCATTTATCATCAAGTTCCTTGTCGTGAACCAAAAATCAACTTAATGAATGAAGGACTGTCTTTTAGTTCAAAAAAGGAACTTGATGATAAACAACAGCTGGAATTTGAAATAAATCATATGAAGGGATCTATTTATGTTTTGAAACCCAACGGAAGAAAAATTTGAAGAAGAAGAAGATGGGTTTGTAATAGACATTTTGTTCCTTGAGATAGTTTATTCTTTCTATTCGGTTGGAATTGGAAATAAAGAGAGTTGTTGTTTCTTGCACCGTGATTCAATTTTTTTTTAATACATGTAGTGATTCAAAATTTCTAATAAAGGAAATGAAAATTTCATCCATTTTGAACCGCGATATTTTGACTTTATACTGTACTATTTTCTATAATGCGATTCGTATTTCATTTTTGTGGTTAAGAATTTACAAATGTAGCAGCACGTATATCAAGTGTATAGGTGGACGCTTGTGGTCCTTTTCTTTTTCTTCTTCCTAAAACAATAGCGATATTTTGACTTCATGTTGTACTTTATACTGTACTTTGTTTTCTCTTTCTTTATTCCTTTCTTCATTCACTTTCTCCTCAATTACAACTTTGTTTCTACTTTCGGCTAATATGGATCTTAATCTGCATAATATTATCCTAGATCCAAGAAAAATATGTTTGGTAGCAATCTTAATTTATGAATCAGAATTAAAACATTCATGAAGTACTTACATAACAAAAGTTACATCCCCTTCTTCCTTCATCTTTTATGATTTTGATGAAGGAACTGTCTTTTGCCTTCCAACCCATTTGAGTTCTAACTTTGGTTTACTAGAGAATTAACGGTAGGAATAATTGACAATAAAAGCATACATCAGTATCTCAAGATTGTGTTGGATGAGATCAGGTGTTAGATGCTTGCAGCCTAGCCTAGCCTATTTAATTAAAGCATACATCAATATCTCCAGAGATTGTCTTCACTTATTGCTTGTACTGGAGTATTATTTTATCTTTTACACTTTTACCACGTTATTACTACTCCCATTTTCTTCACATATATCTTTATTTATCGCGGTTCATAAATAAAGAGTTGCACTGCGGTTCATAATTATATTCACCGCGGTTCTCAAATCTATTCACCGTGGTTCACAAATATATTATATATTCACCGCGATTCGAATATTTAAAATTGCATAGTTAAATGAGGCAAAACCAACTAACAAGTATTTCCCGAGACAACATTAAAGAAAGATATACCGTGGAAGTTTGTGGTAATTTTCTTTTGTTCTTCCTAATCCCTCTTTTTCGTCCTTAAATAGCTTATGTCATCCCTTTCATCTTTCTTCATAACTTAGAACTATCCTTCCTTCGTTTGATCATTCCTTCTTCATTATTTTGTTGCTTTAGTTATGTTGTTAGGTTCTAAATTCATCTAATATGGATCTTGATCTGCATAAATATGGTCCTAGATCCAACAATCTTAATGTGTGCATCAGAATTATAACCCTCTCGGGCATCAGATGCATCTCAGTCCTAATTTGGGCATCAGATGCATATTAAAAAAAATACTTTTGAGCTCTTAGTTATGTAGGAGATGCAGGAGCCCAATGGAACTGGCCTCGCTGTCAACCCCATAATATGAGTTGCTCCTTCTTTAAAAACACTACCCTATGTTTCCTATTCCCTTTCCTTCTTCGCTTCTCGACCCAATCTCTCTCTTACTCATTTGCTTACTAATCTCTGTGGCGACCCGACCCGGATCCCAAGATGAAATCCCAAGGTCGTGCCGCCGGGAAACAAATAACAACAAACAAGTAGCAAATAATGGGTAGGGCCATAACGACGATACGCCAACAACTCAAAACATATGCGGAAGCGAAATAAATGAAACAGTGGCGCCCGAGCTAACAAGCTCAAACTAAAAACAACCAAAGAGATAATTAATCTCTCGGTCCAAAAATTCGACTCGTGTGTCGCAACATTGGGCACGTAGGACTAAACTCCCTGTCATGCAATTCAAATATATAGCATAATATACCAAGTCATCGGCGAAGCTACGGCCGGAACCCAACATTACACTAAGTCTAAGACTCTAGTCTAACAACTCAACGGCTAAAAACATGTCGGAGAACAAACATAATATTCAACTAGCAATGTAACATGCTAAAACATAATCACCAATTTTACCAAGCGCGACTAACACAAGTCGGCTACCAACGATATAAGTACTAACAACAAAATAGCATATGGAATCATAACCATAAATATACACCAAGCACAACTACTATCAGTCGGCTACCAAAAGAATAGGCTAAACAACAATTACAAATATTACAAATCACAATTAGGTTTGCTACCCCAACATGAAGTTTACATAACTTCATCTTTCCCAAACGGCCTTACCAAAAGAAAACAACTATCTAAGTAGCAACCTTGCCAAAAGAATCCTTTGTCAACGTAACCTTCTCGATTTACTTGGATCCGCTCGTGCGACTCGGATCTAGGGAAAACAACCAACAAATAAAAGTAAGTCACAAAGACTTAGTAAGTTAGTAACCATAACTTCCTACCATGGCATAATGTTTAATAATGATTTACATCATGCTATCTTCATATAATAACTTTATAAAAATCATGTTATGGCATCCATGCTCAACATTAAATAAATATGTTACCATTATAGTATAACATCTCACCAAAAATTCATGTCAAGGCATATTAGGCTTAACAATAATGATTTATGCCTTTAGCGTAATACAACATTTATATAATGTTCATGTGATAGCATTTATGCTTAACAACGTTAATCAATATGTTATCTATCAAGTATAACATTTATGAAACCAAAACAACCATCATATCATATCCAAATCACCAAGCACATTATTCACATAAGCACTTGTGAAACAATTCATATAAAAGGGATATGATACCATTACCAATTCTTCCGCGCGTGTCGCTCCTGCAAAAACACGTGCAAAACCTTTATGTGCCCTCGATATCCCTCTCGTAGATGTCGACGTCCCGAGACGATCTCGCTCGAGTTCCATAGTTATCAAAGTCATGTGTATTACTACAACGAGATAAACTACTTCCCCACCGTGGCCATCGATGGAGGGTGTGTGCAAACTTCGACACGGCGATCCATCGCGATCACGAATCTCACAATTCGTGAAGACGATGTATCGTCCCACCAAAGACTCAACAGACCGACTCCAGCTGGACTCAAAACCCAAGCACAAGTAATATATACTCATATGCTCAAAACAAGTAGGTAAACACTCTACCATCAAACTAGTCATGCTTTTCATCCACAACTAGAATAAATATCACAACAGAGAATCATATAAGCTCTCATAATCAAGTGTGCTTCACACACTTCAAAACTTCTTGGAGGCTCGACCTCCATGATTTCTACCCAAAATTCCGTAGGACTTAAGATTATAGTTCCTAGGATTCATACTAACCCAAAGGTTGACTCCGTTGAGTCCAATCTAAACTTTCCGAAAATTTAGGGAATAGAAGCATGGGCTTCAACATCCCCCTATGTTCATAACTATCGCCAATAACCATGTCCCCAATATTCAATAAACTCATATAAACCCAACGAAACATTTAACAATGTAACATAGAACAATTTGCCATTATGTGCATAAATTCATTCAAGTCCTCTTACCAATCATAATTTCCAAATCATGATTAAATCATACCACATGGTTTAATATACTCTACTAAACATGTAAAACATGGTAATCAACTTATAACCATAGTTAACAAGCCAAAAACATAATTAGGGCAAATCCCCTTCCAAGTATCTCTACCAAATCAAGCTCAATATCCATGGGTAATTCACATAGCAAAGTCCAATAGACTATTTAACACATGAATTTCACATACATCAAGGTCTCACATAGGTTCAACCAAGTTCTATCAAAAATTGAAGACCTAGGGTTCATGGCATCTCTACAAACCCTAACAATTGCATCCATTGACCTCACATAGCATATATGGTTGTTTCCCTAGGGTCAATGGAGCCAAAAGAAAAAGGAAGAGAGGTAGAAACTTACCCAATTTCAGCCCTCACAAACTGTCAAATCTGAAACCTAGAGATGATGTCGTTCCCTTCACCTCACTCTTCAAACTCACGGATAGAATTGGGGAAGAAGATCCAAGGCTATGGCTTCCAAGATTAAGCCCTTCAAGAACCCTAGAATTGCCCTCTCAAGCTCTCTCTCAAGCTCTCTATTGAGTGCTCACAGAAGATACGCAAAGTGAAGGAGTCGTATTCTGTTTGGCCGACTAGTTAGAGTGTGCGTTGGTTTTGATTTAAGTAGGGGGATTAACTCTCCTAATTAATCCACTAATCAACCCCTAAAATCTCTAATAGATGTTTAGGACAAGTTTAGGCTAAGTAGAAGGGTTAAGGTTAGGTTTAAGTTGGGTTTAATTGGGTAAAAATCAGACAGTGCGTAAAAGACTTGCAAAATCCCGTAACCAGGATTTAGGGACCCTTGCGGTCGCATCATGAAGGAGTGATGCAAGCGCATCCTCCAGCATTCCCTTTCCCGGCCTTTGTTGCTTCCTTGCTCGATCCCGGACTCTCCCGCATGTATTCTCGAGTCCTTCCAAGCCAAAAAGGGTCTACAAATCAACCTTAATGACCTCCAATCTATAACCAAAGTAATCAAGCTTCAAACCTCAACAAAACAAGGCCAAGAACTCAGGCAAAACTCTCCCGAACGATAACCGAAAAAGTCAAACGAAGAAGGGTTAACGCTAGAATCAAACTAGCAACCAAACCGACGATGCAACAAGCATCCAACCAACATCTAAGGCATGTAAATGATATTATGAATGCCTTCTAACATGTATTCATATGTTAACAACACAAATCACAAACCCGAGATTCAAAGCATCTCGCGAAAGAAAAATGCATACGTGCATCTCAAACGACGTAAACGAACATGCTATTGACTCCAAACATATGAGTGAGCTAAATGAACATGTTTATGATGATTATAAGTGTATGAGTTCGTGCATAACACAAGCAAACCATAATTCAGGGTTTTACAATCTCCCTCCTCGTCAACCCCCCACGACACATACAAGCTCCCCAAGTTTCTGTAAATTGAACAAAACTTTCAATTGGATTTTCAAAGAAGTTAGGTTTTGTCCCCCTTTTCGATTTTTAATTATTGGGTATCGTCTAGATTTTTTTTAGGGTTTCGGGTCAATTAAAGCTATGGATACTTTGCAAGATCTGATTGAATAAACCAAGCTTTGTACTGTGTGGTGGGCTCTTTGTTTATTCACCTTCGTCTACTTAAAACACCAACATGAAAGAAAAAAACTTCATTTTCTTCAAGGGTGTGCTGGGTCAAAGAGGACAATTTGATTGTAATAGACATTTTTTGTTTGTACTAGTTTATTCTCTATATCTATTTGTAATTCAGTTTGTATTTTGGCAATAAAATATGTTTCATCATTAACTACATATTGCGGTGTAAATTTTTTTATTTGGTGGCAGTATTCAATTTTTTGATATATATGTTTGTAAAAATTAAATGTTAGATAGTAATTCAATTATTTGGTAAACACAAACAATGCACCATGGTGTTTATTTTGTTGAACCTCGATACAAAAATGAAAAAAATAACAGTGTATTTTGGTCTTTGCAACACGGTATATATCTGATTTCATATATTTTTTCAGCGCGATTCCCTTTTTTATATATATCACGGTTCAAATTTTATAATAAAGTAAATCAAAAATGATAACGGTGTATATTGGCCTTTGCATCACGGTATATAACCTTTTATATATCGCTATATATAACTTTTTATATCACGGTTCAAAGATTATAATAAAGTAAATTAAAAATGATAATAGTGTTTATTGGCCTTTGCATCGCGGTATATAACCTTTTATATATCGCGATATATAAATTTTTATATCACAGTGCACCTTTTTATATATCGCCAATTCACAAAAACAGGTCCTCAACATTATTTAACAACTTTTAATATATCGCAGTGTAAATTTTATAACTAGCTATTGAAATTATTTACATAGAACAACAAAACAACAACAAAACAAACAAACAAAGCACTTGAACAAAATAAATTAATTATGTTTTTACGCAACCATAATTTCAAAGTTGAGCCTATTAGTCATCAATAACAATTTGTAAACAATTCAACTTTTTGCAGTTGTTCTTCCACTTGATATTTGCAATCCTTTGGGAATTTCTTTTCCCTGTGCAAATCTGTTTAGCTTTTTGGTTTTGTTTTGTTTTGTTTTTGTTTTTTTTGAGGTCTTTGAGCCTCATATGATATAGGGATGGAGCCTTCGATATCTGCATATATAGGATCATAGATATGTGCTTAGTTTGGAGTTGGTGTTGGAGAAGTGGAAGCGGCAGTAGTAGTTCGTATTGGATCAGCAGATATTGACGGAACATTAGATGTTGAAGTAGGCTTCAGTGTATGTACATATTCGAGAACTTCATGTAAAAGAGAGTCTAAGAGATAAATCGTTTCAGAGGTAGAAAGTTCTTAAGCCTCTTTAGGAACTCCAGTGGCAAGAGCGGGTTGACATGATGGCTCTTCCAAATATTTAGATTTCATTGAAGGAATGAATCATTTCTCCTCCTGAATTGGAGAGTGGGTAGGAGAAGGAGAGAAATAAGGTGGACTACTCTTTCTCTTTCTGGAACCTTTTTGGAGAGAGAAGTGGCCTTGAACTTTTTCAAATTTTGTTTTTCTCCCTTTTTTTGTTGCCTTTGCTTTTGTTTCAGTCATAAAGGTCTGCAAAGTCATAGAAAAATAAATAATTTATTGAGAGAAATATAATGTATATCTATATAAGTAAAAATAATATATTTACCAGATTCACAACCGATGAAAAATTTGATTCTTTGCATTTCTTGTTGAGTTCAGACAGATCCCATTTCACAAAACTTGGGATGTAATTTTTGTAGATTGATTTCAGAATTTAGCTTCTCTCACATAGCCAACTACACATTGTAAACTAAAAAAGTTATTATGTATATAAATTTAATAATAATATAAAACTTATTGAAATTTACCGACAGTAATATAACGCATCTTTGTACCCGGTGATAGAATAGAGCGGGAAAGATTTCCCTAATCTCTTCCATTGTTGTAGTGATTTGTATATATTAGGAAGATATCCTAATGATTGTAGGATGCTAAAATTATTCCTAGATTTTAGGCATTAGTCATGTATATATGCATGGTTCATGGAATACAATGACAGGGAAGTTATTCCTTTATGGTATCAGAGTTGCACTCCTATGCCTACCCTTCTTCTTCCCGTTTTTCCTTTCTGTCGTCTCTTCATGGCTCCTCCATCGTTGCATCCGGCTTTCATGGTCGGCAACATTAAGAATTGGATTCCTTTAATTCTTGAGACAGAATCAGGAAAATATGTGTCGTGGGCGGAACATTTCCGCATCCATTGCAAGGTATTTGATGTTATCGATCATATTGTCGATCCTTCACCGGAGGACAAGGCCAATGCGAAGACATCTGACAAAAAATTATGGGCGAAATTGGATTCCCTGGTTCTTCAATGGATCTATGGAACCATCTCCCCTGATTTACTTCAGACCATTCTCGAGCCGGGATCGACGGCTAAGCAGACATGGGAACGTCTCGAGGGCATTTTCCGAGACAACAAACATTCCCGTGCCATTCAACTTGAGAATAAATTCTCTCAGGTTCTGTTGGATGATTATCCAGGGGTGTCGGCCTATTGCTAGGAATTGAAGAATCTTGCAGATCAATTGGCCAATGTTGATGCACCAGTTTCGAAAAATCGCATGATTTTGCAAGCTATTGCTGGGTTGAATGAAAGCTATGACAGTGTGGCAACAATTATTCAACAAAGTGACCCTCTTCCCTCTTTCTGTGAGGTTCGCTCGAAGTTAGTTATGGAGGAATCTCGCATGGCCAAACAAGCAACCATGGCGTCCAATGCAACAAACTCGGCCCTTCTTGCTACCAGCAGTGATGGAGTTGAGGATAGCAAGGAACCGGCTGGAACCAGCAGCAATCAACATCGCGGGAACAGATCTGGTGGTGGTCGTGGTGGTCGCCGCTCCAGCGGCCAAGGTCAGAATAGTCACTAGCGAAGTCATCCTAATAGTGGACGGCAGCAGGATGGCGGCAACGGGCGCTCTCAGTCCGGCAGGGGTCGCGGTCGTGGTTCTCTTAATCAGGCACAAGGCCGTTCTTGGCAGCAACAGGCCTCTCCCCCTTGGTGGAATTATCAACCTACTTATCAGCCACCTCCATGGGCCATTCCCCCATGCCCATACCCAACTACTGGTTCGGCCCGCCCACCTTCTCAAGGCCAACAGGGTGTATTGGGCCAACGACCAGCCCAAGTTTATACTACTCATGGACCAGGGGCATCTTCGTCTTCGTTTGTGCCAACGGACATTGAGTGTGCGATGCATACTATGTCCCTGCACGTTCCCGATGACATTTTGTACATGGATACCAGTGCCACCTCTCATATGATGGGTTCTTCAGTATGCTCTCGTCTTATTTTAATTTGAGTCATCAAAATAAATCTATTACTGTCGTCGATGGTACTACTATTCCTATTTGTGGGTACAGACAACAAACTTTTTCTCCTCCGTTTCCTCCCCTTAAATTGTCTAATGTTCTTCATGAACCTAAGTTGATTAAAAATTTGATCTCTGTTCGTCGATTTACAACTGATAATAATGTTAGTACTGAATTTGATCCTTTTGGTTTTTCTTGAAGGATATTCAAACGGGGGTTCATTTAATGAGATGTGATAGCTCCGAGGATCTATATCCAGTCACCAACAACTCTGGCACCTCGTCCACTTCTACATCTACTTTTTCTGCTCTTTGTTCACGTTTATGACATAATAGACTAGGTCATCCTGGAGCCCCTGTTTTTTGCTCCCTTTGCAATAAAAATTTTATTCCATGTACGGATTCTGATTTAAATGGTATTTGTGCTTCGTGTGTTCTTGGCTAGCATATCAAATTACCATTTTATCCTTCTTCTTCCACCCTCTTGCCTTTTGATATTATTCATAGTGACTTATGGACCTCTCTGATCTTAAGTACCTCGGGACATAAATATTATCTCTTATGCTTGGATGACTATTCCAATTTTCTTTGGACGTTTCCAGTTGGAAATAAAACTCAGGTTCCAGACATTTTTCTTTCTTTTAGTAAACATATTTCAACCCAATTTGAACGGCAAATTAAGTGTTTTCAATGTGATAATGGACGGGAATTTGACAACAATCAATTCAAATCTTTTTTCCGTGCTAATGGCATGAGTTTTCGTTTCTCTTGTCCCCACACCTCTTCCCAAAATGGCAAGGCGGAAAGGAAAATTCGCACAATTAATAATCTCATTCGAACACTTCTTGCCCATTCATCCATGCCGTCTTCTTTTTGGCATCATGCGTTAGCCATGGCAACATATCTCCTTAATATCCTTCCCATAAAAGGTCTTGGTCACGTCTCCCCCACCCAAGCTCTCTATCATCGTGACCCATCATACTCATACTTACGAGTTTTCGGGTGTTTATGTTTTCCGTTAATTCCCTCCACTTCTATCCATAAACTTCACACTCGCTCTAATATGTGTGTGTTTTTTGGAGTATCCTTCTGACCATAGGGGATTTAAGTGCTATGATCTTCAAACTCACCGGATTATTCTTTCTCGTCATGTGGTGTTTGAAGAAAAGATTTTTCCTTTTGCTTCGGCTACTACTTTATCCACCGCAAGACGAGACTATTCTATTTTTGATCCACCTGTTAATCTTCTCCTCCACGACTTGTGTAATCCCCCATCCCAGGCCCAGTCTACCCCTTCTCCTTCTCGGCCCACTGATGCACCAGGCCCCCCACTAGCCCAGCCGGACATCGGCCCACTTTCTACTGGCCTGGCCTCTGGCCTCCCCAACCTACCGGCCAACCTGACTCTTTCTCCATCCCCATTCCTGTTCCTTCTGCAGTGGAGTCTGTTGCCCTCCCTCGGTCCCGTCTTCACATCCTCGGTTCATGACCACTAGGAGCATGAGTGGGATTGTCAAACCTAAGCATCACTTCAACCTTTTTTCTTCCTCCTTTTCCCCGATTCCTTCAAATCCTAAACATGTGTTGTCCGACCCCAACTGGAAAGCAACTATGGTTGATGAATTTGATGCTCTGATTAAAAATAAGACGTGGGAACTTGTACCCCGTC
Source organism: Codonopsis lanceolata (assembly GCA_013146195.2). Classification (NCBI taxonomy): domain Eukaryota; kingdom Viridiplantae; phylum Streptophyta; class Magnoliopsida; order Asterales; family Campanulaceae; genus Codonopsis; species Codonopsis lanceolata. The sequence goes on along the minus strand of CM028384.1, from coordinate 26,102,297 downwards.
CATCTAATGTTAATGTTATTCGTTGCATGTGGATTTTTTCTCATAAAAAGAACTCTTACGGATCTTTTGCAAGGTATAAGGCCTGTCTTGTAGGTGATGGTCGGTCTTAACAAGTTGGAGTGGATTGTTCAGAGACTTTTAGTCCGGTTGTTAAGCCGGCAACGATTCGTATCGTTCTTAGCTTGGCACTTGCACGGTCTTGGTCTATCCATCAGTTGGATGTCAAGAACGCTTTTCTCCATGGTAATTTACATGAGACAGTATACATGCATCAGCCTCTAGGTTTCCGTGATCAGACTCATCCCGACTATGTCAGCCTGTTGAAGAAATCTCTGTATGGCCTAAAGCAAGCTCTTCGGGCATGGTATAAGAGATTTGCAGATTTTATTTTTACTATGGGATTAACCCACAGTCAATCTGATCACTCTCTGTTTGTGTATGCTAAGGGATCTGATATGGCGTATCTGTTACTTTACGTTGATGATATCATTCTTACTACATCCTCTGACAGGCTTCGGGCTTCTATTATGGGTACATTGGCGTCCAAATTTGCAATGAAGGACCTAGGGCAGTTAAATTTTTTCTTGGGTATTTCTGTGACACGCGACAACGGGGGACTATTTTTGTGTCAACAACAATACGCTGAAGATATTTTAAATCGAGCAGGTATGCTCTCTTGTAAACCATCCTTGACGCCAATGTAAACTATTTTTGTGAGGATCCTACCTTTTATCGTAGTTTAGCCGGAGCATTGCAGTATCTCACCTTTACTCGACCAGATATCAGTTATGCGGTCCAACAAATATGTTTGCATATGCATGATCCTCGACAGGAACACATGGTTGCTCTCAAACGGATTCTGCGGTATATTCGTGGGACACTTACTCTTGGATTGCATCTTTCGAAGTCTACTTGTACTTCTCTTACTGCTTATACAGATGCGGATTGGGATGGGTGCCCGGATACCCGTCGTTCTACCTCAGGCTATTGTTTATTCTTGGGTTCTAATTTAATCTCTTGGTCTTCTAAGCGGCAACCTACCCTTTCCTGATCGAGTGTCGAGGCCGAATATAGAGGTGTTGCTAATGATGTCGCCAAATCATGTTGGATTCGAAATCTCTTACTAGAATTACATGTTCCTCTTTCCAAGGCTACTTTGGTGTATTGCGATAATATCAGTGCTATTTATTTGTCCGGGAATCCAGTGCAGCATCAATGAACCAAGCATATCGAGTTGGATATTCTGTTTGTTCATGAGAAAGTCGCGAAGGGGGAAATTCGTGTTCTTCATGTTCCGTCCCGGTATCAATTAGCTGACATTTTCACTAAAGGGCTTCTGCGCGTACTTTTTGATGATTTTCGGGACAGTCTCAGCATTCGGCCACCTCCTTCTTCGACTGCGGGGGACTGATAGAATAGAGTGGGAAAGATTTCCCTAATCTCTTCCATTGTTGTAGCGATTTGTATATATTAGGAAGATATCCTAATGATTGTAGGATGCTAAAATTATTCCTAGATTTTAGGCATTAGTCATGTATATATGCATGGTTCATGGAATACAATGTCAGGGAAGTTATTCCTTTACCCGGCCACTGTTTGTTGTTTCCAAACTTTCAACCAAAGCATCCACTATGTGTTTGGACCAAATGTAGTTTGACAACATGTCCAAATCAGATATGAGAATTGTGTATGCACATGGTATATATGAATTTTTTTTTTTTTTGAAACAAGTAAAGTTGCTAGGACAAGCAAAGTTGTCAAACCTGCAATGCAGTATATATCTTCATGTTGTGTACTGTTTATCATTTCCTTCATCCGATCAAATATGAGCTTTGGTCTCAATTTTATGCTATGTGATTCTTTTAACAACCTTTCAAGGAAGCATCTCTCTACAAACTCTGTTCGTTTAAATTCGGTAAAAGAAATATCAATTTCCTTATCTCCATCATTGATTCCAAATATTTCATTTGCATCTGTGGGTGTAATGTTCAGCTCTACCTGCCCAAATTTGAAACACTTTTTCCCTATCAAGTAACAACTCACAATTTTTTTTTATTACTTTATGATTCTTCTTTGTCAACTCCTTTAGATTTCCATGGTTATGGATTATGTCAATTATGTTCCAGAATGATGTCTTCTTCAGTACTATCAGATGTTCTTCAGTGAACTGTAATTAATCTCTCAATTTGTTCAATCAACATTTTAAAACTGCATCTATAAATATTTTTTGTGTATGTCTTTTCAACTGCATAACAAGTAAATATGTATTGACAACTTAGAATTGAAACATGTTTTGTCATCGAATATAGAATATGCATTGTGAAGCATCTACTTTGAATCAGAAAATCGTATATATTATTTAAAAACTTTTATATGGAATTTTTTCAACATTTGACAAAACTATTCAAGTTGAATCATATATCGTTTGCAAAACAAAAGGCACCGTACAAAATGTATTTGAAGATGAAAAATGTACCTGAAACTTCTTCGTCTTTATTCCTCGTTTTGATTTAGTACTTCTGGTATTATGTCTTTTCATGTTTTTCGCCATCTCTTGTATCACGTTAGGGTTTGACGATGGCAAAAATTTCGTCCATCTGGATGTTAAAATTGTTAGGGTTTTTTTTTGTTTCCTGTTAGCAAGTGAAGTGAAAAGTATTACATAAATATTGAATAATTGCTTTATATAGTGCGTGTGTTCATTTTTTTATTCTATTAAATAATGGTGTACCGCGGTTCACCAAAATATATTTATCACGGTACAAATGTTTATAATAAAAAGAAATGAAAAATTCAAATAAAATAGTTGCACTACGGTTGAAATATATATTCACCGCAATAAAAAATTCATCAAAAATAGTTGCACCGCGGTTCAAACGATTTAAAAATATCTTACTAAATATTTTATTGTTTGTGCACTTCAAAATTCAAGTCTAACCAACTTGGTAGTAGATGTAACAAATTTTAATGTGAACCACTTTATATAATGTGTTCTTTACTTGTCTCCTTATGTGTGATTGCTTTACCACTTAAGACGTCTCAATCTACTTAAGTGTTATTCAATCCTAGCCTCAGTCACTTATCTGTCAGCTACTAAATTGTCCATTAGCTCATTCCTTTGAAAAGCGATCAAACTATTTTTAACAAAAGTCTTTTAAGCAAACTAATAAAAAGATTCACTATTTCTTATCAGCCGATTGACACCATCAGCCCGCTGACAAACTTTCATTTATGCTGGAACTTTGTTTTGTTTTTCAACACAACCTCTTTAGTTTTAAAAAGACTACTCACCCCCTTCTAGCCTTATTTATTACCAACTGGACTTACACTATGATTATAATCTCATAGAATACAGTATGTATCATTACACAATTAAGAATTTTGAAATCCTAGTTAATAAAATATACGATTAAACCATCGTAAACATGATTAGTAGATGATATGCATTCGCTCTAATACAAATCAATAGTGGTGATTAAAAGAAACTGAAAAGTCCCCTATACAGAAACCCGATGCAACAAATTTTTGGATTTGCAATGCACCAACCGACAAAAACTTCTGATGCACAATTTTGAATTTACAATGCACAATTTGGTATTATTAAATCCGGATGCAAAATTTTGGATTTGCGATGCAACAGTTAGACCCCCTATACAGAAATCCCGATGCACAATTTTAGATTTACAATGCACAATTTGGTATGGATCAAAACGAGTAATTACATTCAAAATAGAGTTTGCTCAATCTAATGAAAGTGCCCAGATGATAATAACCTTCAAAATGGCTCGCATGTGGACACAGATAACGTCCACTTAATGGAAAAGCTGGATGGAGGGAATATTCAAGGCAATAACATTGTAGAGAGGCCCATTCACAAGTTCATCTTTTCAATTTCCACCATTGTCACACCTCTCTGCTGAATGCTGATCAACCTCAACCTCACATACCAAGTTTACAAGTGCGACATGTTTTATACAAAGGACTACTTGCCATGTTGCTAAGTATAACCGAGTCCGAGAACAAAACTATACCTTCCCCTACCCAACAAGAAAACGAAAAAAGGTAGACGGAGTGACTTCAAACATGCATGGCTGTTTATCGTCTACGACTTCCTTTACCCTTTTTATTCTTCTTGGACTTCCCCTTCCCCTTGTTTCCAGTGCTTTGAGTTTCAGAAGCAGCAGCAGTTGTCTTCCCCTTGCCTTCATCAGCACTCTTGATAGTTTCTTCGGCTACTCCATCACCCTCTTCCTCGTGAGATTCTGCTTCTACAGCAACAAGACTGCTCACTGAGGCTTTCTCCTCATTCTTTCCTTTAGTATCAACTGCCTGCATCAATGACTGATTCTTCAAGAAATTCTCCACCTTGGGCCTTCTTGACTGCAGCGTCTCCAAAATGCTTGAAATGTTCCCAAGATTGATTTCACTGAAAAACAAATGCATTACTATACTAGCCTCTGAAGTAAACATTATAAAAATTAAAATTGTTGTATCTTATTTTATTTATGTCATATATATGAGGGAGGGGTAAAGTAACCATCCTGGAACAATGCAAAGCGTAGCTTTCAAATGAGAATCTTCAAATGGAAAATGTTACTTGAAAACTATATATTCAATCCTGTAAACTGTCTTCTTCCTATAAACAATTTGATTACCGTAAGTACAATTCTCATAGGTTTATTGATCAACAAAATTTTATTAGAATATCTTTCTTGGAAACAACTATCAAGCTTCCCAGCATGGATATATATGTAGAAATACACACACACACACACACATATATATATATATATATATATTCAATGTGTACGAAACTGCTTAGTACAATCAAATCAACCCAGTTTTGATTTAGTGCAATAAATTTTAAAGTAAACACTAGTGTCCAGGTTTAAATTTAGGTATTAAACTCTTACATAACGCTCATACTGACCTCATAGTCAAAGCAGAAAAAAGTTGCTTCAGCTCATCAATCATGCTCTTTGCTTCACAAAATGTACTTCCTTCTTCATTGTCATCAAGTTTCTTCTCAAAGGATTTGGTTGTTGCAACAGTCAATACGTGTATATTATTCTCCAATTCTACCTGAACGTAAATGCAAGGAAAAAAAAAACTAGCTTTGGTAAATGAATGGAAATAAAGATTAAAAGCAACACAAGGAGAAATTTCAAACCAATTTTTTATTACCTTTATCTTAGTTGCATTGGGCAAGCTCACTTTCCCCTTCTTTTTATTTCCACTCGCCTTTACAGAATCAGATATTTCCTGAAAGACCTCCCAGCACATATGCAGCATTTCATTTTCATTCTTGGCATCGACATTCTGAACTGACGTGGAAGCATTGTTCGAAAATGGCCCTACTGAATTCCTCTCAGCATCATCATTACTAGTAGGATTGACTTCAGCAGCTGCAGAGTTGTGTAGCAAAGGCTTAGTATCAGGAAACAACACCCTGATGATATCCTCTTTACTCATCGGATATTCGATGTCCACAAAAATAGCATCCTGAGCAACAACTTTGGGAGAAGGTTTTCTAAAGCTCGCTATCACAAGAGGATCTCCAATCCTTTTGAATGCTTCAGCTAGAATATTGGGAGTTAAGTTCAAATAATTTCGCCCCCTGCTTCTATGAAGTGAATTGTAGAACTCCCTTGGTAGCCGGCAAGTTATATCACCCCTCCCCAGTAAAATAAAGAGTGCGTCAAAGTACTCTCTGGAGTTCAGACAAAGCAAAGAATGTATAACAAACAGTTTCAACACCAACAGTGGATAGTAGTAATTCACATTAATATTAGAACGCAGAATCCATGCTGACGTATCTTCCTTATTAGTTAGAATCTGATGGACCATGTTGATTAGAGAATCAAATACACGCTCGAAAGAAAATTGAGTGACCACAACCGAATCGGTCCTTGAGTTTGCAACCGATTGCTGATAAACAAACCATTCAAGAAATGACGATCTTGTGGTGAAAATCAATCCCTGGAAGTGTGATACCATGATCACAAGATGATCAACAAGATATAAGAAACAACTAGGCGATATATAATCGAATGTCCTCCAGTTGGCACAATAAGTATCTTCCAACGCTTTAATGAAATTGAAAATCTGAGAGACCCTATCAGGAGCATCAGAAGAATCGCTTTTCATACCAGACTTTTGGGAGAAGTCTTCATCAATGTATCCACAAAGATCCTTAACAAATTCCATCCAAGGAAAATTCCCTTCAAACCTTTTAATGATATTCTTGCACAGACCAGTGTCTGGTCTTCCAGAACCAAACCAAATCATCAGGACCCTCCCAATTGTCCCATAGGTCAATTCTCCCTTGACGTTAATGTTTTCAAGAATAACTTCTTCAAGTACCTTACGGGAAATATCCATCCCCCTCAGAGTTAACATATCCACATTTACTGTTCGCCAGTCAAAAGGGAAAACATTAAAAATGTACCCTTTGTAGACAACTGAAGAAAGTTCTGTAACATCTTAGTGTTGTGGTATGTATGGTCAAGAAACTTGAACTCCAAAAGAAACTTTGCAACCTCAAAGATATAAAGAAGACACATGCTTTGGCGGAATAGAGAACTCTTAGTTGACAATTTGTGAAGAGCTTCAAGAGTTTCCAAGACCTTCATACCAGCATCAAGTAATTCGGATTGCCAATAGGACCTAGCTGCAGAGACAAAGTGTCGAGCATCAACAAATACCAACTTTCCATTCTTTTGAAGAGTTCTGTTGTCAATTTTTTTGACCCAATAGGCTTCAGGGTTCAGTAACAGATAAATCACATTCAAATTACGGAACTGCCTTCGCACTCCAAAATAGTTCAGACAGAACTCACCATGATCCATATGTTTAACAGGATCCTGACATTCAAGACAATGAAGATACTCAAATACATTAACAATATGGTCTTTCCACATGTTCCAAGAATAAATCAGAGTTTCAGCAGAAACATGGTTCCGTGACATCTTCTTTTCCGAATGTTTCGTTATATCCGATGGCACTTCATTTTCCCACTCGTACTTTGAGGAGTTCAAATGAAGATGAGTATCCAGTAATTTTCTAACAGATAAGATTTCTCCTCTCAAACTTTTGTGCTTCCGTGAAGAATTTAAAGACTTCAGCAACTCAAACAAGTTACTCTTTTCATGTGATAATGTGCTGACCTCACTGCAGAGAAGTTCATAGAAGACAACTGATTCCTTCTCCCCAATGGACATGGCTCTTGCTAAGAGCTCCTGCTTCTGGGTAAACTGCTTTAATGGCCAACCACTGCTTCCAGACGCCCAAAGTGAGTTAGATAATACAAACAAAAGGATGAGCGAGGATGCATCGTTATATTGTCCAGCCTTTTCTAGTAGATCAGCCTCACGTAGGATATCTCCTGTCAACCTGGCAATCTCTGCGGCCTCAACAAAGTTTCCAGATTCTTCTTCTAACAGCAATAGCTCATAAATGCAATCTCGCGACTTCAAGAAGTTGCGTCGTAAATCCATAGAGTGAAAAGCTCTGACAAATTTCATCATAGATTTGTGATCTTTCAACTCATGATAGTTGAGTGCACAACTCTCGAGAAACGCTTGCTCCATTTTCTCTATTTCTATACTTCGATTGACCAAACGATTATCCTTAGATCCATGATGTTTCCAGTAGTCAATGTATTGCAAACCCATGTCGAAAAGTTTCCCCTTGGTACAAACTGACAAGCATTCTGAAAAATAATTACACTTGGCATAAACATCAGCTGCATGATTATAGCATCCTGCGAGAGTAAAACATTCCGCTGCTTTCATCAATCCAGATTCCCCACATTTTTCATAAGTTCTTCCTGCAACATGAAATAAGTTTTAAGGATCTTATGATAAAACTTCTTCCACATAATTCTCACTATGAATGCGTCTAATGGAAATTTAAAATTTGACCTTTGGAAACAAGAGACAAAGCATCTTTTGCTTCCACTAATGGGTGACAAAATGCAAGTAGAAAATAGATTTGGGTTTACGTTCAAGGAGGAACCAAAATATGTCATTATTTATTTCCATGTGCACCCATCTAATCTTTTTCTAAGTACTGGTTCATTATGAGCATGCATTACAAGCTATAAATGAGATTAAAATTCATATTTGTCATGTCAAACTATAATAAGAAACAACACTTGATGAAATACATCGTTGGTCCCCCAATCTTCAACATCTTGATCTTTTGGATGAGTTAGTTTCAGAGATCCAGTTACAAAGGCCTATGTTCTCGTAGCTATGTTTACATTTGTTTCCACCAAAATTGCTAGTGCGCATACTAGCTCCCTACTTGGTTTGTGATTCCATCTGTCCAGGTGAGTATAAAAGTATGATATACATTGCGGTGACCTCTGTCTAGAAGCTTACTCTTTTAGATAAGTTGGTTACTTAACATCCTTAATCATATTCAGTGTGTCTAATACTAACTCTTTCTTCTGTACTTCCAGTCAGTCAAACAAGGCACTAGGACCTGTACCATTTGAAAATATTTTATATTCTGCATATGTATATGATAGCGCAAGCAAATAGCCTCTTATGCATAAAGACTACATTATATTCTAGACTAGATATTTTTTCTGGAACATCTATACGACACTATAGATGAGCATCTTCTGATTCAATATAATGGGTTCCAGTAGTGGGAAAAAAGGCAATAATTTGGCTGCGGCATTGTTGTTGTCCTGGGAACTTATTGTCAGATAGGAATGATTCTTTCTTTTTGTGAATTGATAATGTCCTTCTTCAAGAGTTGCAGTTTCAGACTGGATATATGATTATAGATAAGTTGGTTACGTAACATCTTTCTATTCAAGAAATTGTGGTTCAGACCCGACTTGTGCCTTGGTTACGTAACAACCTTTTTCTTTCAGGAAGTTGCGGTCTTATACTAGATTTGTGCATTTCTAAAACTCTATAATATACATCACGGGGACATGTCTCTGGCAGCTTATGCATTCAGATAAGTTGGTTACATAAAATCAGTTACCAAGTCTTTCTTCTGTAGTTTTATATTCTCTTTATCTGTATGTGATGGTGTAGGTGAGAAGATAGCGGGGGCATGAAGATGATCTTATTGTCCATATACCTTCATCTCATATCATAGTCAACACTCCACTAGAAAGGTTTACTGAAGCATTCAGTACACAAATAGTACAACTCTGGATATATATATATAAAATAAATTTTGATATATATGCCGGATGCCAGTAGTCAAATGACTAAAAATTTGGTAAGTTTATTAGGACACAAATCTTTAACATAATTCAGTAAAAATATCATCCGGACATTACCGAATCTCAATAGTAACTATAACTAATCCTAAAGCCATTCATAGTTTCTCTTCATCATTATCTTCACCAACAATTCATTGATTCAATGCAAATCATTTTATATCTAGTCTCCCTAAATTCCTAGAATACTTTGTAGCATAAGCTACTTATATATTCTTTATGTTAGAAGTATTGAGGGTCTATTTGGTTTAAGATATATGTTTGGGGGTTTTGATGTATAATGTAATATATATCCCAAACATATATATACGTCTTTGCCTAACCAAATTAGGTTACGGCTTCTCAATCCTATTCTCTTCCTCTCTTCTTCTAACATGGTATCAGAGCAGGAACTTCAATAATCTTATGTACTGATCCACTTTGTCTACTCTTTTCTTTCTTTTTCTTTCTTCTTTTTCTTTTGTTCTTTATTTAGGCCTTGAATGTTGGTTTGATGTAATTGGTTAATTTTGAGGAGAGTTGTTGTCGCCAAGGGAGTCTGACTGTTTTTTTGGAGATTACCCAACCCCTGGAAGTGGTGTGGGTTGATTCTACGTGAGACACAGGTCGCATCACAGAGTGGCGTCGACAGCAGGATCACATAGTAGGGGTTGCTTACACTGTAACTCACGGATTTGCCATCGTAGTTTGCCGTTTGACCACGTAAACTAGCTCAGTTGTTTTGCCTAGCCTAGGCGAATTGGTCTGTACAGCCTCCGACACTTGACCTTGCCAAAAAACTCCTCACGCGTCCCATGCACCGGACATTTTTTGCCGTAAATGTTTTGGACCTTCACAGATTTGGTCGCCTAGGCCTTGGGTCATTCCTTGTTGGTTGGTTTTCTAGTTTAATCTCTTTTCTGGGGTTTTTGGCTACTTTGTTTGGTTGTACCGGTCCTTTTTCCACCCCTACTTTTGTCCAAACAGGTATACCTCTACCTACTGCATGTGTTTCTTCCTCTAATTGTAAACGGGTTATTGACTCTGGTTCTTCTAACCATCTGAGTGGCAACAAGAGTATTTTTTCTTCGTTCATTCCTTTTTCGACATTACCGAGTGTTACTGTAGCCAATGGGTCTATTGCTTCTGTTAAGGGGCAGGGTGATATTTGTCTCACATCCTCTCTTTCATTATCCTTTGTTTTATATATTCCTGGTTTTCCATTCAATTTATTGTCTATTAGCAAGTTCACACGTGATCATAACTATAATGTCTCTTTTTTCACGCTCATTGTGTATTTCAGGATCCTGTGACAAAAAAGATTATTGGTAGAGGGCAGGAGTCTGGGAGACCGTATTTCTTTGAAGCTCCATCTACTCTAGTTGCATGTTCGAGTGTCTCCTTATCTCCGTTTCAAATCCACTGTCAATTGGGTCATTCGTCTATGTTGAGTCTCAAGAAACTGTGTCCAAATTTGTCTTCTCTACCAACTTTTGGATGTGATGCTTGTCACTTTGCGAATCACCATCGTATTTCTTATATTCCTAGGGTTAATAAACGAGCTCATGCCCCATTTGATATAGTTCATTCGGACATTTGGAGACCTAGTCCTATTGTGTCAAAGTTAGGTAATTGGTATTTTGTTACTTTTGTGAATGATCAATCTTGTGCTGCTTGGATTTATTCAATGCGACATCGTTCTAAGTTGTTTGATATTTTTTCTGCTTTCTGTGCTGAAATTAAAACTCAAGTTAGATCGTAAGGCAGTCAAATGTATCTTTTTGGGTTACTCTCGACTCTCGTACTCGGGAAGAATATCGATGTTTCTCTCCTGACTTGAATTGATGGTTTCTGTTGATGTTACTTTTCATAAGTCTGTTTCTTTTTATCCTACCTCAGATATTCCGTTAGTAGAGTCTATTTCCGATGATGAGTTTCTAATCTATCAAGTTATGGAGTCCGCGTCTTTCCCTATCCACGAGATACCTCGTCCTCCTATTTAGCAGGTTTATACCCGTCGCATGTGCTCTCAAGGGAATATGCCCCCTACTACTGCTCGTGCTAAGCCAATCCTACCACCATCGCCCGATCGAGCTCCTATTGAGGTACCTTCTGATCTTGATATTCCTATTGCTCTTAGAAAAGGTAAACATAGTTGTACGTTACATCCTGTTTCTAACTTTGTTAGTTACAAGGGTTTATCTCCTGATGTATGTGCCTTTTTCAGTGTCCTTGAGTCTTTTTCTATTCCCAAGTGTTTGTCCGAAGCAGTGGGTCATCCTGGCTGGAAGGCAACTATGGAAGAGGAAATGAATGCCCTTAAACACAATCAAACTTGGGATTTAGTTTCATTGCCAACAGGTAAACATGTGATTGGGTGCACGTGGGTCTATGCTGTTAAGGTTAATCCGGATGGTTCGTTGGCTCGCCTTGTTGCAAAGGGGTATTCTCAAACATATGGGGTTGATTATACCGACACTTTCTCTCCGGTTGCTAAACTTGCCTCTGTTCGTTTACTTATATCTCTTGCTGCATCTTCTCACTGCCTTTTTATCTGCTTGATGTCAAAAATACATTTCTTAATGGTGACTTACACTAAGAGGTTTACATGGAGTAACCTCCGGGGTTTGTTTCTCAAGGGGAGTCTGGGTTGGTTTGCAAATTAAAGCGGTCATTATATGGGTTAAAACAATATCCACGTGTGTGGTTTGAGAGATTTAGTGAGGTAGTGCTAGAGTTTGGGCTTATGAGATGTCAGAGATGAGTATTCTACCAGCGCACAGTGGTGAAGGAATCATTTTATTGGTTATCTATGTGGATGATATTGTCATTACTGGAAGTAACAGTGCAAGTATTAGTGCATTAAAAGGGTTCCTTCAGGAAAGGTTTCAAACAAAGGATCTTGGTAATTTGAGATACTTTCTAGGGATTGAGGTTGCCCGGTGCAAGCAAGGCATTTTCTTGTCGTAGAGAAAGTATGTGTGTGACATGTTGAGTGAGGCAGGCATGTTGGGAGCGAAGCCTTCTGAGACTCCTATGGATCCGAATACGAAACTTACAGCTGAAGGGGGTGAAAGCTATGTTGAACAAGAGAGGTATCGACAACTTGTTGAGAAATTGAATTATCATGTTGTTACCAGACCAGATATTGCATACAGTGTTGAGAATAGGATGGCTCGATTACCCATGCATCAGGCCAGTTCCCTCAGGCACCAGTCGCCCAGGCTTTAGGCTGAGCGACCGCTCAGCCCCGTTTTTAGGGATTTTCTGCTTTGTCTGTTTTTTAACCTTCTAAGGGTTTTAGGGTTTCTATTGTATATATATAAATAGTTGTATCCCTAGAACGTTTGAAGGTAAGTCTCTAATAAAATTTCGATAGTCCGTTGGCCCTAATTTTCTCTCTTCTTTGTGATTGATCCTATTATACTCAGTTAAATTGTTTGCTAGTCTTTCGCTGTGCACAACATACAGTTAGTGTAGTAAATCAGTTTATGTGCTCTCCGTTGAGTACACATCGGAAGGTTGCTGTTAAGGTTCTTCGGTATCTTAAGAGAGCTCCAGGGGTAGACATGTTATATCGTGATCATGGACATAAGAGAGTAGAGGGGTTTGCTAATGCTTATTGGGCACGATCCCCGGATAAGATATTCTTATCTACTACTAGATATTGCTTGTTCGTTGGGGGTAACTTGGTTTTTTGGAAAAGTAAGAAACAATCGATTGTGTCGAGATCAAGTGTTGAATCAGAATACAGGGCTATAGCTCATGCTACATGCAAGTTAGTGTAGATTCGTCAGCTACTTGGTGAGATTGGTATTGGGAATCCAATGAAAACCAAACAGCTATTCATATTGCATCTAACCCCGTGTTCTATGAGCGAACAAAGCATATTGAGCTTGATTGTCATTTTGTTCGTGAGAAACTTCAAGAGAAGATAATTTCTACAAGTTATGTTTCGACCGGCGATCAACTAGCGGATATTTTCACAAAGTTTGTAAATGGCACAAGAATAAGATATATTTGTAACAAGCTGGCATACATAACATTTATGCTCCAGCTTGAGGGGGAGTGTTAGAAGTATTGAGGGTCTATTTGGTTTAAGATATATGTTTGGGGGTCTTAATGTATAATGTATTATCACAAACATATATATACGTCTTTGCCTAACCAAATTAGGTTACGGCTTCTCAATAATACTCTCTTCTTCCCTTCTTCTAACACTTTGCTTAGAAACTCTTCAAGATACCTTTCTTAAGTTCCTCATCCTTACACTAAAAGCTTGAATCTGAACATGTCAATCTCTACTCCTCCATTCCCATGATAATGCGAGTTTGTATAACCTCGGTTTGTATAATTATAAACTTTCCCAGCTTCTAGGTTTCATTAGCACATTTTATTTTTCAGACATTTAAATTGTTTGTTCCATCAAAAGTTTTGCCTTAAGAAAATGTCCTCAACATAACAAATAGGCAAAACGCATATTTGGGTCACTGTTCTTTTCCAAAAATTGCAATTAGGCCACTGAGACGTTAAAATTTTCGATGCGACCACTGTACCAGACTTATCTTGCATGTTAACCCTATTTTTGGATGGACGTTAAGTTTAACCGTTAAGTTATGTTAAATACCTATTTTGCCCTCATCTTCTTCATCATCACCCACTGCGATCAATTAAGGAAAAAAATCCCAGATTCCAAAAATAGCTAACTAGCCTCCTCCTTCTCCGAGCTCTCTCTCCCTATCGCCGACCTCCTTCCTGCTCCATCTCCTGCCAAAATCGCCCCCTCATCTCCTATCACCTTCACCGTATTTCTCTCCAGCCCTGCTTCGATTCCATTTTCTCCGGACAGCATCATCATCTCCAATCTATCTCCAGCCGGGCATCTCTCCCTCCATCTCTAAACAGAGTCGTTCTAGCTCCAGCCATGTCATGCTCTCTCTGCCTTCGTTCCAGCACCCCCTCCAATTCCATCTTTGAAACCCAGATCTCCCTCCATTTGTTCTTGGTCTACCCATTAACCCAGATTTGAGAGAAGTTTTGGAGAGAGAGAGAGGGGCAGCCATGGAGAAAGAGGAAGACATAATCCATGGAGGCAAATGAGTAATTAAGCTAAATCTAATGTTCTTCATTGATTTGCAAGTGAGAATTTTGGAGGCAAGATGATTTTGTGTTGGTGTGGGTTTATTGTCATTTTTACGGTCGGGAATGGAATTGTTGCGTGTGTTTGGTGGGTATATCAATGGGGGTTGAGAGAAGGCAGTGTGTGGGGTTGTGTGTTGTCTGTGTATTTATTTGAAGTTGAAAAGAAAGAGAGGAATCAAGTCTTGAGATTCTTCCTGGTGGGTGGAAAATAAAAAATCCAAAAATCCATTACCCACCTCACCCATAAACAAGAATTTTAAAAAAATACCACTGTAATTTCAAATCTGGGTTGGAAACTTTGTTATGGTTGAACACTTGAACATGAAGATGTCAATGGTCATGGGTTGATGGTTATCACGAAAGCCTTGTTTCAAACCTTCAATACCACTGTCTTTGGTGGGTCAAGAGCTAGGGATTTTTTTGAATTTGGGAGCTGAAGACGAAGAAGAAGAAGAGGGCACAATAGGTATTTAACATAACTTAACGGTTAAACTTAACGTCCACCCAAAAATTGGGTTAACATGCAAGATAAGTCCGGTACAGTGGCTGCACCGAAAATTTTGACGTCTCAGTGGCCTAATTGCAATTTTTGAAAAAGTACACTAGCCCAAATATGTGTTTTGCCTAACAAATAACATCACTCCTTTTCAAATAACATCAGGTACAGCCTCTACATTTCATGTTACTAGCATCAACATTTTACAGCTACACAATTTTAATTATAATCTTTTCGATTTCTAGTGTTTCTAAAATATTATGTAAACTGGATTTGTTCTCTAAAACTTTCATATGTAACGTAAACTGGATTTGTTCTCTAAAACTTTCATATGTAACACAAATCAAGGAGCAGCTTTTGACAAACCGCTTCTATTGGGTTGACGTATCTTTGCTGTCTGCAGAACTGGCCGAAGGAATGATTCTTTCCTTTTGGAATCAGACGTTTACTAGAAGGCAGAGTGTAAATAATGAATACTCCTTCCCAAAATAAGTGTCTAATATACCACTTTTGGACATCCCCAAATAATTGTCAAGTTCCTTTTTGGAAAGTTTTTTCAATTCAACAGTATTGTGCCCTTCTTATTTGTGAGATAGAAAAATAAATGGACCCATAGATTTGACACCACAAGTGATAAATGGGGTTTTTTTTTTTTTTTGGGGGGACACTAACGGAAAGTTACATAAAATATACCTTCTTAGAACCCGTGTATATTGATGTGCATATTCAATAAGGGACATTTATTTGGAGAAACATAAAGTACGAAATAATTAAGGAACACAATGTGAAATTGTATAAAACGATAACCACACTTATAAAACAAATTGATTAGATAATAAATTCAATACCACTTTGTGAGGGGGGAAAAAGAAAGTGTACCAGCTTTTTCATACTCCCCCAAGTCATAAAAACATTCAGCAGCAGATGAAGACTTCCCAATAGAAACAAATAAATCAGCTGCTTCCCTAAGTAAACTTGATGAAACTTCAGGTTTTGAAATACGCAGTCGGTCAGCAGCTGCTTTAAGGCCAGAGGCCTTGGCTCTTTTTTCCCACATTATGTCACCAGAACGTTCAAAGCACATAGTGGCCATCTCATAGTTGCACTCCCAAAATAACTGACACAACCACATAAACATAGTCAACTCAGTAAAAATAAGAAAAAGAAGGGAATGACGAACACCAAAGAATAAAAAGATGAAAGAGCAACAGACGAAATCGTTGAACTAGGAACAGAAATTAGTAAAAATAGAAAGGAGAACCAAACCTTGATACCACGTGCCTTCCACTCCTCTGGGCTACTTGCTACTTGCATCGCCTGTGCAAGTGATTCATCCAGCTTCCTTACCTGGACAAGGCCCTTCCTTTTCCAATAGTCAAACATAGGCTTAGAGAGGTCCTCTCTGTTCTCGCAAATCCATAGCCTTTGCCTTGTACGAGTGATAGCCACATATAGTTGTTTAAGTTCAGAGCCCAATACATTGTGTTTTGCTTCATTGAAACTTGGGAACGACTTGGGACAACTAGAATCAAGCATTTCTTGTTCTTCCATGAATTCATATACAACTCTCCACTGATTTTTCAGTGGTGATGATCCAAAAAAGTTGTACAGCAAAACATCCTACGATTCAGATTTTAAATTGCAAAGCAGACAATCAATCATCACAAACATGAAAACCAAGAAATTTTTTTGAATAATCCAATAGTGATAGCAATCCTACTAACTCCTGAAAGCAAAGAAAGTTGATAGTCTGTTCTAATCTCTGCCTCCAGAGGTTAAGAAAGAAATTGGGAGATCTCAACCATTGTTAGGGAAAGAGACAAGAGGCACATCAATGGAACTGTTAGCTCTTCATCATGCTGAAGGGGTGACAATGCCTGGCACGGCACGTTAGCACGAACCAATAAGACATGATTATAAAACACGATTACAGAGACAAATGACACGATCAATGAAATTGTTAATATATTCAAATTAATATTTATTGTTTTATTTATGATCAAATAAGATAGATAATATTAAAACACGATAATTCATCAATTGCCACCCCAGTGAAGCCTTAAGTAACAAAATTTCATGCGTTGTTAGGTAATTACTTGTGTGAAATATTTGGTTGGTGGCAGTTAGATCTTCTATTGTCCATACCTTGAATGTACAAGTTCTTGTGTGTCTTATAATGTTACTCAATCTATCAAAAACGAGTCTATTGAACGGAAACACTAGAAAATATGAAATAAGCTTGACACAAAATTCTGTGAGGTCAACTGATAAGTTTAGACTGCTAATGCAGCAAATTGCCACATTGAGTCAAGTGTTACTCAGGTAAATGTCAACAGTTACATAGCATAATTTTCCCTTTATTGGTATGGTCTATTAATGGAATGACTAAATCAGTAAATATAGGATTTAACTTGAAACCACTTCCTCATTTCATAGCGAAACATGATTAATAAATAAGGGAGTTGTTAGATAAATAAATAAAGCAAAAAAGAATTCAGTGAGTACCTGAAACTCTAGACCCTTGCACTCAACTATATTGAGAAGAAGAGCTTGCTTCCCAACATGTCCAGAAATCTCCCTTTTGGCTTCATCATCCCGTACTAGTATGACTTGCTCTGCACCGAAGCCAACCATTTTCCGGCCAGCACTTCCACTGTTTCCAAATATAGTTATAATAGCATTCTCATCATCTCCAGGATCGAGCAAAACAGGGGCTTCACCACAAATGAGACTAGTCTCGGGTTCTAATATATCAATAGATTGAGGAAAGAAACGATAAAGAAGATCAATTACACTCTGTGCTAAATAGAGCACACCAACATGAGTGCGAAAGTTCTGTTGCAATATGAAAATTTCTGATATCTTCCCTTTATCTTTCGTCCCAGAATATTCATTGCTACTTGATTCCGAAATGAACTCCTTGTAAAACAGAGACCGTATATCTTGAAACCTAAAATCAATCCCCCTTGCAATGGTTTGAGCAGTATCACCCGAAAAAACAAAGCCCTCATCGATGTTTTGGGAAACATATTTGAAAAGATAAATTTGTCTCATGGTAAGATCTTGCACTTCATCAATATAGACATAGTCCATTTTGTCACCATCATAAATTTGATTTCTTAGTCGAAGATGCAGGTCGATGACTATATCAGCTAAATCAAATTCACCACGCTCCATCTTCATTTTTTCATAATCTTGAAAGATGGCATATATAATCTCTCTTTTTTGGTAACTTAAAGTGGATACCCTACTACTAGACAGTAAAAGATAATCTTCCCGAATAAGTTTACCGGCAGCATGGCCCTTCCCGTCTTCCAAGCCTCCTTTAATATGTGAAATTATCTCAGTGAACACTCGAGAGGGGTCAAGCTTCTTCGTCAGATCTGCATTGAAATGAGGCCAGTAAAACGAACAAAACCTATCATAGGTCACTTCTTTCATTCTAATGAAACCCTGCAGCGCAACTGATTTTGTGCTTCTTAGTTTATCATGAGAAATATTCCTCAGATCAGGGAACCTTTCAAAGTAAGAATTCCCCAATGTTCCATCAAGCATCATTATAAACTTACGGAATGTCAGAACAAGAGGGTAATATTTAGCAGGGATGTTAACAAGAGAATCTGGGATATCTTCAAATTGTGAAGAATCATCCAGATCATCCATATCAACTGGTGTGTTTTCTGATGAGGTATCCCTGCCACGCGCAAATCTGCCATATATGACGAAGGTTTATAGTAATGGAAGTCATACATGCATCAAAATCATAACATGAGAAGAAAGAAACTTGCAACTATTTTGCCTTATAGCTATAAGGCAAACCATAGAAAAAATGATAATCACAAGCAAGCACTAGTTCTTGCTCATCAGGTAAGAATCAGGATGTGTCAAAATACTCTGAATCACAGAATTCACTAACATTGAAGTTTCAAAGGAAATGGAAAATAGATCAGATGAACAGCAGCAGAGACAGGATTTTGTTGAACATAGAAAATAAAACTACCAAGACAAAAATCAAGACCTATTATTTACCTCTACAGTTATGTGCTTGAAGAAAAACTCATTTTACATTAAGTTACAAATAAAGTATCTATGCCACGAAACCAGCCTGATCATTAAGTAACCCTATGATCCTAAGGCTTTAGTGAGGTTTTAGTTCTGATATAGTCTTGTCAAGTTTTATTATTTCCTAAAACAAAATCCATGTAATTGATCTTCAAGGGAATATGCATTGGAAATATAAAACATTAACTTCATGTTCATGCAATAGTTGAATAATAGAAAGAAAAAACATAAAGACAAGAGTCTCCTTGACACTAGCAAAACAAAATGTGATATCAGGTGGGTACTCAATAGTATAAAACACGTAAGAAAAATAATATCAAACAAGTGGCAGTCACTAGCCAATGGAGGGTAAACATATTTTGTACCTTTTCAGCTGTAAAACTTGTTGCTTGACAGCATAACACAACTTTGGACTAACAGTAACAAAAAGCTGCCTGAGTACACTCTCCTCATCCGCTCCAACGCACTCACCAAGGTCATTTTTCTTCTTTACATCCATAGAAGCAGTGCTCTCAGCTGAATGAAATCCTTTCGAGGCAATGTGGAAATGATGCTCCTTTTGAAATAATTTCATTGTCAAAACAGTTGTTTTCCCAGTGCCTGACCGCCCTAGGATAAAGGAGCTCTTTGGAAATAGAATCATTTCTCGCTCCTTATCAGATACTTCAAATGGTAGATCCATCTCTTGACCATCCCGATCAGAAAGCAAGTGGCTCACCACACCGGATGACAGCGAATAAAATTTCATAAGCAACAAACTTTCACTGACCTTTGAATTTTCAACAAAACTTCTCCCATCCACCACACTGGCGCTTGGGTCGCACACAGATTCCTTGAAACCAGGGTTCTTAAACCGCTCAATACCATGCGAAAGGACCCAACTCTTTGGTATTTCGAGATCCCTAAACACAAGAAATTATTGGAAATAGTTACTTTTCAACTGAAGAACACGATATAGAACAATCAAGTTCAACAAGTATGCGGAAATAAAAAATTCAGAAATTAACACGCTATCTAATATTGAGTGGACAGCAAAGGAATCAGCATACCCCTCTAAACATTTCTCGTTGCAATGATTGATGAGTTCATCAGTGTACATGGAAAAAATGCTATCAAGACGTTTAATCAATTTTGGGATCTCTTCTAAAGGCAATATATCCCAGACTTTCAAAACTTGCATGTAGGTAGACTCCTTTGCAATGTCTATCGTGCAAACAACATAAAGCCCTTCAACCTTGAATTGCTTGATGATTTGAGAAGAGCTTTCACAAACTGAGTCAACATTCCTGTGTTTGGGTCTCCAACCACTGGAAAGCTTCAGTAAAAGGTTTATAACAGACTTCTTAATTCGAGAAGATATCAGCTTGCCAAATGATCTTTTGAAATTGTCACTAAAGAGTACCTGTGGAGATCCCGTGAGGGAAAAGTACTAGGCAAGAAAGCAATAACTCTAGGAAAAAACAAACATTATGGAAGAATCTGCTATTTAATGATGATGATGAATAGCACCACAACGATATAAGCCATATACCTTCCAGATCGCATTTTTGAAGAGTAAACTATCTGGATTCAGCAAATCATCCAGTTGATCAAGCTCCTTCTTGGCATCTAATATAGCCTTGGCAAGATTTTTGTCTTCATCAGCATCAAAGAAACACTTGCGACTCTTAGCATCACGGACTAAAGCCTCCCAAACAGATTCACTATTCGCTAAGGTTCTTTCATTTCCCAAAATCCAAAGACATTGCCTGGAAAGGAACAGAAGGAAAGAACTTATAAATCTTAGAACAAAAAATAATAGAATTGTCTTCAGAAAATCTTATTTAAATATCACTTTTACCGTGCTCTTGTAAGTGATACATTGGTTCTCTGCAGACTGGATAAGAAACCAACAGAGCCACCAGCATTAGATCTCACAGTAGATAATATTATGATATCTTCCTCCCCGCCCTGAAATCCATCTACAGACTTCACCTTCACAGAAAATCCATTGAATTCCTTATACTTGTGTCCAATTTTATCTTGGATTGCTACAACTTGAGC
This sequence comes from Codonopsis lanceolata, assembly GCA_013146195.2. Classification (NCBI taxonomy): domain Eukaryota; kingdom Viridiplantae; phylum Streptophyta; class Magnoliopsida; order Asterales; family Campanulaceae; genus Codonopsis; species Codonopsis lanceolata. The sequence goes on along the minus strand of CM028384.1, from coordinate 26,081,328 downwards.
AGCATAGGGAGATATCACCCCAATGCTTACATTCTTTTGGGAGGGAATCCATGCTGCAAATGGAAACCAATTAGTGAAGGACAATCTAACAGCAGAAAGGTATAACAAATCTAGGCCTCCAAGGAATTTTAAAAGTATTAAAAAATTGATAATTTAACTAATGGTAACCCATTCACAAAGTAAATGATGAATCTTCGATGTATAATGCTCGCAAGAACTGTAATTAACACGTGATTTTGAAGTAAGCAAACAAGATAAAGAGTATTTCATTTTTATGTATGAGCACCAGTGCACCACCAACATATACTGAGTACTTATTTGTCATAAACGAACCACAGTTCTAGTTCAAATTTACTTGAATAAGGATGATTTATCAACAAACTTCATAATTTCAAGACAAAGGTAGTAGAACCCACACAAATCTTGAATTATGTACATGGCCCCTATAACTCTTATATAAAGTACAAAATTATGCGAAAATACATAGCCATACCCTAATTAACATACCTCTATAGAGATAGTGCACAATCTTTGCAACAACAGCGACCTCAACCATGTTTCGTCGGCTATATCCGACGTCGTCGACTTCCTCTTTTCCTCCAATAACATTGATAAATGAGTACGGACCAAACATTGGCCCTGGAATATAATTTTTTGCATAACTTTTACTTTTCACAGTTGGTGCATCCAAGATCTGGTTCAGATAGAATCTTGAATTCGGAAAGAAACTAATTGATGGATGCATTCTGTATTGTATATTAAGCAGGTGCTTAAAATGCCCCAATGAACTCAATCTTTCAAACAAGCTTCTTCCAAATCCAGCTTCCTCAGAAATCTTTGCAAGTACATTAAATTAGTTAAACATAAAACTATAAATTGAATAGACCAAAATGAAAAGAAAACAAAACAATCTGCCCAGTTGTAATCAATTTGACTTACATTGCTTGTAACCATCGCTGGCAACTGGCACTCATCCCCTATAAGGATAGAATGCCTCACACCCCGAAGTTGAAGGGGTATGGTTGACTCACACTCTTTCAACTGGGCAGCTTCATCAATTACCACAATATTCAGAGGCTCAATTGCAAGTCGATGAAGCTTATACGAAGTAGAGGCGGTACAGAAAAATAAGGAAGCCTGCTGAAAACAGAATTGCTTTATTGAATCTTCGCTCATACCGCTAGGAAGCTTAAGTTTTCCAAGGGACGACCGAAGAGTTTCTAGAATAGAAAAAACCTTGCTTCTCACATACATAAGAGATGTATCTACCGGAGAGTCCGAAGAATCTTCAGAAACTTCCAGATGTGAAAAAAGCTCCACTAGTTCTTCAGAAATTACGTTCTTTTGGAACAACAGCGTCTCCAATTGCTCAAGCAAGTATACAAGGCATAACATGTTTTGAAAGTTCCCTTCCTCAAGAAATTTTCTTGGTAAATGAGTACATAAAATTAGTATGCATCTTCTAAGCTGAGGTGCCGTAGCTCGGAAACGGTCTCTCAAGAACATCAAAAATGTTTTGATTTCCAATTTGCTTACATCAATTTCTTCCGTAGCTTGCTCTGCTTTGATCTTCTCATTTTCTACAAATACATGGTACTGAGAAACCCCATCTTTAAGTAAATCCATCATGGAAGTAATGCAATGTCTCCAACCAGTCACGGGTACAAGACACTCTATAAGCCTTTTAACACGATAGTCCAAATAAATTTCCTGAATATCTGAATCAACTTTCAACCGATCTTTATTCCCGAATAAGATAATATCTCCAAAATTATTAAACGCTTCCTCAGATTCAGATATTAACTTCACCACGCGACAGGCCACTTCCAATATTGCTACATTGGTTGGTGCACAAACAACAGTTCTGCAGTTCATCTTCAAGAAGATGAGGACCATCGTGCTAATGGTTTTCGTTTTCCCAGTCCCTGGTGGACCCCATACAAGTTCAACAGAAGACCTATGCCTGCATTTTAATTTGACGAGAGAATCCAAGATTGCCACTGTTTGAGATTTATTCAGACCAGAAAAGAGACTTCTATCCAGCTTTTCGGTCAGCTCAGCATTGCTATAAACTGGACAAAGGCTGCACTTCTCCTGAAACTGTATAGTAAACACTCAAATGACTTGAGGATCCACATAAAATAGAAGTAAAACATTCACCCATAAGCTTTTTCCCATTCTGTCTCACAAAGTAAAGACACACTCCGGAAAACATAGTGTGCCTCGATAAATAAGGAAACTGGCCTTAATGCAAGACTTAATTTTTGACAATAATGGTCACAAATACTAAAGAAATCGAAAAACACATTACCATTAAGAAGGTGAAAAAAAGATCAAGAAAAAAAATAATCAAATGTAAGCTATTTTAAATGAACAAGGCACACCCATCCTTGCGTTAGGCATGCATGGCATCAAGCTTTAAGCCACATAATTCAGACTAGTACCATTTTTATTTTTATTTTATTTTTTTAAAGGTTGGAGGGGACATAGACCGTACCCCAACCCTTATGGCTTGAACAACAGCGGTAAGTCTGAAGAGGCTTGAACACCTGACCTCTCTATTGAGAGTTGTAAAGTCCAGGGTGTCTCTAGTGAGACTTGAACACCTGGCCTCTCCGTTAGGAGAAGTGAGCAGTACTAGTTGAGCTAGAGCTCGTTGGTGTTTTCAGACTAGTACCATATTTTCATTCCATTGTGAATTTAAATTTCAAACTGCTACCATAATGTTCATTCAATAATGAGTTTAGTTATTAGTCTTACCGCAGAATCAAAGCACATAATCTCTTTGATAATGTTCGTATTACCCATCATGTGAAGTGCATTCCATATTCTTTTGTTCGTAGTTATATTCATCAGGAAAATCACAAACAACGATTTCCGCATCCCATCTTGGACTCCTATGTCTTCTGACGATTTGACTTTAAAGTATGTAGATGTAGTGTCGTCTTCATTTTGGTCCTCACTGATACTAGTGACAGAAGCAAAAGACCATGTCCTTCCCACCCGCCGCATATCTGATACCGTTTCTGGTTTCGCATCACAAAAAACAACAATATCTCCAGGCAATATTTTGTAAGGTTCCTTGCCACGGTCACTGAACCGGTTTCTCCAATAATCAACTGTGATATTATACAGTAGCTTCTCTGATGGCTTGCTGGCGTCAACAACACCAATAACCTCAGCAAAAGGGGCTCTGAACATAATTTCCATACTGGAAGCTAGTTCTGCTCGTGTTTCTTCTAATAGAGGATAAACATACGAACCAAGATATTTCTCCACCGACTGAAAAGAATTTGGTATTCTCTCCACCTACAATTAACCCCATGAAGTTTAATGAGTCTTGATTACAAAAAAGTAGTTGGAATGAATGGAAGATCACATCATAACAAAAAAAAAAAGAGCTACAAGAGAGGTAAAATTAGATTTTGATCAGAATGGATGAACATAAATCAAAATGAAGCATTTTTATAATAAGCTACAAACGAAACCCCCAACAACCAGGATTGTTGGACACAAGGGTATCTCATGCTAAAAAGAATCACCATGTCAATGTTAAGGGGGTCAAAATCTTTTAGTAAGGGGAAACTTTTTCACAAAAAAGGGGGACACTCATCTTGGAGTACCATTTATCGTCCAAAATACCTACGCATTTTTATTTTTTTCAAGGTTGGAGGGGACATTGACCATACCCCAACCCTTGATATTATTATTAATGCCTTGAAAGGCTAGAACACTAGTGCCTCTAGTAAGGCTTGAGCAACAGTGTCATGCTGGTAGAACAACGGTGCCTCTACTGATGCTTGAGCAACTGTGCCTCTAGTGAGGCTTGAACACCCGACCTCTTTGTTAAGAGAAGTGAGCAATACAAGTTGAGCTAGAGCTCTTTAATCAAAATACCTACATAAAGTACTACTCCCACTATCCAAAAATGAGCGTCCCGTTCTTTATAAAAAATTGTCCAAAAACGAGTGTCCACATTCTAATAAATTTACCAAATTCACCTTCACTAACCCCAAGTCTTCCAATGTTCACTTACAATTTTTTTCAATGTGGATAGGAAGAGTAATTAAGTTTATGTTCTACTAAAATGTCATAGAATCAACGTCCTTAACTTCTAAAAATACCAAAAAAGTACATTCAATTTGGAACAGAGGGCCTAGTAATTACAAAATTAACACCAAATTTAGAGGATCACATGCCCTCATTGCCTAGATTGTGGTCTGGCCCTGTTAACAAATAAATTCCTAGACAGCGGACCAATGAAGCAAGTTATGGCATGCAGAAAATGCTCTACCTCTAGATATAGAAGAGAAAGCTAAGAACTAAAAGGCTCATGTATTCTGGCATTTCATTGAAAAATAAAACTGCCTTAGCGATCATAAAAACTGGCGGCTTTACTTCGGACAATATGGAGTACCACTCAGTCCACTCCAACATACAAATTTGCTGGTGTTTTGGAAGAAGTAAATAACTTCTGGTTGAATGAAAACATTCATAAGCACTAAGCAGTAATAAAAATGAGAAGGCTAAACTTTGAGACTCTCTTCAGTCAACATGCACCACCTCTTATAACCACCCACAGCTGATTGACACAACAACAGTTCATAAGCCAGAATATTTTCAGAGTAGCATCTACCGTCGAGAAAATATCCAGGAAGCGGCCCAAAAGTAGCCAAATTGTTTTCAAGACACTCCCAGCAGTACTCCTAACTGTGCCAACTGTGCTGCTTGGTCTTCCCCGCCTCCTGAGCACCTATTCATACTTTTAAACTAACTCTTTTGCATGAATACCGAGATTGAAAAGTATTTTTTTAGAATAAAACAAAGCACAGAAAATGGTCATATTTTACGGGCAAAAGAGAAAATTAATATTTGTTTATTGATTCTTTATGGTGGATCGTAAAGCTGTTTGATAACTCGCAAGGCTCATAGACTTGAGGGCATGTGTTCACAGCATACCTCCACAGTAGATTCGTCATAAACAAATTCAGGTTTCAATCTTATGAGTTAATAACACATACAAGAAACAGCATAGATATCCACTTCAACTGTTAACACAGTTAATATGATCTGGAGCTCTGATTTTCATGCATCATGATTGAGGCTTCACGTAACTATATTGGCTGAAGTAATACTTTTGCACGTTTTACGACCGTTTGTTTCTAAGATATATTAAGGGTGATGCGATTCATAAATTTCTTTGTTGGCAAGTGGGAGCTGCTCCATTCAGCTCTTCACCATAGCCTTAGATACGTAACTAGAACACAAAGTAGAATGAAACAAATTATTGAGGCTAATTCATGCATCTCTTTCCAAGACATAACATATTACAGGAACTATTCTCTGTTCAAACAGAGAAGGCTTGATAATTATCATAGGTGACTTTGCCAACCTGTGTTCACATAAACTTGGAATGCATAATTGCTATTTAATGCCAATTTTCAAAATTTGGTTGAACATACTGTAGTTTATTAGTTCAGCCTCTCTTTGTTGAGGTGTTTTAGTTCATTCAACAAAGAGAAATAGAAACAGAGTAAATAAAAAATCACAAAGCTCTGCCTTACAGGAGTACTTGCAAAGACACCTAAAAGTTTTGATTCTATTCTGTTTCCATTAATGAATCGAGTAACAATCATACAAGGCCCACATTTTCCCAATTCGGAAACTCGGTAACCTTGTGAAAATCATAAATACTAACAAATCCCTCAAAGAGATAATTGACACTAGACTCGATTTATATGCTCCCACCATTATCATACTGTTCGATTTTAGAAAGCGCCGTGACTGCGAACATAAAACTGATATGGAAACTGGAAGATGTAAAGGGGTTGACAGTCATGCTTAATGGAGCATATCCAATCATTTAAAGCAAAACCAATTTCAATTTCAGAAACAAATCAAGAACAAATCCATATTAGTAATATTGAAAGAACTGATACACGCTCTATACATATACATAACAAGTTAAAATGTTGAATCCTTGAAGAAATTAAGAGCTTGGACCAAAAAAATCCTAACCCAATATGCCATAAGTTGATGCCAGGAAACAAATTAAGAAACGAAAAACTCCCCCGTTCCGGACAAAAAGTACACTATTCAATTTTGGTATGTTTCACATAAAGAGTCATTTAATAAAATTGAAGCATAAAATTACCATTTTATTACTAATGGGCTACTAAAAATGTAGTTTTCTTACAAAGTTGGACTCTTAATCGGCCGGAATGGAGGGAGTACAAAAACATGATCAATTAGGACAACTTAAGGAGAAATGAAAAGATTAAAACGTTGTTAACAAAGAAACAAACCTGATTCTTGTAGAGATCCTCATTAAAGATGTCATCAAGAGACCAAGAGAAGATCAAATTAGTAAAGTCCAACCGTCTTCTTGGCATTCTTTCCTGGTTCCCAAGAGAAGCTTCTCCCATCTCTTTAGTATCAGTTTGCAAGTGTCCACTTAGTCTCTGACCCATTTACTTGAATTTTGATTTTGAAAAGCTAAAATAATACAAATATTGAGATCAAAAATGGGTTTCCTTAGTTGCAAAGGTAAAGTTACATAACTAGATACCCAGTACAAGCACTCACAGTCCCCCTTTTTCCAGGAAAGCCAGAAAAGAAAGAATCTTGGGCAATCACACATAAGGAGTAAGGACTCACAGTCCCCCCTTATGAACATAAATTTTCTTGCGAAATCAAGAATCAAAATGAAGGGGAGATAGAAAAGGTGGGAAATTTAAAAAACTGTGGGTTATTTCTAGGAAAAGAAAACTGAAGCAAGATGGGTTATTTCGACTTCACACTATATATTGAGTCAAGGTCAACGTCAAGGTCTTTCAATTTTCCTCCTTTTCTATTTCGCAATCTTTTCTTCTTTAACTATTTTGGTCTTTGGTAAAAACTTGGGTAAGAAAGATGGTCTTAAAAGATAATTTTTGTAGGATGGATCATTTTTACTTAACTCATTATGTGTTAGTAAATTAAGATATAAAAGAGTTAGACTTCGTCTTACAAATTAAGATCTATAAAATTGTATTATATTAGACATACTCTTTATTTTTTTATTCCAGCAAAAAAAAAGTTAATTTGATATATGCAAGGTCATGATTTCACTGTACTATTTCTTAGCCTAGTGTCATGATTCATTTTGCTTTTAGATATACTTATTAATATGTTCGGTAAATACATTATAGATGCAAATGAAAAATTGTTATTATAATAATAGATTTGTTGGTGAGTAATAGATTTGTAATATCGTGTCGTGTTTGTGTCTTATTATCGTGTTTTCATGATATATATCTAATTTGATCATAAAAATAATTATTATTATTATTTTTTAATATATTAACAATTTCGTGTTTCGTATCGTGTCGTGTCGTGCTGGTCTTATCGCGTCATTTGTCTCTATAATCATGTTTTATAATCGTGTCGTGTTGTTTTGTGCTATCGCGTCGTGTCAGTCATTGCCACCCCTAATATAAATACCCTCTTAAACGCTTTATTATACAGTTTTAATAATTAATTCACAGTTTCTTCCCTCATATATTTTTGTGTGAAACCCTAAGCCGTCATAGGCTTATTGAGAAATTTCTCATAGAAAGAATTCATGTTATTATTTTCGCTGCGTCGCTACAACAAATGGCGGTTTGTAGAACTAGTTAGTATGCACCACGACAAGGAATAAACAAGGATAAAAACTTAGGCAAAACGATCTTAATTATATATATATTTTTTTGGTAAGACAAATCCTTAATACCTTATTCATCGTGTATTTTTGGGTTAAACTATGAAAAAGTAAGATTTCATCTTACGAATTAACATCCCGTATTACATGAGACTTAGCGATGGATGGGGATGGGGTGGGGTAATCAAGAATGGAGCTCCATTTACTTTGAGAATGTCGGCAAATAAAAGATTAAAGGTGATGCTAATGGCGATGATGCCCATTAATTTGAGAATACTAGTTTTACACTCGTGCACTAAAAGCACATGTATATATCTCTTTTAATTAAATTATATTCAAATAAAATAAATATTACGAACAAAATATAAAAATAAAGAAAAAAAATGATGAATGAAACAAATTATATCAATATAATTAGGTCTGACAATTACAACCAAAAACTCGTTAACCCACCCAACCCAACCCGACTTGAAAATTACCCAACCCGTTACATTTTTATTTTATTTTTTTGTCGAAACCAGTTACCCATTACAACCAAAAAAATTTAGCGAGTCCAGCCCGTTGGCCATATTTTTGCTATATAAGTGTAGATTTCTTGGCGGAAAATGTGGGTTAAAACGGGTCAACCCATTTAATTTTGGATTATAATGGGACACGATCCGTTTCAATCCAACCCATCAAATCGTCAGCGTATAATTGATATCATTTAATCCATTATTTTATGAATTGTTTAAGTCATTTTCTCATTCATAATTTTCTGAAGTTTAATAATTAATATTTTTTGTTATTAAAATTTAGGATCTTAAATAGTTTAAATAGTAATTCAGATGTATATTATTTTCTATATAACATATAGATTTATTAAATATTTATTATTTGTGGTTGGTATCTACTATTATGATTTAATCGTATATAATCATATGACATATCAATAAGTTATAATTAATTGTGGTTATTTGCAAAAATAAATTTTGTTTTGATATTATAATTTCGGATAAGATTAAAGAGATAGAAAAGTTTACAAATCATATATGAAGATTTCCATAGCATGTTTTTTATAATTAATTGTGGATATATTATATTTTGTAATCACATGTATTCAATGAACATGATTTTGATAGTACATTTGTTCTTATTCCAATGTTATTTGCTCATTTTAATTAATCAATAAATTAAGTGTTCACCAAAAGAGATTTGTATTTACATATTTTCAATCTGTGACTACTCCTATTAAATATTACTACATAGAACCTCGGTATTTTTTTACCACATATGCATATTTACACATTTTCAATAAATCTTGAGAGATGTGTAATCAATTAATCAGATTTGTGTTATCAATGCATACTAAATACTATATAATAATACTCAAAAATAACTTTTTTTTAGAAAATATATTTTAGCGGGATCTTACATATTTTAAACTACCTAGCTTTTATATATATATATATATATATATATATATATATATATATATATATATATATATATATATATATTTAGGAGTAGGAGTGTAGGACCATTGATGTTCTTGGGTTGGATTGGGTTGGGCAAACATATTAATGGCTCAATACCCATTACATCAATTTTATAATGTTTTTGTGAGCCTACATTTAGCCTTTGGGTCAATCACGTAACACAATTAGCAATAATTGCAAAATTTATTCGCATAATTTTCTTATTTTTAAACTCTTTCTATTGGTTGTTATTATTTTATTTTTTTATTAAATATTATTTTAATAGTGGGATGCATGCCACATAAAATTAAATACATATTTATATTAGAGATATCCATTTTGATTGAATGCGAATGAATAGAGAAAAAACGACACATGATTAAAAGTTTTAAACATTGGTCACAAATTTGACTAATAACATAATATCATAATTAAGAAAGCTAATTATTTTTAGGAATTAAAAAAATCAATTTCCTACTTTTTAAGTTTTTACTTATTTTAAATTTAAGATATAAAGTATTCAGTTGTTAACTGTTTTTAAATTACTAGCTACTCTGATAAATTTAAAAAACTAATAATTTCATTATCTGAAATCCATATATTAATATAATAGATTCATTTAATGAAACTGTTTCTTATATATTGTATTAAATATTTATATATTAATTTCATTATTTACTCTATTTTAGATTTATTCAAAAGATTCTATTTATAACGAGTTTGGAAAATTCCTTATTATAAGCAACTTTTGCAAAAAAAAAAAAAAAAATCATGTATCGCACGGGTATAACCTAGTTGTAGTGCTAAATGTACTACGTGTCGCGATTAAAAAGTAAAGTACTAACGAATCTAAAGCTTTATTTCTCTCATGAATTTCACTATCTTTATCACAACTTTATTCCTTTTTAATTATATCATTAAAAAATTATTCCATGGAAAATTCATCCCTTAATTACGTAGATGGCATACGTCAGCATGCCTACGTTTTTAGGATGCAAAGAAGTGGGGGAAAAGGTAAAAACTTGACCCCACTCTAACTCCACCATCACACTTGAGAGCCAAGCTTCCTTCCTACTATATCTCTTACCTCCCTTCATGTTTAGTAAAATGCCAAAAAGACTCTTTTTTGTTTTGAATATCACATTTTTTTCTCTGGTTGGACCTAATGGAACTGATGATAGGGGTTAGTGTCGGTCCTGTGATTTTGGGGGTCCTAAGCGAACAAACAAAACGGGGCCCCAATCATATATATGTTGAAAATATTAAAAACTTTGGTTCGAGATCAAATCATTTGTTTTTTTTTCTCAGATTCATGTTTTTAATAACTTTTAAAAGCTAATAAAGCGTTAATCACCTTTAAAAATGAAATTAAAAAAATAATGACACCCTTACATAGACACACTAACTAATAAATATATTTAAACAAGAAATTATTCACAATAAAAAAATAGGAGGTCTCAAAATTTTGTCATGTTTGATCTGACACATGGATTAAGAAAAACAATTGACTTGATTATTAATATTGATATGATGTATAGTTTTCTTTAAAACTCATATTCATGTGGCTCATAATTAAAGTAAGAAGAAAAATTAAGAGCCAAATGGTAAAAGTGTTGTTTTAAAAAGAAAACTTTCAAAGTGGACAAAAAAATGTAGGACATGCAAAAAAAATGAAAACATAACAATAATTTTGGGTCGGAGGAAGTAAACAAAATCTAAAAACTAAAATATTGATTAATTAAAAAAATAATCATTCATAGCAAATTATGATTTATATATATTAGGGCGATAATTGGGCCGGTCCCATGACATTAAATTATAACCGGAAAAGTCCTTCATTTTTGTTTTTAACCGGTAAAGTACACTTTTGGGGGTAAAAGGTCGAAGATACCCTTAATGAATAAAATACACACACAAAAAGCCCCCACAAAATTTGGGCATCGCAATGCAAAATCTGGGCATCACAGTGCAAAAGTTGGGCATCGCAATACACATCATATCCATTTAGGAGTAAATATTACGAATGGTTACTCTCTCACTGGTCATTATTACACATTGAGAATGGAAAAAGCCTATCTACTTTCTCTTTCTCTCTTTTACACACCTCTCTCACACATTCTCTCATTCGGGAAGTGAAATGGCCCAAAACCAAGAATGAAAGATAATATTTAACATGCATATTTTCAAGGTGACTTGGAATCTGGCCGGTATTGTATAGAGCTAGAAATGGATGTTGCTTGCCAATGTCTCCTTCTTCTTAATTTCTTCTTCAATATGTTCATCTTTCTTAACATGCCCGGTTTTAGGGGAGTTCAAAGTGATCGAGCGAACATGGCCCCCAATGTAAGAGGGCCCAATTTTATATGTGTAAGCTAGTTTAATTTAGATATATTATAAAGAATGTAACCTTAGTAAATGAATTGTCTTTAGGCTCAATTGGTTAGGTAGTTGGGTAAAGGGTTTGAATAAATTGGTTAGGCTCAAGTCTTTGCTTTGCTATTTTTGTAATTTTTTTTATTTATTTTGGGTCTACGGTCAATTTTTTTTAATATGCATATTATATCATATACTCCCCCCGATTTAGCTAAATAGTCTCCAATACTATTTTGAGATGTTTTACGTAATAATTAACTTTAAAAAATAACTTATAATTTTCACAATCGGTTCAAGTCTTTGCTTCACCATTTATGTAAAAAATTTATTTTGGGTCTATGATCAATTATTAATTTTTTTATATGCATATTATATCATATACTTCCCTGATTTAGTTAAATAGCCTCCTATACTATTTTGAGATGTTTTATGTAATAATCAACTTTTAAAAAATATGCTTATAGTTTTCAAAATCTTCCATCTTTATCCTCCACTTGTATTGTATGTATAATGGTTGTGGTTAGGTACTTTTTTATTAATTACTAACTTCAAAACTACTTATATATGTTTAATTACTCTAGAACCTAATAAATAAAGAGTTACTACACAAAGATACATATTTTGTATTCGGTTCAAACAGAGTTATACAACTTTAATTTTACTTTGGGTTCGCTAAATTTACTTATAAAAAAATGTTAGTTGATCATCATTTTTTTATCTGGGTCATAAAAAATAACAATTGATTGGGTATATAATATCAATATTTCAAGCCAAAATCAAATTTTATTATTATGTTACTATCATTTGTATTGCTTATGTTTATTTAATCCTTGTTTTATTTTACTTGAATTTATAGTGCATAATACATGTTACCCAAAAAATATCAATCCAAAAGTCAAAATATAAATAAAAGCAAAAAATTGATTAGAGTATATTCTTTTTATTGTAAATTATTTTAACGAATGAAAAATAACAATTTTCAATAATTATTTAATACTTATTTTCTTATCTTGTATTTTTTTAAGAGCCCCTTATTTTCTTTTCGCTCTGGACCCCAAAAAGTTCAGGATCGATCCTATTTCTTAATGGAATGCACGACTACTTGTGGACCATGTGGACCGGGTAAGATGGCTTCTTGGACTTTGATATGCTCATCTATTTTAATGATATATGTTTCTTCAACAATTTTTTTCTTTCTTTTGGTGATTAAGCATCATAAAGCAATTGAGAATTGGTGTGGTCTCCATGAGATCATGCTCGCTTCCAATGTGGGCGTGGAAGTGCTTTTTCCACTTCAGTATCATCTCCTCAATTGGAGCTCCTTTCGTTTCACGTAGAAAGAAGTAGACAAAGATTGGTGTCGTGCCTTACAAGAGGTACGATGCAGAAAATACGGGCATCCATGAGGCACGATGCAAAAAATTGGGCATCACAATATCTAATGGGTGGCTGGGTGCATCGAATGTCAAATTTTCTTCACTATAAAACATAATTGATAAAGAGAATCCAACTTATTAGATAGTAATAATAACAATTTTCTACGATAAATATGTTTACACTGTAATAAGAATTCTTTCTCGCAATTTGGTTTATATACCTAAAACTGGTAATGCTACCATATATAGTTATGGCAATGCGGGTAGGACTACAATCACTTGCTCACATTGGCTGCAAAGAAATATATTTGGAACTTGTTTGTTATTCAGGATCCCGGCACACCTCGTATGTTGCCTAACCTCACAGATATCGCATGCCACCATCCGTTCACCGTTGTCGTCCTTCGCTCCACAATGACAATCCACAACGAAATCTTTCCATCCCCAGTCGTATACATTTTCATCAATCGTTCCTTTTTTGTCACCCACACAACCTTTGAATATAAGTTGGCCACCAACTTTCACAACACTAAAGACATAATCTGATCCATTATTATCCATCCAGTGAAACCCAATGGTTGTTATGGATTGCTCATTATTGAACGACTCCACCCAATTGTGCTATAATTGTGATTCTTGCAAGGGTGGTTTGTTGGGGAGCCTACGACGCAAGCATCAGACGTCGCAAGAGGACGATGCAGAAAATACAGGCATCGCAAGAGGTACGATGCAAAAAATACGGGCATCGCAAGAGGTACAATGCAGAAAATTGGGCATCACAATATCTTATGTGTGCATCAAATGTCAAATTTCCTTCATTTTTGGGATGTTCCACCGCTTCGTCTTCATTTGTAATGCCCTTTTTCTTTGTGTGTGTGTGTGTGCGTGTGTTCATACTTGGCATTTGTCTCTGTCCAAAACCTTTTGTAGACAAAGGAAAAGATGTGGTAGGTGAAAATGGACAAGAGGCTACATGGGTATTTTCTTATTGACTATATTTTCACGATTTTTTTCATTTAATTACTTCATAAACTGGTAAAGATATATGTTTATACCAATTTGATTCTCTTATGTGATTTTGAAAAACTAAAAAAAAAAAAGAGATCGATATATATGGCCGAATCATTCTTCCAATTTCTCAAACATTCGTACCTGGGCACTTGCAAATACCAAACAAGATCAATACCGAGGAGAGAGAAAGTACAAAAGAGAGAGAGAGAGAGAGAGAGAGAGAAAATGCAGAAGAGATAGAGAAGGTACATAAATTTGAATTCATTAGAGGGTGTGAGAGAGAATGACAAAGAAGATGATATTTTTGAAACAAATTTATGAAAAAGTACTTTATCGGTTGAATAAAAAAATAGGGGAGTGGAACCGTTATAATTTTACAAAATTGTATAGGCTGATAATTATTCCTATATATTATTAAGCTAAAAAGTGAGATTAAGGACCCTTTTTTGGGTGTAAAAAATCGGGGGCCCTAAGCCGTCAGCCGCCTAGTGGGCCTATGCCCAGGTCGGCCAAACCAAATCAATCAATTTAGTTTGATTTTAGTCCAATACGGTTCGATTTCGATTTAAAAAATTAAAAAATCATTGGGTTTTCAAGTTTTTTATATCTAACCAAATCAAACCACTATAGTTTGGGCAGTATCACCAGCAAAAGTAAAGCCTTCATCAACGTTTTTGCAAACGTACTTAAAAAGAGCAATTTGTCACTTTGAGAGATCTTGAACCTCATCAATATATACAAAAGGAATAATTACAAGCCGGTACATTTTATAAAACATGTTTTCAAATAAATCCAGCTATTTTTTGGACATATCTTTTAGATACAATTTTGGGGCGAAAGTACGTCACTACCCTTTTAAGAAAGAATTTGGTCGAATTCACAACACCACTCGTTGCTTTGCAGATTATACAACGAGCACATGAATACCAACCACACCATCAACTCACAAAACCCAAAGTTCTTACCTGCCGTCTCCATCAACATCTTACCTACCAAATAAGAGATTTAGACTCAACACTCATTTTCTCTCTTTCTTTCTCTCATTCAGATGCGTTCTTTTGAATTAATCAATTTGTTTTTTGTACAGGCGTTCCAGTTGGAGGATGGCGAACCAATCGGGTTGATTGTTGCTCCGTTTCTCGGCGGCGATATGATGAGGACGTCGACAACGGCTAAGATATGATCGGAGCCGTCGAGAAGGGGCTCGGTTTCTTGAGCCAAGACGGCGAAATCGCGACAGCCTTTGAGATCTCTGCCTTGGAAACGCTTCTCGGCGATATAGCGAACCAATCCGGTTGATTGTTGATCTGTTTCTCAACGGAGGACGTCGACAACAGATAAGATCTGATCGGAGTCGTCGAGAAGGGGCTCGGTTTCTTGAGCCATTGGATCCGATTTTCCCTTTCCGCAAACTATTGCTTCCGTTGACAATCTCAGGAATTTCGACCAAGTATTTCTCCAAACTATTGCTTCAAAGTCGCGGTACAAACTCTTTGATCTCTTGTTGGCGGAAAATTACCTCGATATTAGTGGTTTATTTGACATAACTTGCCGATTCTGTCAAGGATTTATCTGTCGAGGATGCACCCCAGTATTTCAATATCGAGAATGATTTCACCCCTGAAGAAGAAGAGAAGTTTCGCAAGGAAAACGCCTAGGCTTTCGAATAGAGATTGTTATTCAAGATTGATTGATTGTTCTGGTTTATTGGTTTGACTTTTGATACTTGTTCTCTTTACTTTTTCAAGAATGATTTGACAATGTTCATGAATTGGTATAAATAAATTTGATTTGAGATACAGAGTAACTGGTTAATCACCTGATGCCAATTGTTGGCATTAGCATTTCACCTGATGCCAAAATTATGTTTGATAGGCATCAGCATTTCACCTGATGCCAAGATTTGGCATCAGCATTTTTGGTATCAGCACTATTTTTGGCATCAGCATCAATTGTAGGCATCAACATTTCACCTGATGCCAAGATTTGGCATCAGCACTATTTTTGGCATCAACATCAATTGTAGGCATCAGCATTGCACCTGATGCCAAGATTTGGCATCAACAATATTTTTTTGGCATCAGCATTTTTGGCATCAGCACTATTTTTGGCATCAGCATCAATTGTAGGCATCATCATTTCACCTGATGCCAAGATTTGGCATCAGCATTTTTGGCATCAACACTATTTTTGGCATCAGCATCAATTGTAGCCATCAGAATTGCACCTGATGCCAAGATTTGGCATCAGCATTTTTGGCATCAGCAATATTTTTGGCATCAGAGTTTTGGCATCAGAGTCCTGATGCCTGGATTTAATTATCCTGATGCTTGAAATTAATCATCCTGATGCCAAGGCTTGGCATCAGAATTTTCATCAATGGCATTTTTGTCATTTGACAAGCAATTTGTAGTTTAATGAAATGTGCAAAAAATTAATGGTCCTAGATGAAAACATGTTTTCAAAATTGTACCCACTTGAAATTCCCCATATACAAAATCCATCTCATCACCCTCATATCTTTTGTGTTTAAGCCTATGATGGAAATGGAGAACCAAGTCTGCCAAGTCAAACTCACCATTTCCTACCTTCTTCTCGTATTTTCTAGATAAATGTGGTAGATCATTTCTCTTTTCTTCATGCTTAAACTCGAACCACGGTTCTCATCTAGTGAGATGTAATCTTGCTGGCAAACTTTTCCAGTAGGAGCATCGCTTGCTCCCAATCCACCTTTTGTACATACATTATTTCCGAAAAAACTGATGCGAGGTAGAATCTCCAAACCCTTAAGTTGGCAGAATCAACTTTAGGGCAGCAGCACTTCTTGGCCGAATTCTTCCGAATCAGTCCACAAAAACGAAAATTAACACAATATGAAAGATAGATGGTGGAATGGGTATTAATGTGAGGCTCGCCGGTTATGATTCACTCTCCTAATGCAATGAAACCTTTGTGAAATTCTTCCTAATATTTAAGAAAGAAGAACACATGAAAGAATTGAGCAAAACTTTTTCTATTTCTGATAAACTAGAAAGGTTTCTCATTTTCCCCAAAATTTAGAAATGAAAAAAATTAGTTTCTTTTTTAAGAGAAATGATTCTATTTAGAAACTTGGAAGAGTCAAGGTCGGTCAACTTAAATGACGTCAAGCCTTCGAACTTTGACATGAAAATTTTCAACCTTATTTTTTTCCAATATATATATGCGTGTGTGTGTGTGAACCTTAAACTCGTTAACCCACCCGACCTGACCTAAAAAATCACATGACCCAACCGAATCAGTTAATATTTTTGGGTTGCACGTGTAACTCGTTTTGACCCAAAAATATTAACGGGTCGGGTTAAAGTGGATCAAGTCCATTACCCATATTGACCTGATAGCCTTTACTTTATAAATTATGAATTTTTGAGAGAAAATCTGGTATAAGACGAGCCGTCCCGTTTTAGCCTATCATTAGTTTAACCCGACCCATCTCAACCCGTTTGATATTCGGGTTCTAATGGGTTTCGACCCGTCACCCGTTCCAACCCGACCCAACGAATGAGGAGCTGCTTATCCATATTTTTTTAATAGTAGATGAAATCATATGAATTATTATTCTACCTTTTTCAATTGGATATAATATACTATTATGGAAGTTGTAATACGTTAATTTTTTTGAAAAAGAATATAACTTTGTGAAAGGAAATAAAAATGTTTGTAAAAAATGATTAACTTTTGTTTCTTTTTCATAATAAAAATAAAAATGACTATCAAACTTTTTTTTGTTTCTAATCCAAAATAAAAATAAATAAAAATAAAATGAAACAGAAACATGTGAAACAAAAAAAGAAATAGAAATGTTACCAAACACTACCTAAGGATCTAATTTGCAATCAAACAAGAAAATTAATTAATTTAAATCCTAGTCCTTAAGGGACTTTATTACAAAAACGTGGAAGTAAACAAAACCCTAATTAAGGGCTCGTTTGGTGCAGCGTTTTGAAAGCGCAGTTTTTTCAAAACACAGCATTTTCAAAACGCAGTTTTATTTTTGTAAACACGTTTGGAAAACTATTTCAAAACTCTATTTTTCATAAACAAACTAGTTGAAAATATAACATATTTTTAAAACGCTACAAATTGGAGCGTTTTTAAACGTTCCACGTTTTTAAAACGCTGCGTTTTAAAACGCTGCATTGAAACACTTTTAAAGACAAAACGCTACGTTTTTTTCCAGCGTTTTGACCAAAACGCTCCACCAAACAAGCACTAAGTGAATCCTTCTAACCTAAAGACTCACTTTGGCCGCCCCTTTGAAGATGTAATTGGCTGCCCCTTTACTTCCTTCCTTCTTGTTGTTGCTTGTGGTGAAGGCTACTCCCATGCACAACCCTAGTTCACTAAGTCCATGCGTGTCCCTCTTGTGATGACTTAGGCTGCCTCGATTCCACTTACTCCCCTTTGTCATGCCAAAACTCCAAATAACCCAATGTGGGTTAACACTCGAGACCATCCTCCTTTCACACCCAAAGCCCGTTCCCTTTTCTTGAGCCCTCTTTGCAAGCATGCGGCCCCTTGGTTTGACCCCGTCTTCCTTGTGCTCCACACCCCGTAGCAGCCCACCAAACAGCCCCAATCGGCCTTGAGTTCCACAACCCGACTTTCTTAATTTGTTTATCTTTCCACTTATGATAGTTTATCCAAGAATCCATATTACTACTCTCATTGCCTAACCTTGAATCAGCCCTTATGCACCATTAAATAACGATTTGTTGTGCAACCAGGATCGACCCAACTGTTATGGAGGCCTAAAGCGAATTATAGAATGAGGCCTATTTAAAGTAAATAATAATTTATTATTAAAATTGTTATATTTTTATTTAAAGTTTATCTTTTGTGCTTTTTGAGATGCAAAATTATTTATTAAATTATTGTAATCGATTTCACTTAACAATTCTTTTTCAATAGATAATAAAGCTAGTCCACTTAATCTTTGTTGAGACATTATCGATCTTAGATAAGATTTTATTAATTTTAGCTTAGAAAAACTTCTTTCTGCTGAAGCAACAGTTACGAGAATTGTTAGCATTATTCTATAAGCGATCCCCGCATTTAGAAAAGAATCAACCCTTAATATATAATTAAGTATGTCCTTTGGTGTATAATTCTTCACTTGTATAATTTCTCTTAAAATTTTTAGTTCCATAAATAGATTTAATCCCTCAATATCAGAGTTGTCATTATGTTTTAATGAATTTTCAAGATTAAGACAATTTTCTTTTAAATTTTCATTATTCAATGACCTTAATTTCTCAATGCTAAATAAAAAACAAAAAATATATTGATACATTTTAAATTGTTCAAATCTACTTTGAAATGAAGAGATTATTTTATCTAGTTTGTAACAGTAATTTTTTGGGCAAATTTCAAGTGGGTACAATTTTAGAAACATGTTTTCATTTAGGACCATCAATTTTTTGGACATTTCATGTAACTACAAATTGGTTGCCAAATGACAAAAATGTCATTAATGAAGACAAAAGGGCTGTTTTTCCAGATTTCATTAAGCAAAAAATTCAAAAAATGCGATGCCAAATCCGGGCGTTTTCAGATTTTCTTAAGCAAAAAAATTCAAAAATTCGATGCCAAATCCGGGCATCGAGTTTTTCTAGATTTCATTAAGCAAAAAATTCAAAAATCCCGATGCCAAATCCGGTATCGTGGCTGTTTTCCAGATTTCATTAAGCAAAAAAACTCAAAAAATCCTGATGCCAAATCCAGGCATCAGGGTTGTTTTTCCAGATTTATTTAAGCAAAAAAATTCACAAAATTCTGATGCCAAATCCAGGCATCAGGGCTATTTTTCCAGATTTCATTAAGCAAAAAAAAATTCAAAAAATGCTGATGCCAAATCCAGGCATTAGGGCTGTTTTTCGAGATTTCATTAAGCAAAAAAATTCAAAAATGCCGATGCCAAATCCGGGCATCGAGTTTTCAGATTTTCTTAAGCAAAAAACTCAAAAATCATGATGCCAAATCCAGCATCGAGTTTTTCAGATTTCATTAAGCAAAAAATTCAAAAATTCGATGCCAAATCCGGGCATCGTGGGTTTTGACATATTTTTTAAGCAAAAAATTCAAAAAACTCGATGCCAAATCCAGCATCGTTTTTCAGTTTTTCTTAACAAAAATTCAAAAAATTATGATGTCAAATCCAGGCATCAGGGCTGTTTTTCCACATTTTCTTAAGCAAAAAAATTCAAAAATTCTGATGGCAAATCCATGCATCATAGCTGTTTTTCCAGATTTCATTAAGCAAAAAAATTCAAAAAATCCTGATGCCAAATCCAGGCATCAGGACTGTTTTTCCAAATTTCATTAAGCAAAAAAACTCAAAAAAATCCTGATGCCAAATCCAGGCATCAGGGTTGTTTTTCCAGATTTTCTTAAGCAAAAAAAATCAAAAAATTATGATGCAAAATCTAGGCATCAAGGTTGTTTTGACATATTTTTTTAAGCAAAAAAAATTCAAAAAACTTTGATGTCAAATCCAGGCATCAGGGCTGTTTTTCCACATTTTCTTAAGCAAAAAAATTCAAAAATTCTGATGGCAAATCCATGCATCATAGCTGTTTTTCCAGATTTCATTAAGCAAAAAATTCAAAAATCGATGCCAAATCCGGGCATCGGTTTTCCAAATTTCATTAAGCAAAAAACTCAAAAAATCCCGATGCCAAATCCGGGCATCGAGTTTTTCCGATTTTCTTAAGCAAAAAAAATCAAAAAATTATGATGCAAAATCTAGGCATCAAGGTTGTTTTGACATATTTTTTTAAGCAAAAAAAATTCAAAAAACTTTGATGCCAAATCCAGGCATCAGAGCTGTTTTTCCAGCTTTTTTAAAGCAAAAAAATTCAAAAAGATCCTGATGCCAAATCCAAGCATCAGGGCTGTTTTTCCAAATTTCATTAAGCAAAAAAATTCAAAAAATCCTGATGCCAAATCAAGGCATCAGGGCTGTTTTTCCAAATTTCATTAAGCAAAAAAACTCAAAAAATCCTGATGTCAAATCCAGGCATTAGGGCTGTTTTTTCAGATTTCATTAAGTAAAAAAAACTCAAAAAATCCAGGCATCATGGTTGTTTTTTCAGATTTCACTAAGCAAAAAAAACTCAAAAAATCCTGATGCCAAATCCAGGCATCAGGACTGTTTTTCCAGATTTTCTTAAGCAAAAAAAATCAAATAATTCTGATGCCAAATCCAGGCATCAGGGCTGTTTTGACATATTTTGTTAAGCAAAAAAATTCAAAAATTCTGATGCCAAATCCAGACATCATGACTGTTTTTCTAGATTTTTTAAGCAAAAAAATTCAAAAAATTCAGATGTCAAATCCAGGTATCAGGGCTGTTTTTCCAAATTTTCTTAAGCAAAAAAATTCAAAAAATTCTGATGTCAAATCCAGGCATCAGGGCTGTTTTTCCAGATTTTTTTAAACAAAAAAAATTCAAAAAATTCTGATGCTAAATCCAGGAATCAGGACTGTTTTTCCAAATTTTTTCAAGCAAAAAAATTCAAAAAATTCTGATGCTCTGTTCAGAACAATAACTTTACTGAAATAATACAACCATCATATGCTAATTTTTTTAATTAAGTGCCTCTATGAATTGAGATATATGTAGATGCATATTTTTAACAAAGAAGGTTTATAATTTAACCCAGCTCACCGAATAGAAATGCGTGGTCCATATCATTATATTGCGTTAAGCCAAGTTCTGAACTAGCCTCCAACCACAATTACTCCCATCACATTGATAGAAGTGCCACCAAAACTTGGTCTTACTAGTTTGCAGAACTTATCTATCTACCTTCACTTTGAAAATACAAGACATTGATAGAAGTGCCACCAAAACTTGGCTTCTGTGTAACCTTCACTTTGAAAATACAAGACCATCTCTAGAATCAAATATTATTCACCTGTCGGAGTGAATTATAATCAAACTTCAGACACGAAAGATTACACAATGACCTCAAGATTGCTCTTGGCCACTCTTTAATCTTGTTCTTGGATAAAATCAAAGCCTGCAAAATGAGTAAAAAAACAATTAACTGTAAATACTGGGAACTGGAATTCTGAACTGAATCAGCTAGGGTTTGGCAAGTTTCTTACAATGGTACAAACATCTTTCAAGTTTCTTATCAGATAAAAAAATCCATCATTAAGTACTTCACATAGAAAATTCACTAAACCTTCACTTGAAGGATAACTTCATATATAGGATCAAAATTAACATTTGTAGTTGTCAAAACAAATAAACTATCACAGTTACAAAGGCTAAATATCTTACATTCAGCAATGAACCACCCTTAATACATGTAGCCCAGTAAAAACATGACACGGGACATGAAGTTGGTGAATGGTCAATAATCAGATAATTGTAATGTGAAAGTGTGTGAGACTGAAAATTGTTGATTTGGGTCTGGAGTCAGTTTGTCAGTTTGTCAAACACATGCTTTGGGGACAATATCAAATTAACCAAACAAGAAATATTCCCCATATCTCAAAGATGTTTCACCTAAGCATGCCATTGTCGTAAATCATAAATGCATTCAGTATAAAACCAAAATTGGAGAAAATGTTTTACCTCAAGATAATCAGATGCTCAAGTTCATATTTTAGGTCCACCTCCCCGCTATCTCACCATTTGGAGAAATACTCATGTACAAATCAAGCAAAAGAAATGAAGAAGCCTACAGTTTATGCTATAGTGGCCAAAGAAGAAGAATAAAAAAAGTAACAACAATGCTAATGCAGGTAATCATTGATCAATACCAGACATAGTAATTTTTGTCTCAACAACTAACCTGGCGGGATTTAGAATCTGGAAAGAATGATTGGGGAGACAAAATTTAGCACATGTTAAGGGAATATAAGATGATAATAGGAATGCAAGTATGAGGAATTACCTCAGTTTCAGAAATCATCTGATCGACATAACCTTTGAGTTTAGTGACCCTAAGAGCCTCAGTGAAGAAGCGAAACTGCTCATGCCTGACTGAAAAATCCACATCGAACATCACGCCCGGCCCAAACGTCGGCACATTGAACTGGTAAACCTCTTGCTAGCTCAGATCTGACTCAGAGGCCTTGAAGAAATGAGCTGAAACCTCTGGGCGGAGGGTGGAAGTTGTTGACTTGTTGAGCGATACCTGTGAGGCAGTGACTATGTCTGTGTGAGTGTGAGAGAGCTGTGAGTCTGTCTCTGTGAGTGAATGGCGGTGTGGCCGTGCCGGTTTGGACTTTTGAGAGAGAGAGACCGTAGAACTTTGTAGAAGAAAGAGAAAGACCCAAAGGGCCAAAGGCATTGAGAGGAGCTCCAAAGCCTCAAAGGGGAGAGAAAAAACAGGGACATCGTAAGAATACGAGCATAAAAGGGCAATGATGTATTTTTGTTCTAAAATTGTATCTAAAAGATATGTCAAAAAAATAGATGAATTTATTTGAAAACATGTTTCAAAAGATGTACCGATTTGTAATCTTTTTTTTTTAGGCCTCTTACTAGATGAGGCCTAAAGCCCTAGCTTACTCATCCTCCCCCTTGGACCGATCCTGTGTGCAACTTCTTCTTTACTTGAGTAAGCCATTAATGTTTCCCTTGCTCTCGCATCAAAAACTGTGGAAGAATCAAGGTTTCTTGTCAACATGATATTGAAATGGGGTCAATATGATGAATCGAATCAGTCATAGGTTAGTCCTAATAAAAGTGTCCAAAGATCTTGATTTACTATTCTTGAAATCTATAGAAATATAGGACGAACAAGAGTTCCATCGAGCATCAGCAAGAACGTACTTATGGAAAGTTATGATTAGGGGATACAGATCAACAAAAGAATAAGGAATCTGTGTAAATTGGACAGTAGCATTTAGGGGTGTGCACGGGCCCTAAGCCCGCGGGCATTGGTAATGCCCAGTATAGGCCCATATGACAGCGGGCATCATTTTTAAAAGCCCAGTACCGTAGACAAGCCCACGGGCATGAAGCGGGCATTACTTAGATGGGCTCTCCGATTGATTTTCATGTTTTTAAAATTACACAATATAATTTAAAAGTCTCAAGCTAGCCAAAGGAATGAACTAACGAAGGTAAGTAGTTCGGTTTCATTTTGTCAGTTTGCCTTTTGTTTGAGTTTTGGTGATTTATAATTTTGTATTGGTAATTTGGTATATCACCATATAATAATATAATATTATAATTGAGTAATTGACTAATCTGATTCTTTTATGTTACTGTGAGTGTTAAACTGTTAGTAACTTAGTGTATAATATATTATTATATTATAGTAGTATATAATAATATAATTTGTGCTTTGGTTTATATATAATTTTATATATGATATATCTATTATCTAATATTAATAGACACTAATAAAGTAAATGAGTAATTGTATAATTATAATATATTTAAAATTTAAAAACATAATGTGATGATATGGGCATTAGAACTTGAAGGCCGGGCGTGTCCGAGCCCTCGAGCATCTAACATCTCTAAAGCACTATGAATCTGTGTAAATTGGACAGTAGCATTAATATCATCCATTTGAATTGAACTTGACTGAGGAGAAGACTTTCCTCTCCATATAGATCTCAACATTTTCCCAGCTCTTGCTTACATATTACACTGGGACCGTAAAGAAAGGAAATACTCCCTTCGTTCCGGGCAAAAAATCCTGGTTTGAAAGTCAAACATATTAATAAAATGACACTTTTAGTAATTTATAAATAATAAAATGACACTTTTTTGCCATAATTTTTAAAAATAGACTCTTTAAGTGAAACATCCAAAAATAAAATAGTGGACTCTTTATCTAGAACATATGAAGTAATTGATATGAATTGAATTTTTGATTGAATTGATTTCTGAAATTGATTGAAGAGTTGGGAACTTGCTTATAACAGAAAACTAGTTTTACACTCGTGCTATAAATGCATTTTTTAATTAATTTATACATAAGCAACATGAAGTGCAAAAAACAAAATTAAAAGAATAAATTAAAGAGAACTATACACACACACACACACACACACACACACACACACACACACACACACACACACACACACATATATATATATATATATATATATATATATATCATATTAAAACTAATATCACGATTAAAAACTTTAACGATAATAAAATAAACAAATAATTATAACGTAAAGATTGTGAGTTCGATGTACATATACTAAACAAATTATTATAACGCGACGATTAAGAAAAAAAATAATTATAATAGAGAATACAATAAATAAATAAAATATTTTAATAATTTTAGAATACTTTTTAAAATACAACATTTGTCATTAAAAAGGTGCGATTACTGCTACTATCACTATCACATAACAAAATGTACGTAACATATATTAATCAGTATTAATATAATTTATTTTTTATCTTTTAGTTAATGTGTTATATATAAAAATTAAACACATAATTAAAACATAAAGATAAAAATATAAGTGAATTTAATTATTACTTATAAAATGAATGAAATATATATATATATATATATATATATATATATATTAAATACATCTTTACACGAATATATATTTGTTGGATGATACAAATTTCCCTACAAATTCAATTGACGATAAATAAAAGAAAACCAACTCAAAAACCCTTTCATTAATAGTGTCACTCAAATGAGGTGACAATGATGATATGTGTACTTAATTATTACAACTATATCTACAAATATTTAAGCTCAATTCAATAAACAATAAAATAGACATTTAGAATATGATTGCTCTCAATTCATTGTACCTATCATAGAGTATGATATACTCATCCATATACATTGTCACACCTCTCTAAAGTCATTGTACATGTTTCTAGAGCAATTAGACTATAATTTACTTGCTCATATTCATCCTCGTTTTTCTACAATGTCAAAGAGCGAAAATAGAATCCAGTAATGATGATGTTGCCACCTCTCATCAGGACCATGTTGATCTTTAAAAATCCACTCATCCAACATGTCATAGCTGATGCTACTACTTTTGCTGGTGAAATTACTTGGTTATAGACAACAAAAGTGGTCACAGAGCATTTATGTTCAAGGAGAAAGCACATTTCTGCCAGAGTAAACAATGTTTGTTGAGTATCAAATTACACATGACAGACTTTAACGACCCATAGTTGTTCATTACATTATATTGCACTATGTATTTGTTATTTATCTCATATGGATAGAATTTATCTTGGCAAAGCTTACAAGTAATTAATATCAATATAGGAAGACCTTATAGTATAATGAGTTTTTAGATTGTTATTCGTTTTCCCTTACATATTAGAATAGAGATAAAAGACCTTCCCTGGTAGATTGATGATATTTAATTTCTTAACAACTTCTTATGCTTTTTTCTTTACTTATCAATACTTGTATATGTGTGCATATGTAAATATAACTAGTACTCTTGCCCGTGCCGATGACATGACGCCAATTTGAAAATTTATCAATAAATGAAGCAGATACTGTTGAAATGAACTACTAAAAATATTATTTTCTTAAAAAAATTGACTTTCAAACGGGTCCTCTTTGTCCGGAACAGAGGGATTAATTAAAAGTTTGTATACGAAATTGCGGCCGGACAAAATGGGTGGGACAAAAATTAAATTGCTTAAGTTAATTACGATAACAGTTAAAAAAATTCAAATTACAAAACTTACGTTTTTTTTAAATTTTTTAAAATTTGTATATGAAATTACAGGTCGGAAAAAAATTTAATTGATTAAGTTAATTACGATAACAATTAAAAAGAAAAAAATACAAATACAAACTTTTGCAATCATAAAACTGTAAAACTATAAAAATGTAAAATATTAACTGTAAAACCGTAAATCTCAGTAAAAGAGTAAATGTAAAATAATAATGTAGTCAGTCGCACATGTAAGAGCTGAGGGAAATAAGAGCCGTTGGATCACCGTAAAACAGTAAATCCTGACTCATTTTTATCCCAAGTCAATTGTAAGCATGCAACATTGAGCTGTATTGTATTATAGATATCTACAAAACTGTCTTATCTAAATTTTTGTCTTTTATTTTATTTATTTATCGTCAAATTCTCTCGTTACGTAATTTCTCTTATCAAAATTTTATTCAAAAGAGAATGAAGGACTTAACTTATTCATCTATCTTGGACTCTCTTAAGTAAGATCTCAAGGCACTGTGCAAACGTTAGATTGAAATTCGACTATCCAATAAGTCGATTTAATAAGTCGTAAATTAAATAAAGACCTATTTAAAATTAGTTATATGAGATAAAAACAGTTTAGATGAGATTTATATATGAGATAAAAACAGTTTAGATTAGATTATGAATCTTCTTGATAGTCCTGATTCAGAGGGACACATGTGCCAGACGGAATAAATTACAGCCGTTTGATATAAGTATAAATATGCAATCTCATCCGTTCTTTATGAGACTGAGCTGTATTGTATAATAGATACTTATTTTTTACATATTTATAGTGGTTATCTAGCAATCTTGAGATAAGAAAATTACATTTGTCATTATATGATGTATATTCCTATTTTTGGCAAATACATTTTGGCGGGATCTTGTTATTTTTGAATGTGCTAATCAGATATATATATATATATATATATATATATATATATATATATATATATATATATATATAGAGAGAGAGAGAGAGAGAGATGTAACAAAACAAAGTGTTTCAACTTTCAATGCTCTATTAATTAAATGTTTAGTATTAAAACTAAGGAAAATGTAACAAAACAAAATGTTTCAACTTCCAACGCATAGCTGGAAATGACATATTTGAGTTTTCATTTATGAAAAGCGTTTTAGGCGGGAAAATCACGATTGTTATTATATACTTCCCGAATAAATATTCTTAGTAGACAAAACACAAGGATTAGGAAATGTAATTAATGATGAGTTGTAAAATATGTTGCGACAATAATACCCATTAAATACACTCTTTCTCTCTCATTAATTATGTACTCATTACACTCACTATCTCTCTAGGATGTGCAATAATGATAGTATTAAATGATGAGATATATTACGAAGAATGGTAGAAAATTTTGTACACCAAAAGTCTTTAGGAACATTAGTTGGGACATCCCAAAATAGAAA
Source organism: Codonopsis lanceolata (assembly GCA_013146195.2). NCBI lineage: Eukaryota > Viridiplantae > Streptophyta > Magnoliopsida > Asterales > Campanulaceae > Codonopsis > Codonopsis lanceolata. The sequence goes on along the minus strand of CM028384.1, from coordinate 26,053,276 downwards.
GTAGGAATATTTATCCGGAACGGAAGGAGTATATATATATATATATATATAACCAACAAATTACAAAGACCCTTAATGAAATACTACAGTTACAACCAAATGCTGGAACTCTCCATAATTGCTGCATTAAGGAACCTTTTCCACTTAGAATTTAACTCTCCATATTTTGCAATGGCTCGAACTTCATCTCCATGTCTGATCTCCAAGTTGTTCAACCTCATTGAAGCATTATTGTCAATACCCTCTCCACAAGTTGAGGGTGTACAGTTGCTTACAATCCCCAACTTGGAAAGAAAGTTCCAATGTAGACTCTTGCCCAAAAAATTTGTAAAAATGTGTGCTAATTGATTCTTGGTGGTGATGTGCTGTAATGAGACAAGACCACTCTTTATTTTCTCCCGAATGAAATTACAATTCAATTCCATGTGTTTGGTCCTAGCATGATAAACATAATTGTTGGCTACTGCTATGGATGAAGAGATATCACAATACATAGGAATAGGTGTAGGTAATTGAACTTGAAAGTCTGAAATACTTTATGCAACTAGGATTCAATTAAAAAAAAAACACTTGCTGAAACAGTCACCAATGATTTATCCAATAATACATCATTTCATGAGTCATCAAGTGTAAACAACAACATAATAAATAATAAACGAATCAAGTAGAGTGACATCAAGCTATAATTTATGTCTACAAGTAAAACACTTGTAGACGATGCCTCATGGCAAAACTTTCAGTTGAATAAAAGATTGCAATTGCTTACAATATGAAAACAAATCGTTTAGAGAGTGGAAATCATTACGAAAACTCCTAAGTGTGAAGATATATCTAATCTATACTAAACACTCTTGAATGCATCAGCAAATCAAAAGAACACGAAAAGTGTATAACAAAACAGTGAAAATCGAAGCAATTAGTCTTTTGATGATGTATCATTCAATGGCTCATTGACTTCGTGACAACACTTCTTTATGCAAAACTCTCTCTGAAAATTATTTGCTTGGATTACAAGACGTTAAAGGCTGATCCTTTCTTTTATAAAGCTCCTAGGAAACCTGTCCGCAAAAACAACTCAACAAGACAATGTTAGGATTAGGAAAGAGTTATAAAGGAAATAAACCCCTAATCCTACAAGTTAGGGATTGTCATATTAGAGTCTTTAAAGAAGGTAATGACCAAGCTTCGTAACAATTACCTAGAAAGATAGTAACAACATGTGACCTAAATATTATGACACGACAAAAGGAGGGAGAAAATAAACGCACGATTATTTTCACCCTAACAATCTCCCCTTTTGTTGTTGTCTTTCTGGTCAAAGCAAATACCATGAGCACCTGTGAATAAACTCCCCCTGAATATAACAATTCATAATATCAAAGAAAAATCCAAGATAAAATAAATTATCAAAAACAGTTTAAGCAAAAAAAATCCAACCAAAGCACAAACTCCCCCTTCATCCAATGTCTCCCCTTTCATCTACTCTCCCTCTTTAAGCAGAAGAGGCAACAACATGAACATCCAACCATTCCTTCAAAGATCAGTAAAATTAATGGCAGAGTATGGAATTGGAAAAAAAATCAACATTTGTTGATGAGGCAGTGGATGACGCATCATTAGGTGCGTCATTGACTGGAGCAACATATGTTGGACTTGGCGACCTTGACTCTGGTAGAGGAGCTGGATTCTTAAACCATAAGCCTAGCCAAATTTTTAGTACAAACCCAATATAATCCAAAATCAATTAGAATATAAAGGGTTAAAGCTTTCAACAACTTTAAGCAATTAAGGAGAGTTTAAATAAAACTCAACTCTTACCATCCAATGTATTATAGGCGTGCAACAGAAACCTTTTTAGACATGGAAACAGGATGATGGAAGCCAAAACAAAATAGGAAAATAGAATTCTTGGTCAAAAACCAAAAGAATTAGGAATTCTAAATTTAATCAAGATAAATAGGAAACATAATTAAATGCTAACTAGAATACCACGACAAACTCAAGGTGTGCTTCCACCATATTTTTTAGTATCCAACAAGCTCTATCCAAACAATCAACCTTCGACATCAGCCATTCTTTAACAAGAGAAAGAGAAGCACTTGTTTGCACAGAGCATTTATCTAGGGAACATAAAATAAGACAGAAGATATGGTCACCAAAGACTAAAATGCCCTAATGTGTATGCCTAGAATGATATAGGAAAAATTAAAGAAAAATGTGCATACACGTGAGGGACTGAACCAACTGATGAGAGACCCAATGATGTTTCATTTCGTACCTCATCGAAAAATCAGAGTCAATGAGTCAAGTTTCTTTTCTCCCAAAAGCAGTTTTTTACACATAATTCCCTATGGGAATTTGAGCTTTACTTTATTTCAAGCTTTTCTTGGCCATTAGGTAGCTTTCACACTTTTCCAAGGATAGCCATCTTTCACAAGATCAACCCATGGAAACATGAAGCTCGTGCATGTACCATAGTCCCAAGTGAAAAGCTACATACCTTGTACACATGTAGCTCTTTCCTTTATGGGCATCACCAAATTATCTTTTTTTTTGTGAGCTTTCACAAGAGCATCATTAAACTTTCCAAGGACTGGGAGAACAGGGACCATTTTTTTTAAATGACTCACAACTGATTTAACAAGATAAATCAGATAGATCAATCGTGCAAACATAAAATGCAGGATGCCATTTTTTAAAAAAAATATACAAGTGTAAAAATCAAATGATACACAAAAGTAGAGATTTTCTCAAAATTGAAAATCTCTCAAAATAATATGTTTTGGTGAGAATATCAGCCAACTGATTTTTAGACCTAACAAACTCTATCCAAATTATGCATTTCTCAACCAAGTCTCGACTAAAATGATGTCTAATGTTAGCATGTTTGGTTCGAGAATGCTGAACCAGATTTTTTGAAACATTTATCACACTAGAGTTGTCACAGTACACAATTAACACATCACTGTGTAACCCAAAATCCTCAATCATCTGGTTTATCCACAAAAGTTATGTACTACAACTACCCACTGCTACATATTTAGATTCAACAGTTGATAATGAGACACAATGTTTTTTACAATTGTACCATGAAACCAGTAAATTCTCCAAATAAAAACAACTATTAGTTGTACCTTTTCTATCATCAATGTTTTCAACCCAATCAAACACACTAAACATAGCCAAGTAGGCATTAGCTTCCTTGGCATTGTATATAGCGTACAAGCACACACTATGCATAGTAATTGGGTGACTAGCAGTTAAGTACAACAAACTTCCTATCATACTCCTACACAAAATGTGAGATGAACCGATTTGAGTTTTCAAATGTAAAACACTCTTAAGATTGAATTTCTTCACCAAGTAATGAGCACACTTGGCTTGAAAGATGAACATCCCGTCACATGTTAAATTTCCCAACTCATAGGATTTATTTTTGGAAATATATGTTCCAAAAACATTGCTAGAATTGGGTCTAGGTACAAAATACCACATGTTAGCTTTGGAAAAAATGATTTAATTTCTTATGCATGACATTTACCCAAAAATCATCAAGAAGGGCTTCTTTAATATTTTTTGGCTCAAACTTAGACCCAAACAAGTAATGTCTCACCCTTCTAAAAATATCAATCATGCAAGCCATTCTTCGGTAATCAACATTACCTTTGTTCCTTGTAGTTCTCCCACCATAAATGCTTCCTGTAAGGGTAAAATAGGTCATGCCTATTTTTACTTGTTTTCCCTTTCATGGTCAAAATTCATATTTGACAAGTTTTGGTAATTTAGGACTTTACATCTTTGATTAGATTTTGTTGTATTATTTTTGGAACCAAAATCTTTAAATAGATTTTGTTGTATCATATTTGGAAACAAAATCCTTCTATAAATCCTTTGTCATCCGGGTTTCTTGTGACCTTCATCATATGGTAATAAAATCTATGAATTTGGTATGTAGTTTTTAATTTCTTTTCTCTAATCCTAGTCCTTGTAGAATCCGGATTATCCTTTGTGTGTAGGTTATCTCATCGCTATATAAAGAGGAGTTGGGACATGGCAAAAGCAGTACAGCTTGAGAGAGAAAAACAAAGCCATAAGCTGTGAGCAGAAACATAGAAGTTCAGAAGCAGTTTCTTCTTCCAGACGTGTAGCAGTGTATTGTAGTTTCTGATGTTATAACATCAACAACTACATTGAGTTCTGGAATTCTGTTTATCTTCATGTTCAGTTTTTAGGAAGTTGTTTTGTTTCTTCCCACGTTTAGTATACCTTGTTTTCTGTGAGATTTTAGCTCTCCAAGACTTGTTGTCTTGTGAGAGTATTTTGGGTAGTGATTTCACAATAGCTTTTGTAAAACGTTTAATCTTTTTAGTGAAATTTTTGTGGCCTTGAGGCTAGGTCTACAAGCATAGTCTTGTAGATCGTTTTGGTTATCTTTTGCATTCTGTCTATTGTCTGATTATTAGTCTTCCGATGTTTTGTTTATCTTGGACCATTGTGATTTCCATTGTAGCTACATTGGCAGCTAGATTGGAAACTGCGTTGGTTTCTCTTGAGAATCCTAGCTATTGTGTTCTTTCACTTCCGATTACCTGAGATGTGGGATAAACTTTTTGAAGTTTGCTGGGAACATCCTTGCAGCGTTCAGTAACACTTTTATGTTCAAAATCTGGATCAAACATAATTTCCTGGATTGGAGAAACTGATGATTCATCCGATGATGCATCATCGGGTGCATCATTGACCGGACTTTTGACAGAAGCATGGTTTTTCTATTCCGATCCACCAGGTCCAGAGGTAGTAGGTTTTGTAATTTCAGGTTCATCTTCGATTCGAATCGGTTTACGGAACTTAGGACGGATGTGCCATGAAGCATCGGTAATGGATCATATAATCTAATTTTTTTGCCAGTTCGAGAACCAACAATATCTGAAGAACCAACTTCTGATTATGTAGAAAAACATGTCATGCTAGTGCTAAACCAAGTATCTTTGTTACCAACCAAGTAACAATTATCAAAAAATCTTATTCCTACAAGCACACACTTGTTAGCATTATCAAAAACTCCACATGAATTTTTATCAAACCTCACATGAAAATAATCATCACAATTGACTAATGGTAAGTAGATTAGTTTGAAGCCCTTCAACGTGATGCACGTTTTTAAGCTTAGGTAATCCATCAACATTCAAAATACCTTTGCCAATAATTTTTTCTTTTGCATCTCCACCATAGGTAACCCTACCTCCATTGCAAATTGTGTAGTATGTCAAGTTTTCACTAGTACCTATCATGTGGCGAGAGCAGCCACTATCATAATATCAAGTACTTATGACATGAGATTTGAAAGATGTAAAAGTAACTTGACAATTCATATAAGCTTTTGGAACCCACATGGTTCTGGAAGGCTTTTCCAAATGGGGCGAAAGCTATTTTGGAAAATGAAGTTCCTGACGACGTACCCGATGATGCATCATTGGGTACATCATCCTGTCCTGGACAACAAACAATTTTTTTATTTTCCGCCGAATTCTTAGCAAGATCAACCCTTCTTTTGTGACAAAATGGTCTGATATGATCTGGTTCATAGCAGTAATGACACATTTACCTCCTCTTTCTAGGTTCATAATGTTTTACAAACCCTTCTTTTTTGTTTTGGAGAAGAACATGAAGAAGATTCTTCCCATTCTTTTACAAACACAATGGGTTTAAAACCTAGTCCACTAGTACACTCTTGACCAACACTATCAAGCTTGGTCTTACCTCTATTCCCTTTGGACAAAGTCTTATTAGTATTTTCAAGTTCGGACCTTAATTTTTCAATTTCATCATCCCTTTTGGCGAGCAAGGTTTCCAATTTAACTATCAATACTTTTTGTTCATCATTCTCATTTAAGAGAAAATGAGTTTGTTTATCCATAATTTTTATTTTGGAACACCTTTTTTTTTTTTTTACCAATTAGCATATAAAGCGTTGTAGTCCTTAATCAAACTAGTATCCTTACAATCAGATTCATCATACTTAACACCTTTAGTGTTCTTAACTATTGAGGAGTTAAAACATCTAAGATCCTTGTCAACCGATGAGGCATCTGATGATGCATCATTGGCAGTCTCATCAAACAAAATTCGTTCAAAATTTTTATAAAGAGCGTTTGTCTCTTCACAAACAGAAAACGTAATCAGATCTCTCAAATCTTTTTCTTATTTAATATCACTATTGATTTGTATAATGGCCATAGCCTGAACATGCATGACATTGAACATACTCCAGGTTCATGGTACATGCATGCTCATCAATGGATTTGATGTAGGTCGACATCTTATCCTTCCAATTCGAATAATTAATTAAATCAAGAGTAGAAGATTGAAAAACCGAAACACTTTGAGAATCCATCATGGCTATAACAGGACCATCACTGATGTAGAACAAGTGGCCGAGACATATTTGAGCAAAGCTTTAGGGAAGAGTTCGAAGTTAAAGGGGTCAAGTGGCAGTTTCTGAAAGTTGGGTCGGTGGGTTGCTTCGCAGTTTTTCCGTTAGTTTCCGTTAAGCACTAGTATAGAGCACTTAACGGTCGGCAGAACGTTAACGGAGCGTAACTTTTGCATCCGGATGAATTACGGGTGGAACCCGGTGAGACGCTGTTTTGAAGCCCAAAAAACGCTGTTTAGATGTTGTTTTGGCCCTCCGAAGTTTTAAGGTTTTTCTGTCATTTTTATTTATTATTTTCCTTTTAGGGTTTGGATTGTTAGGGGATATAAATAACCCCTTTAAACCTTATTTCGGCAGCTTTAATAAAAAATTTGAGTTTTCTTATGTTTTCTTGCTTGTGCTTGAAATCCTAAAGCCGTCATAGGTTTTGTTAAGAAATTTCTCGTGGAAAGAGTTCCTTGTTGTTATTTTCACTGCGTCAATCTGTGAGGTTCCCGGGACGTGCCCCCGCGCCCCGCGCGCCCTTCGATAGGGGTGTGCGTACGTGCGGATGCGGGACACTACTGCTCTCGTTCCACCCTCCCTTGTTTAGGGGAAGGCGAAATCCAAAGTGCGAGATGAGTGTTGTCTATGTTAGCACGTTGGAATGTGCCTCGGTTGTCCTGAGTGGATTTTGTATCCAAAATGGGAACTAAAGGTTTCCTCATGTCGGGTTATCCCTTATTTCGGGGATAACAGGATATGGGAATGCATTACCTTTCCATTCTCATTCTCCCCTTTTATCTTTCAGGGGAAAATAGAGAAGTGCAAGAAAAGATATTGCGACGCCCCCACTTATGGATTTATTAAAATAACCTTATGGCCCAATCAGATCGCTATGGGAGCTATGGGTTTCCCGCATCAAGTTATCCCTTGTTTAGGGGATACCAGGATATGGGAATACATCACCCCTCCATTCTCGTATCTCCTTTTTTAGGGGAGAACAGGAAAGTGCAAAGAGGGAATGTTGCGAGGCCCCACTGGATCTGAAAGTTTTAGAGTCGCCACCTTTATTTTAAGGCAAAAATAAAGGAAAACCGTAAAAGAAAACCGTAGATTTTAGAAAGCGGGTTCGGGGGCTAAGTTACGAGTTGGGAAGGTGCTAGGCACCCAACTCGCCCTTTCGGTCTCAAAGCGTTTTTGGCTGAAGTATGCTCATTGTTATATTAATCTAACAAATAAATAAGGTCTTATTTTGACAAGGGAAAATTAAACAGATACATTCGTGGCTACATTATTTACGGACTCGCAGCCGCCTCCTTCCAATAATTACAAACACATTTAAGAATATTTGGTCGTTATAACGGCTCTTTTACATAATATTTTTTTAATCTAATCCGGGCAGCACAACGGCTTATATTGGCTACATTGTGCCGGATTTAAAATACAACTTTTTGAAAAATAAGTAAAAGAAAAATACAAATGAAATAAAAATACGCTCTTAAAGGTATTACCTTTTAAAACGGTGGTGTGCTCGCTCTGTCCTCCTCGGGAGAGGGAGTCTTTTTTTTTGTTTTGAATTGAATTGAACTAGAATTGAACTGGATTGCTGCTTGATTTGATTGATGTTTTGAGGCTTGGGCCTGTCAACTCGGACAGAGTGACAGCTTTATTTTGGTTGGTTTTGGCCTTTTCGATTGGGCGGAACCTAGACTTAAGTTTTGACTTTTTTAGCTCGTTACTCGGGCAGAGTAAAGGCTTATTCTGGGATTTTTGGACTGCGGTTTTAAGGTGGATACCTAACAACTAGGCTAGGGATCACTTATAACCTATGGGTTTTGATTTGCGAGTTTGGATGGGGTTTGGAGATTTTAGGGGCTTCCACTCACCTATCTCGCACCTCTCGTACTAAGTGTATCGAAAGAACGAAGCAGAGCTTCGCTGCGATCGAAAATCTCGGATGAAAATTGTGTGTCGCAAACTGGGAGCGGAGGCCTCTATTTATAGCAATGGAGAGGGACGCGGCAGGAATTTCTGAATTTCTTTCCCGTGCATCAGCCGCTTGTACCTTGCGCTTTAAAGCTTGTACTATTTCTTTGTGAGAGAGTGAACAGGAAATATGCTTGGTGCGGCCAAGCCATGCTTGGTGCGGCACCAAGCAGCCTTCTGGCGGCACCAAGAGCTTTTGGAAGTTTCAAATTTTGACACTTTCCCCCCTGCAGTTCACTGTTTTGCGCATCCTGCTTTTCTTTTCGCATTTTTGACTTCTGCAACTTGACATTCGTTAAGTTTTAACAGTTCTTGATATTTTATGTCAATCACATACCAGGGGTACGAAATTGGGGTGTCTACAGAGCCCCTCAACGATGGAGTTTACGGGTAACCTTTCGGCTTACTGAGTAGATGAACATCGTTGATTAACAAGAGACTCTCCAATTTCGTTCAATTAAGAACGGGAGAATGCAATTGGTAGCAGTTATAATGCACAGGAACATGCTATCCAAACTTTATAACATAGACATTTTTAGTCGGTTATAAAAAATTATCGAAGTTTTTAAGCAGATGTGAATTTAATGTGCTCTAACGGTCGGACCTACTAATGTAGGCTGCCTACGTATTCCCCATTAAAGGAAATCAGACCTAGCGTAGTTCAGGCCAAAACCTTAAACCACAACGGAAAAAGATTCTTGTGTTTTCGAAAAAGCCGTATTCTTCCGGTCCGAAACCGTTGTCAAATACGGTATGAAGATTTGAAAGTTTTTCTGTTACCACCTTTCAACTAGTTGAAATGTGTTAAGAAAAATTTTCTAATTATGTCTGGGCCTTGATCGCTGTCTTGTTTCCAGACATAATCCAAAAACTTTCAAATATCAGAAAATTGTGTTTGACTAAAGATCCGTTGCCGAGCACTGCAAATCTGTTACCACAATTTCAACCGGTCAATACCTTGGCATTGAAATGTGTTAAGAAAATTTTCTAGGTATGTCTGGGCCTTGATCGCTGTCTTGTTTCCAGACATAACCCGAAAATTTTCAAATATCAGAAAATTGTGCTTGACTAAAGATCCGTCGTCGAGCACGACGAAATAATCATTCTTCAAGTATTTTCGAAAATTGTGAAGTGGAAAATATTCTTTTCCTTCCTCTCTTTTTTTTTTTTGTTTTTTTATATTCCTCTTTTTTTTTTTGTTTTTTTTGAAATATTCCTCTTTTTTTTGTTTTTTGAAATATTCCTTTTTTTTGTGTTTTTGAAATATTCCTTTTTTTTTTTTGAAATATAAAGCAAATTTTTTTTCAAATTTTCCTAAAAAAGGAAATTATTCTAGAGTCAGGGTAGGAATCTGACTGACTTACCTCTTGGTGGGCCGGATTCGGCTGATTCTGACATTTCTGCCACTCTTTGCAGGGAATTTTTTTTTTTCGCTTTTATGATTGTGATGGTCGGACCCATCGATGTAGGTTGCCTACGTATCCTTTCATGAATCGCACCAAACGTAGTTCGGTCGGGAATTCTATTCTTGCTAGCTTTTTTTTCTTTTCTTTTCTTTTCTTTTTTTTTCTTTCCTTTTCTTTTTTTTTTCTTTCCTTTTCTTTTGATTTTTCTTTCTTTTCTTTTCTTTTTTCTTTTTTTTCTTTCTTTTCTTTTTTTTTCTTTTCTTTTCTTTCTTTTCTTTTTTTTTTTTTTTCTTTTGATTTTTCTTTCTTTTTTTTTCTTTTTTTCTTTCTTTTCTTTTTTTTTTTTTTTTTCTTTTCTTTTGATTTTTCGATCTGCTGGGGATGTCATTTCTTTTGTCCTTTGGTGAATGGTTGCAAATTTTAGTTAACAAAATCAACTTTGTTAACTTTCCGTTAGGCTCAGGGACCATTGTGAGAACTTTGAAATTCGAGGACCAGAGTGTTGCAGCTGCAAACTTTGGAGGGGAAAAAGGGAAAATTCCCTTTTTCCTCCCTTTATTGGACGGGAATGTGAGAAATGGAGCTACTGCTCTTCCTTCTCTTTTCCTTCCTTCATTTCTTCACCTGCTGCTTCGCCATAGCCTACTGCTTTCTGCTTTCTTTTTTTTATTTTCTTCATTTTTGCTCATTTTCTCGATTTTCTTCCGCCAATTTCAGTGTTTTACTTAGCAGATGGCTTCTTCTTCACGATACAGGAAGGGAAAGGCACCGATGCGCCCCGAATCTGACGGTAGGAGGAGAGAACCTCCTAGCTTGGTTCGGAATCGGCTAAATTATACGTACTCCAAGGACGATTGGGGCAACCTGGTACGAGATCGGGACACCCACATCTCTAATCTTCCCCTAACCACTGTAAGATTTCTCTTTTCTAGCAATTTTCCTAGATATTTCTCAGATCTGCTAAATTCCTGCACTGTTTGGGACTTTTGGAGCACTCTTGACTTTGTTAGTGATGTATATGCATGTCCTATTTATGCCTAAATGATGTAATTGAGTGATAATGTATGTAATTTCTATGATTTATTTTTGCGATGCATGATTTGAAATAGTGATCATTATTTGACCCTATTATGCATGATTTATGTTCTAAATGCAACTGGGGCTATATGATGCATGTTTTACATCAACTTACATTTTTGCATGCAATAGGATTGCGAAACGAAATATTTGAAGTATAAATTTAATTTTTCCGAAACACTTTTCGGGCATATTTTCGGATAAAAATGGGACAAAACAGATATTTTTCATGCCCTTAGATTTATTTTCCTAGCATGCAAATGCTGCAGGGGTATAGTAAATACCACAATGATATTTATTTTGATGATTGGTGATATTTTACCTTCTCTTTGTCGTACCTCTATGGCAGCTTATTAGACAGATGAAATGCAAAATATGAATGCATGAATTATTTTTATGCGATGCAGATGCAATGTAGAACATGTATGAGATGATGCATGGATTTTTTACATTTTATTATACACATGACAAATGCAGTTATAATATGTACGTTAAGATGCAAAATTAATTATACATATGAATTGCTTGTTTTTTTTATGTTATGTTTTTTTCTTTATTTTTATGGATTTTGAAAAAGAATGATTTTTATTTACATGTAAATTATGTACATGTATATATATATATATTTAAAAAAAATGGTAAGTGTTTATTTACATAAAGAATGATATATATATATTTTTTGTTTTTTGTGGTTTTTTTTTTAAACCTGCACAAATATTTACAATGCAATCTAATTTATATGATGCAAAATAAATAAACACATGCAGACTCAAGACGCACGCACAAAACAAAGTTATACCGACCTAATGGGTAATGACACGATGTATCCCCAAAATGGATGTTAAAGGAATATACCTTCGGGTTCGAGCGGGCTTCCCCTTTTTTTTTTTGTGATTTGTGGGGAGAGGAAAAGGCAGATACCTCCTTGGCCATATAATTGTTGCAGGGCTATATTTGGCATAAGGTTATTATCACAACCCCTGCATTTTTCTTCATAATCAGACAGGGCAGCAGTGAATGATCGGGATCCAAGTCATCGGGCTGTTTCAGGACAATGGCAACGCAGATGATGAATAGGACGAGGATACTTCTGGTACTTCTCATTTTGATGAGACTGAGCCTTTTCTGTGCCTTGCAGAAGAAGTACATGGGACCGACCGGGCGGACGCCGCAGGTACTGATGGACCACCTTGGGGCTTAGGCTGCAAAAGAAGGGATAGTTTCTGGGGAAACAAAAGGGGGTATAGGCAATAATAGATATGTACATGCAATTAATGTATAACCTAAACTTCTTTAGCAATTATTCCTAAGTTGCACCTTAGGACCCGTAATATTATATTTTAGTATTTTATTGTGAGCTTATGTCGTGGTTTCTCTTTTTCTTCTGTCAATCGAGCCTCTTTGCCTGCTGAAGACTGGAGGTAAGATGCTGATCGATGTTTTATTTTATCTATTTCCTTGCAAGTGTACAAGACTATTATAGAATAGACTCGGAAGCAAGGGTCGAACCCACAGAGACAAGTGATCACGAACAGTGCGGTTATAGATAGCAAATTATTAACCTAAGGGGGGTTTTTATGTTTAATTCTACTCTAAATTACTAGTTATAGATGTTAACTAATTAGACAGTAATAACAGATATGAAGATCTTATGGTGAGTGGAAATCTAGGATTCTGGGTTTCACTTATATCTCCTTTATGTTCAATTCATAATAATGTCATTCAATGTCTTGGGTTCGTTCACTAAAAATAGATATGGTCTGTTGAACAATTGGTTCAGTCTCCCTCCCCGCAAGAATTCACCCATTCCATATCCTAAGCACCGTAATCTAGTGTCACCTAGATTTATGATCTATCTGTCACCTAGATCATGTAAGAACTCGGTCCTAACTTATCACTCTCGTGCTCGATAGGTCCAATTTATTGTGTTGGTGAGCCAACGACATATGCACTTGGTCATGCAGTATCCGCACCTCTAAGCCTTTATTATTTGCGATTACATTCATTTGTTCAAAGCGAAATAATAGAGGGGTTGATAAACAACATAATCAACAAGCATTGAATAGACATATATTAATAAATCAAAACATAAATTCGATACAAGTTACCTCCCACCTCCTAGATTAGGGATGATTTAGTTCATCATTGACAATGAACAGCACATGTGGATGATGGAAGACATGATTTGATCTTCAATACTTGAAATTACAGAACCTAATTATGTTATACAATCTAAAACGACCTAAAATCTATGTAAAGAGATCCTCCTTATGCTTAGGCTATCCGACTTCTATATATACTTGGGAGTTGTGATCGAATCGAATGACTGGTGAAAACCCGATTTATGTGATGAATACCTTCGTCCGCAAGGTCTTGTGTGCTTTTGGCTCTTCAATTCGATATCGCTTACCTTGCCGCAGGCACCTTCCGCAAGGTGTCCAGATAGACCTTAATTTTCCTCAATTTTTCTTTCTTTGTAATTTGCACTTAAAACCCTGGAGTTTCGCATATTTTCACGAACAATCCTGAAACTTACAAAACTCACCAAAAACATATATTAGTACTCAAAAGACTCATGAAATAGCCTAATTCAAGTCACAGAAGCATATAAAATCGACGTATAAAATACATCGATCAGATGCCGAGGTTTCAAAGAGTGCCTTCCCTCTCCTTATTCTCCTGATATATATTTTTTATTTGTTTGGCTCTAACTTTTGCCTAGGCCGCCCTTTCGGGTTTTCAGCCTAGCGGGCCCTTATTTTTATTATTATTTTTTTTGTTGAATGCCCTAACTTTTGCCTAGGCCGTCCTTTCAGGTTTTCAGCCTAGCGGGCTGGAGAGGGAAGCACTTGCCGGATAGAGTGGATCGAGCACCATACCTTTTGAACTTGTTGAAATTGGAGGCTGAACAAGGTCTTCTTTCTTGGCTTGTGGGAAGTACGACATCTCCTGACCAGATCCTTTTGACAATATACGACACATCGTGGAAGAGAGGGGTAGTAGCCTTTGATAAGTAGCCCCCATCATTTTTAGCCCAGACAGCATGACATGATAGCAGTAGGTCCCCCAAGGGATGAGGTCTTTTCTTGGTCTCTTGTTGTTTTTGATTTGACTATAGCCTAGCATGTTGTTGTTGGATTTGGGAATGGTCACTACAGCCAGATCGGGTTTTTTTTTCTATTCTGCTCGAATTTTTCTTTTTTTCTTTTTTATTCTTTTTACTCTTTTTTTTTTAACCGAATGAAGTTGACGTACGACTGTTTCATGCTTTCTTTCTTTTTTTTAACTTGTAGCGACCATTCCGGCTTAATGCAGTGGAGCTTTTGTCTGATTGGCTGAGCATTCGGACATATGAGGGTCCGGTGTTTGGCTATGGCTGGGTCTACCCTTGACACATCTTCATATAACCAAGTAAGCATGTCTACGAATCGTGAGTGTTATGCTTTTCAAAGCCTTGCAGGTAGTTGCTGATTTTGACTTCTTTTGATTCCATTGTCCAACCCCCAAATTGATAGTGGGTCAGTCTTTAGTTGCTGTTGATGAATGATGTCCCTGGTGCTCTACTGACTTTTCAAGCTCAAGATTTTTTTTCTTTTGGGTCTTATTAAATGACTCATTATTATAATTATTTAATGTGTCTTTTAATGAAGGTGCAACTAAGAAATAAGCAAAGACGTTTAGATTGTTATTAAAAGCACACCGTACAGGGTTTATTACATTATTGAGGACCTGGGGTTTAAGATCCTCAATTTTAGGGAGCGGATTGGTAGATGACCAAATCCGTAAGGCTAGGGAAAGGAATAGGTGTACTAATTTAGGAACGGATTGGTAGATGACCAAACTGCAAAGCTAGGAAAGGAATAGGGTAATATATTCAAAGTAGTCCACCGATCTAAGGCCAAAAGTGGGTCGTAGTATACTAGTTCTGCAGAGGTTTATTAGAAATATACTCAAACTCAGCAGGGAGTTTTTTTTTTTTTTTTTTTTTCAGAAGTGCCTTTATCCATCATACCCAGGAAGTTGTTCCCCAAATTTTCATTAGAAACTTCTTGGTTTAGAATTTTGAGCATCATGACTTTCAAATTTTCGATGTCAGCCTCCATTTTGGCGGGCGGAAGAGTTGGGTTTTGGTATATGCTGGCAGGGTTAGGGAAGGCTGGGTTTAATTTCTGGCTGTGGTGTCTGGTAAGGGTTTTGGGCAGGATATGGATATTGTGTTGGATATGGATATTAGGCAGGATATGGATATTGAGTTGGACATGGATTTTGGGATGGATAGGGATTTTGGGCTGGATATGGATTTTAGGTTGGATAAGGATTCTGGGTAGGATAGGGATATTGGATTGGGTAAGGACTTTGGGTAGGATAAGGATATTGGATTGGGTAAGGACTTTGGGTAGGATAAGGAGGGTGTGATGAAAAAGGGTTAAAATTTTGGTAATAATAGGTATTTGGTGGGTTGGTGTTTGGCTGGGGAGATTGGATATGGAGGGACATGAAAGGCTGATGCTCCTTGGGGGACTGTAGCGGATTGCTCATTTTTTTGCCGCCATACCGCTTGATCTGCAGACTTTATGAGCCGATTCGCCCATGTCCGATTCTGTTTCAATTGGCCGCATCGCTCTGCTTTCCAAATTCGGGCCAGTTTCGAGGAAAATGGGTTATGGAGGTATCAGAGGTCGGGTCAAGGCTTTTGGGTTTGGAGTACAGCGTGCCTTTATTAGTATATTTTATTATTATTTATTTGTTCCCTACAGTTGACCGGATAAGCACTTGCTTTATTTTGACAGTCTCAGGACTTTTCCTGGAATAGTGGATTCTTTTTTCAGAGTATAGGACCAACGTATTCCACATGCCTTTCGACTCCCTAGGACTGGACTGGTCCCGGGCGAAGGGCCTATACTCTTTCCAGGATCCACCATCCGAAATGGTCTAGGTTGAGCATCTGAGAATTATACATCAGCCCCTGTTTATTGTTTATTGTCTATTTTTTTTGTGCGCACTTACTATGTATTTTTTTTTTTGAACTTGCGCATTTTTTTTTGACATATATATATATATATTTTTTTGACAGGGGCTGACCCACAATTTAAAGATGCAAAAACCGGTCAGTCTGTAAAGTGTCCTGAAAAACTATATGCATTCTAACGTTGGCTTATGCAGGGGGTAGGCTGGCCATGGTGTAGGGTAACAGTTCGGAATATATCTACATGTGTGCACGTGTGTGTGGTATCTAGAAAACAGTAAAATCTTTATTTATTTTACAGATATGTAACAGAAAATAAAACAATTATGGCCTGTCTTGCTGTTTGTGTGGATTTTCTCGGCTTTTTTAGTTTGAGCGCGAGCAAGCAAGCACATCACATTAAGAAATAGAAAGAAAAGTGGGGAAACTATCTATCCCTATTAATTACAAATTTTGGTCCTATGCCCCCAAAATAAAATGACATAATGAATGCATGTATGTACAAATATACAGAGTTACATAATAGTGAAAAAGAAAAATGAACTGAAAAAAAAATACAGAGTTTAAAAAGCAAAGCCCCAAATTTTTTGTTATGCCTGAAATAAAAAGAAACATTACATATACATCATATATATATAATAGTGTTTGAAGGCTTTTGATCGGCCAAGTACGTGGCGTTGTATGCTCCGGCGATACCACACCCTATTCAGAATGCTTTAAGGGTATCAATGGAGTTTCCAGCCAATATACTTAGACCGCCTTATATATATATATTTTTTTTTGAAATTTTTTTTCATATATATATATATATATATATATATATATTTTATTTGATTTTTTTTTATATATTCTCGAACATGCCTGTAACAGATATCGGAACGAGACTGCTGCCAGATGGAGGATCATATCCACAAATATAGCCACGACCGTAATGGGAACACTTTATTGAAATGCGTAAATTAATATAACGAGCATATTGCAGCCAGAAACAAAGAAAACAAAAAAAAGTTTTATTTTATGAGTCTAGCCCTCCATTTTATTAAAATAAAATCAACTCCCCAGCAGAGTCGCCACTGTGAGGTTCCCTGACGTGCCCCGTGCCCCGCGCCCTTGGATAGGGGTGCGACGCGCGGATGCGGGACACCACCGCCTCGCTCCACCCTCCCTTGTTTAGGGAAGACGAAATCCAAAGTGCGAGAGGAGTCTATGTATGTTAGCACGTTGGAATGTGCCTCTGCTGTTCTCGAGTGGATTTTGTATCCAAAATGGGAACTAAAGGTTTCTCATGTCGGGTTATCCCTTATTTCGGGATAACAGATATGGGAATGCATTACCTTTCCATTCTCATTCTCCCCTTTTATCTTCAGGGAAAATAGAGAAGTGCAAGAAAAGATATTGCGACGCCCCACTTATGGATTTATTAAAATAGCCTTATGACCCAATCGATCGCTATGGGAGCTATGGGTTTCGCATCAAGTTATCCCTTGTTTAGGGATACCAGATATGGGAATACATCACCCCTCCATTCCCGTGTATCTCCTTTTTTAGGGAGAACAGAAAGTGCAAAGAGGGAATGTTGCGAGGCCCCACCGGATCCGAAAGTTTTAGAGTCGCCACCTTTATTTTAAGGAAAAATAAAGGAAAACCGTAAAAGAAAACCGTAGATTTTAGAAAGCGGGTTCGGGGGCTAAGTTACGAGTTGGGAAGGTGCTAGGCACCCAACTCGCCCTTTCGGTCTCAAAGCGTTTTTGGCTGAAGTATGCTCATTGTTATATTAATCTAACAAATAAATAAGGTCTTATTTTGATAAGGGAAAATTAAACAGATACATTCGTGGCTACATTATTTACGGACTCGCAGCCGCCTCCTTCCAATAATTACAAACACATTTAAGAATATTTGGTCGTTATAACGGCTCTTTTACATAATATTTTTTTAATCTAATCCGGGCAGCACAACGGCTTATATTGGCTACATTGTGCCGATTTAAAATACAACTTTTTGAAAAATAAGTAAAAGAAAAATACAAATGAAATAAAAATACGCTCTTAAAGGTATTACCTTTTAGAACGGTGGTGTGCTCGCTCTGTCCTCCTCGGGAGAGGGAGTCTTTTTTTTGTTTTGAATTGAATTGAACTGGAATTGAACTGGATTGCTGCTTGATTTGATTGATGTTTTGAGGCTTGGGCCTGTCAACTCGGGCAGAGTGACAGCTTTATTTTGGTTGGTTTTGGCCTTTTCGATTGGGCGGAACCTAGACTTAAGTTTTGACTTTTTTAGCTCGTTACTCGGGCAGAGTAACGGCTTATTCTGGGATTTTTGGACTGGGGTTTTAAGGTGGATACCTAACAACTAGGCTAGGGATCACTTATAACCTATGGGTTTTTGATTTGGCAGAGTTTGGATGGGGTTTGGAGATTTTAGGGGCTTCCACTCACCTATCTCGCACCTCTCGTACTAAGTGTATCGAAAGAACGAAGCAGAGCTTCGCTGCGATCGAAAATCTCGGATGAAAATTGTGTGTCACAAACTGGGAGCGGAGGCCTCTATTTATAGCAATGGAGAGGGACGCGACAGGAATTTCTGAATTTCTTTCCCGTGCATCAGCCGCTTGTACCTTGCGCTTTAAAGCTTGTACTATTTCTTTGTGAGAGAATGAACAGGAAATATGCTTGGTGCGGCACCAAGCAGCCTTCTGGCGGCACCAAGAGCTTTTGGAAGTTTCAAATTTTGACACTTTCCCCCCTGCAGTTCACTGTTTTGCGCATCCTGCTTTTCCTTTCGCATTTTTGACTTCTGCAACTTGACATTCGTTAAGTTTTAACAGTTCTTGATATTTTATGTCAGTCACATACCAGGGGTACGAAATTGGGGTGTCTACACAATCACTTAATAAAGCTAAGTGTAGGCTCTGATACCAAATGAAATACTTTATGCAACTAGGATTCAATAAAACAACAACACTTTCTGAAACAGTCACCAATGATGTATCCAATGATACATCATTTCATAAGTCATTAAGTGTAAGCAGCAGCGGAATACATAATAAATGAATCAAACAGAGTGGCACCAAGCTATAATTTATGTCTACAAGTAAAACACTTGTAGACGATGCCTCATGGCAAAACTTCCACTAGAATAAAAGATTGCAATTGCTTACAATGTGAAAACAAACCGTTTAGAGAGTGGAAATCATTACGAAAACTCCTAAGCGAAAAGATATATCTAATCTATACTAAACACTCTTGAATACATCAACAAATCAAAAGAACGCGAAGAGTGTATGACAAACAGTGAACATCGAAGCAATGAGTCTTCTGATGATGTATCATTCAATGGCTCATTGACTTCGTGACAACACTTCTTTGTGCAAAACTCTCTTTGAAAATTCTCTGCTTGGGTTACAAGATGTCCAAGGCTGATCCTTTCTTTTATAGAGCTCCTAGAAAACCTGTCCACCAAGAAAACTACTCAACAAGACAATGTTAGGATTAGGAAAGAGTTATTAAGGAAATAAACCTCTAATCCTACAAGTTAGGGATTGTCATATTAGAGTCCTTAAAGAAGGTAATAACCAAGCTTCCTAACAATTACCTAGAAAGACAATAAAACATGTGACCTAAATATTAGGACACGCCAAAAGGAGGGAGAAAATAAACGCACGATTATTTTCACCCTAACAAAGTCTTTCAGAAGACTGTAAAGCCATGTCACTTCACAACTGGCTGTGGCTAAAGCCTATACTCAGATTCAGTAGAGGATCTTGAAAGAACAAACTCCTTCTTTGAATGCCAAGAGATCAATGAACTTCCCAACATATTATAGAATCCTGTGATGGGCTTTCTATCATTGGGATTGCCAGCCCAATCACTTTCAGAAAAAGCTGTAAAGTAAGCTATTAAAAGAAGGTAGAAAAATCCCTTGTTCCGGTGAGGCCTTGACATACCTCAACACCTTGTGAAGGGATTTCAAATGAGTTTGCCTTGGATTTTGAACAAATTGACTCAAACATTGTATGGCAAAAGCTAAGTCTGGCCTTGTAACAATAAAGTTTATTTACTTTCCAACTAATTGTCTGTATTCTGAAGGGTTGTCCAATAGGATGCCTGCATTGAGCAAAAGTTTCCCATTTGGATCAAAATGGTAAGAGGTTTAGTGTTCATAAGGCTTGCAACTTCCACCAATTCCATTGTAATTTCCTTTGCCTCAAATGAAAGCCATCCACAAATCTTATTATTTCAATGCCAAAATAATATTTGATGGGTCCCAAATCCTTGATACTGAACTTATCACGTAGGAGCTGTTTCAGAGAATCAATGGATGTCATAGTATTCATAGTAAGTAGTATATCATCCACATGCACCAACACAATGGTGAACTTTTGATCTTCTTTGAGAATAAAAAATGGAGTAGTCTGCTAGAGATTGAGCGTAGCCAGATCAAGCAGAACTTGAGTCAATTTGGAGAACCATTGTCTTGAGTCTTGTTTCAAGCCATATAATGATTTCTTCAGCTTGCAGACATTGCTAATATTCTTTTAAGTTTTGTATCCAAGGGGTAAGTTCATATAGACATCTTCTTCTAAATATCCATGTAAGAAAACATTGTTAACATCTAACTGATGAACCTCCCATTTTTGTATAGTGGCAATGGCAAGAATGGTCCTAACAGTGACCATGTTTGTTGTAACGCCCCAAACTCGGCACCGTTCACTGTGGTTCTACAGTTCGACCACATCACCATTACTAAATGCTAAACCATAAATTATCTCAATCGTCATAAGGTAAAAACATTAAATTTGTCCAACCAAAATAAAAACCTTAGTTGTCTATTACAGTTCCCAAGACTTAACCAAATCCACAAATCCCAATACAAATCGAAATCCATAAATAAAAATCAAAACTTGAAAACTTCAAGTGTTATTAAAATTGTTCTTTCTCGGTTTGTCGACGACACTGCCTACCCGAGCCCCAAAGGTCCAACTATACTTACGCTAGAGGGAAAATAAGTATAAAAGGGTGAGCGAACAATGCTAGTAAGTTCATAAACAACTCCTCTGATTTCTGAGGAGGAGTTGAGCAACAAGAGGATAATCGTCAAATATCAATATTTTACAAGATCAAAAAACTACATAATCCAGTTGTAGTTTCAGTTTAGATTAAAATCAAATGTCAAATGTTGCTTGGAGTTCAAATGAAAGATAAGGCACCAAACAAATATGAGAGGTCCATTTGTTGCCAACTGTCCCATACAAGTTCGAGACAATAGCCACTCGCGGCCTTGACGATCACTTAAGTGGTCTAACAACCCAACTAACGGTGGCTCCAATTAAGAAGCCCAAACTGCCCCAAGGGGATAAACTGCCTCAAAAGGCCTGGAATATACTGATATATCTGGATTATCTCACCACGTCACCTAGTGGTGTTAAATATTTCATCATGTCATTAGCATCACGTATATTCACATAACGAATTATTTTACTTAGTGATCATGAGGGAGTTCCAAGAAAGTCAAACGTTCAATGAGTATATATAAATCAAAATTTCCAACAAATCAATATTTCAAATGATGTTAAACATGTGTTACAAAAATATAAATTTTGGAATAGGAACAAAATAAGTTCAACGAAATTCAAAGCAAATATGAACAAATGTTGAGCATGCATCCACAAAAAACGTGAAGCCAATAAAACATAATGGAAACCTACCTAATAATCTAT
Source organism: Codonopsis lanceolata (assembly GCA_013146195.2). Classification (NCBI taxonomy): domain Eukaryota; kingdom Viridiplantae; phylum Streptophyta; class Magnoliopsida; order Asterales; family Campanulaceae; genus Codonopsis; species Codonopsis lanceolata. The sequence continues at coordinate 26,031,707 of CM028384.1, read as the reverse complement.
ATATATATTAATGATTTTTTAAGAAAACTTCCTACCAAAAAAATCTTCCAAAAATGAATGATTTTTTAATTTAATATTTAGAGTTGTGACTATTGATTGACTATAATAAAAAGCTAGGTCTGCCTTTGACCATGATGATGAGTAGCCAATGCTTTGAAAATATAAAAGTTTTGGAATAGATGTGTGAGTAGATGTATGACTGCAAAAGTTATATACACGCTGCCTTTATATTTAAGAATACTGAAAGGTATCTTGGAAATGAAAACCGGTGAATTTAACACGCCAATGATTTACAAAAATAGTACACCCTCTGTTCTTAAATAATCGTCTGGGTTAATCTGACGTACAATTTAAAAAAAGTAATTGACTTGATTATTTATATTGGTTTAATGTGTAGTTTTCTTTAATGTTAGAGGTGGCAAATGGGCGGACATGGGCGGGCGTGGGCGGGCCTAAATGGGCGGGGATTCAAATGGGCGGATAAGTAAGTGCTCATTTAATAGTATGGGCATATATGGGCGGGCACTAAATGAGCATGGGCGCCCATGAGTGTCCATTTACTCATTAACATGTACTTATCAAATAAATATAAAAATTACAAAAAAATAAATTTTTTTACAAAAAATTATCAAAAGTTACAACTAACCATATATATATATATATATATATATATATAATTACAACCACAATAATTGGAAAAGACCGACATATTGCTTGTGCTAAAGTATATTTTTGTAATTAAGACTAACTCCAATTATATTAATATACCTTCTTATTAATTAACTTTTCAAACGTGGACGTTTAGGTGGAAAGGAAAATGATAGGGAACTAATAAAATGTGACAAATGAACTAAGAACGAAAGTAGTAGTTTGTGAAGAAAATAACTTTTCTTCGAAATTGCATTTTAATTTTTACTAATAGTTTTATGTATTAGTATGTAAAAATGTATTTTTGTTGTTGTAATCCTCAATTCAATCTTCTATTTTGTGGTTAGATTTTTAATTTCGCTGAAGCCCAATAGACAAACACACGAGTGGAAACTTGACAAAAAACTGAACAAGCTAACTAAGCCACATGAACAAATCTATATGAGAAGGTTCGAGCAAATAAGAATGTCGCATGTTGCACACTACTCACAAAACCGTTATGAATCCATTTATAATGTAAAAGAGACGGATATTTACAGAGTTATAAAAATTGAACAATTTGGGAGTGATGTTGTGTTTCACTTAAGGGTACATAGTCATAGAATAACATTCCATGTTTTACTTTGCAATTTTGGGGTGAGGGTGGCGGTTGGAAGGGAGTGATATATATATATATATATATATATATATATATATATATATATATATATATATATATATATATATGTGCGTGTGTGTGTGGGGGGGTGGTTAGAAGAGTGAGTGTACAATATAAATATATTAATTATGTTAAATGTCATTATTAATCTTAAGTATTTTATAATTATGTATGTAATTGATAAAACAAAATTTGAAGAGAAAGTTAATGAGTTTTAGTATGGGTGCCCAAGTGGGCGCCCATTTAGCCCATCATAATCAATGTGCCCAAGTGGGCATGCCCATTTGTGCCCATTTAAAATTTTGAGTGTGCCCATACCTATTATTTATTGGGCGGTCTGGGCGGGCAAACGGGCGCTGGCAAATTTGTCACCTCTATTTAATGTCCATGTATATGTGGCTCATAATTAAAGTAGAGTGAAAAAGTAATGATAAAGTGATAAAAGTGATGTTCTAAAAAGATAAGTTTTAAAGTGGATAATTATTTTAGAACGGACGAAAAAGAAAAGGAGGACGATAATTTAGTGACAGATGGAGTAGTATTGAACATGCCTTGCCCTGAAAATGTGTCCAGCCTAATGAAAGCATCTTCATATTGAAATGTATCACCTTTTTATCTGAACACTCTTATCTTACGTTGTAACCCCCCAAACTCTAGGTATCGACATTACGGTTCCACAGTAATGCAGTATGATTACGTCACCAATAATCAATACTTAAAACCATAATAAATCTCAAAACTAATAATTAATCAACATTAATATCTCTAAAATATAATTAAAATACAACCACCAATTGCCTGAAACGAAATCCAATATAAAGCTAATTAAAATTAATTAAACTTTCAAAGTACGAATAAATTATAAATGTCTAAAAAAAACTTCTTTGATAATCTTCAATCATCTACGCGAAACAACTCATCTAACCAAGCTAAATGTCACCTGGAAGAGAAAGAATAAGAAATGATGAGCGAACAATGCTCATCAAGTTTATACACAACTCCTCCGGTTACTAAAGAGGAGTTGACCAAAATAAATCAAATAATCAAAATCGAAAGTTCAAATATTCATAATGCGAAAGTCAAAGTTCAAATATTCAAATTTCAAATATATTTTCACGATTCTAAGTGAAGGATAAATATACAATAAACGACTCGAGTAATCCAATTGTCATCAACCGTCCCATACCAGCTGGAGACAACAAACAACTCACAGATACCAAGATCACCTAAGCGGCCAAAGACCTATTTGAACAATGTTCTGAAATGTGCAAATGACCCATAAGGGTAAAGTGTTGAAAAATGGTATATCTAGATAACCAACTATAATTTCTATGGTGTAGTGTTGCCAAAAGGCTAAATGGTCACTCTATACCGAGTGATGGGTCGCCTTAATAGGCTAAATGGTCACACTATACCCGGTGTCGGGTTGCCTTAGTGATCACGGTAGAACTTTTCAAATAATCAAATACATTTTACAAAATCACTATAAACGATAAACACATTATGAATCTATTAGGTATCGCACATGAGACTTGATAAGTATGTGAGATTTAACAAAGGATCATAATTATGAGTAAGCGAATGAACGTAATCAATAGAGTTCAAAATCAAATACCGATATGAAATCGGCACACGGATCACACTTGAAATTCCTCAAATCCAGGGCCTTTACATTCATTTTGTATCTGCTCTTGGTGCTCCCATGGTTCTACATCCGATATTAAGCCCCCACCCTTGCTCAATTTTGAAATCATGTCTTCAACAAAGAGAAGAACCTAGACGGTATCACGAGGTCTTTTTTTTTTCTTTCTCTCCCTCTCCTATTTGTATGTCTCACAAAAAAGATATATATATATATATATATATATATATATATATATATATATATATATATATATATATATATATACTCCCTCGGTCCCTAAATAATCGTCCTAGTTGACCCGACGCACAGTTAAAGAAAAAACAATTGACTTGATTATTTATATTGATTTAATATGTAGTTTTTTTTTAACGTCCATGTGTATGTGGCCCATAATTAAAGTATAGTGAAAAAGTAATGGTAAATTGGTAAAAGTAATGTTCTAAAAAAGTAAGTTTCAAAATGAACAATTATTTTGAGACGGCTGAAAAAAAAAAAGACGATAATTTATGAACGGAGGGAGTATATATTAAAAGGAAGAGTTATCCAATTAAGGAAACTTTCCGCCAAAAAAATCTTCCAAAAATAGAACATGATTTTTTTTTTTCATTTATAAATTTTAGTTGTGACTATTGACTATAATGAAAAGTTAGGTCTGCCTTTGACCATGATGATGAGTAGCCAATGTATTGAAAATATAAAAGCCTTGGAATAAATGTGTGAGTAGATGTATGACTGCAAAAGTTAAATACATGTTGCCTTTATATTTAAGAATACTGAATAATGTCATGGAAATGAAAACTATTGTATTTAACAAGCCAATTACTTACAATAAGAGCATCACCATTGCTTTCTTCTAAAAGCCAATTCCAAAGAGGAAAAAGGTATTTGGCGTTGGTGAGACTTCCTAAATTCTCTTCCCAAATGGCCAGCTAGGAGAGAGAATGTGTTCTCTTCCAAAATTGGAAGAGAAGATGGTGGGAGGAAGCTGAACCAAGAAAGCAGCCGTGTGGTGCACCGCTTTCCTTTGTCTGGCGCGTGCATCACACGCGGGTTCAAGAGGCGTGAGAAGGAGATTACGGTGGGTCCCACGTCTGATCAAAATCTGCAATTTGATTTTTTTGAAATTAAATGTTACTGGAATCCAACTTGTTTTTTTTTTTGGGGGGGGGGGGTTTGGGCGGGTTTTAATTCCCTTCTTCTTTTTTTTTTTTTTTAACATAGTAGCCGTTCGTTTTTGTGTTTTTTTTCCAATTTCTTATAAATATACCACCTCAATTTTATCATTATGCATTTTTTTAAAAATTTTAAATTTTATGTAATTTTCTATTTATATTATTTAACGAGTTATGCATAATATGTGTTTTATAGATAATTTATTAATTAAATTATAAATTATTTAATTTATGAGTAATTTATTATTTATAAATTAATTAATGTTTTTATTTATAAAATAATTTATTTATACGGAATATTTAAATATGAAATATATTAAATAAAGTTAAATAAATTTATTTGTTTAAAAAATATAAAGATAAGATTGAAGTGTAAAGTTAATGAGGTGGCAGTGGGACCCAACTAAGAAGATGTATAAGAAGATTAGCATTGAAAAGATATATTCTTAAATTGAATAAGAAGAGAAAAATATGTATGTGGCAGTGGGACCCGGCTAAGAAGATGAAATAAGAAGTTAAGCATTGGGATGCTCTAACAGGAGTAGTTTTGAACCCGCCTTGCCCTGAAAATGTGTCAGGCCTACAAAATGAAAGCATCTTCATATTGAAATGTGTCCCCTCTTTATCTAAACAATCTTATGTTATACACGTTAGCTATGGCGTCGACGACTTCCTCATATCCATCCTCCATTGTTGCATCTGTGTCGTCGTTGTCAATATCATCTTCTTCTAATACCCTTAAAGCAACCCCAAAACTCAATGTCTTCCCCGATGACAGATCAAGCTTGAAATTCCTTAAATCCAGAGCCTTTACATTCATTTTGAATCTGCTCTGTGTGTTCCCTTGGTTCTATTTCAGAGATTAAGCCCCCACCCTTGCTCAATTTTGTAATCATGTCTTCAAGAAAGAGAAGAACATAAACGGTATCACGAAGTCATCTCTCTCTCTCTCTCTCCTCTTTGTATGTCTCTAAAAAATTTACATTAGTATATTGAAAGAGAGAAACTAAATAACCGATCTTTCTTGGCTAGGGTTTTTTCTCTGCTTCGAAGCTACAACCAAAAGCTTTGCTCTTGATTGTTTTGAGTACCATTGATTAACATCTTTTATCAGATTTGGTTATGAAAGAATTGTAGCTAGGGTTCTCATATTAAAATAAGAAAATAGTGAATGTAACACATAATGTTATCTAGAATGTTGCAACAATCTCAAGCACATTCACTGAAAAGTAGCGAAAGAAAGAGATAAAAACAACCAGAGAGAAAAGACACGGTATTAGGTTAAGCTCTATAAGTAATACTTGTAGACAAACCAATATGGCCAAAAACTATCAATGTAAAAAACAATTGTAAAGATTACAATTAAGAAAACCTATCAATAAGTGAAAATCAAACGAAAATCTCCTAACAGAGTTGAATATGAACAGTCTAGCAATCGTGCTCACAGAAACAAAGATCAAAACAAAGTAGTGAGCAAAAACACGTAATTTGGAAAACTTCTGGTCAATGTAGCTCGTAATGTTGTAACATTTTAAAGCACATCAGTTGTTCCAACTGCACAATCTCTCTCTAAAATCTGTCTAAAAGCATCAACGAATTCCGAGCCTTGAGTAGTCCTTTTATACAACTTGGGAAGGCTTCAATTTCCTGCACGTTAAAAAAAAGAACTAAACATGAAAGGGTTAATTGTTAGACAATAATCATTCCATATTTAACTCGATACTTGGTCTCTAAGTTAGGCTAAGAAAGACAACAACAATCAATATCAATCAATCACCAAAGAAGGAAACAAAGCTAGGAAGTTTTCTAGAAATAGCATATTAACACATGAATTAAACATGTGCTAAAAACATGCTCTTACAAACTCCAAATTTGTTGTGACTTTTTGGTTCCATATTTAACTCAATACTTGGTCTCCAAGTTGGGCTAAGAAAGACAACAACAATCTATATTACAAAGAAGCTAGGTAATTAACTAGGGCTATTCAGAGGTCAGGATTTTTTTTTACTATCATCCTACGGCTGTCATTTATTTGGTTAACCTCCTCTTCTGAGTTTCCTTATACTATTAGATATAGATTTCCTTATAAAACAACTAGGTAATTGACTAGAATTAGGTTTCCTTATAAAACAACTAGGTAATTGACTAGGGCTATTCAGAGTTGAGATTAAATTATTTTTAAAAATTTAACGGTTGAGATTCACCTTCACATTCACATGTGTGAGTAGTTATCCATTTTTGACCCCCTACAATTAATATTATGATTAGTCACCCCTTTTTCTTCTCCCTATATTTTATCTTCATATTACAAAGTCGCACCCTGCGATTAGTCTTTTAAACAATCACCCCTTATAAAATATCAGTCCCTCAACTATCACATGAATCAATGTACCCCCAACTGTAATATTTTTTAAATAGCGCCTTCTATTTAGGTACAGTTATTTGAATTAACGAAATCATATATACTGGCACCATGTCATACATGCAGAGATGCCAAAATACGTGTGTAATTGGTAAATGCTAATTACAGGCTGAGATTAATTCTTTTACTGCAATCATACGCTCTACATTTAATCTAAATTGTAAACGTGTGAAAGACAGTTACTTTTTCCAATTTTACTGCTTCTTTTTCTTTCAAAAATAGATAATTGTTCCAAGAAAGACATATTCAACGACTTACTTATTATTTACGGTTTTACAGTCTTAGATTTATTGTTTTAACGTGCATAACTAATCAATTTAATTTTAGTCCAGCGGTAAGTTTTGAATATTTGTATTTTAACTTTTTTCTTTTTAATTATTATCTTAATTAACTTAATAAATTTAATTTTTTTCCGACCTGCAATTTCGTATACAAATAAAAAAATCGTAAGTTTTGTAATTTGAAATGTTTGTTTTTTTTCTTTTTAACTGTTATCGTAATTAACTTAATCAATTTAATTTTTGTCCGGCCCGCAATTTCTTATATAAATAAAAAAATTTATAAGTTTTTTCCGACCCGTTTTTTTGGTCAACCCGCATTTTCGTGTACAAATTATTAATTAATCCCTCCATTTCAGGCAAAGAGGTCTTTACGGTTTTACAAATATTTAGTTGTAGTTTCTTAATTAATTTTTTTCATTATGCTCGGTTCATACATTGACCACGCTCTTACTGGGACCGTGTCGGGCACGAGTTTATTTTTATAAAATGTTGGACATCTTCTCATTGTTGTGGTTTTGTTTGTTGGAGTATGTGTATTGGTTTCCATTGATTTAATTGCCATTTTTTTTTAGCTTTTATGGTTGATTAATTTGGATCAAATGCATCTTCGTTCGCCTGTTAGATTTTATATGATAACATGTGGGAGGATTCGAGTTTTGTAGATGAAGCAGAAAATTTGATTAATTGAATATGTTTGAATTTTTTTTGTCTCATGTGTAGGTGGAAATAATGGACAAAGTTATTACATCTCATGTTTACAAAGTTAAGCAAAAACTCCAAGAAGAAGAAGACTGAGTTTTCGTTATTGAGAAAACAATAAAATTTTCTTTTTGTATTTTAACAATAGTTACAATTAAAATATTTATTTCTTGGTTTTCTTATAAAATAAATATCGAAGTAAAATGTTTTATTTTGTTAGGTATTTGGGTTCATTTCCACATTATTTCATTTACTGACAAATTCTCAAATTGGCGCCGTGCCATCAGCACGGGCAAGAATACTAGTCAATATCAATCAATCACCAAAGAAGGAAACAAACCTAGGAAGTTTCCTAGAAAGAGCATATTAACACATGAATTTAACATGTGCTAAAAACCTAGGAAATTTCCTAGAAAGAGCATATTAACACATGAATTAAACATTTGCTAAAAACATGCTCTTACAGGTTCCTTGAATTTAGCTGTAAAAGTTTTTTTTTTAAGTTTGTTTATTTTATGTAGATTTTTATTCATATGAGTGTTGATTTGATTTTCTGCAGAGAATTTACAACTGATTTATTGAGAAAAATACATTTAATTATTTAGAAGTACCAATTTCGAAATTGATTTTTTTTTTGCTGTAAATAAACTAATTGGTAAATATGTGCATGTTCCAATCTTTATCCCAATTTTCATAAAACAAGTAAGCTCTTTGGAATGCTTATAACTATTCATGCTATTTGTAATCTTCGTGAGTTAAATTATTGGCTAAAAGAGGATCCAATTCAGATTCGAACATCAACAAAGAGTTCGATAAACTGGTTATCTTGATTTTTCATGTTTAATTGAGAACTTGATTATATTCAAAGCAGCAACTGCATGTGGATATGACATGTCTGCATTGAAGTATATCCTATTAAATTTTCTAATTTTACATAGATTCTAATTATTTTTATGAGCATTTTAATCTTTGATTAGTAGTATTTAATTGTTTCAATAATTTTACTTGAAAGAATTTGGTAGGAATCTATTTCTGTATCATTCTAGAACTCAAAGACGTTGCAGTTTCACTAAAATTTTCAATGTTTCTCCCGAATTAACTGGTTTGGGTGCATGAGATAATTTAAGCAGTTTGTTGTGTTGATTTGCTGACATGAGTACAATTGTTCTTACTCAATAGATATTTTAGGGCAGCATGATCAGAGAATATAATAACTTTTGAACCTAATAAATATGATCTAAATTTTTCTAATGCAAACAAAACCGCTAAAAATTCTTTTTCAGTGGTTGTATAATTGGGTTGTGCATCATTCAATGTCCTTCTTGCATAATGAATCACATAGGGTTTCTTGTCTACCCTTTGTTCTAGCACGGCTCCAACTGCAAAATCTGATGCATCGCACATGATCTCGAAAGGGAGAGATCAATCAGGGCTGGTTAAAATAGGAGCTGTTGTTAATTGTTCTTTTAACAAATTAAATGCATTCAAGCATTCTTGGTCAAAAAATAAATTCAGTATCTTTTGCCAAAAGATTACATAAAGGTTTACATATTTTTGAAAAGTCTTTTATAAATCTTCTGTAAAAACCTACATGTCCTAGAAAATTTCTAACACCCTTGACTATAGTTGGGGGAGGTAATTGTGATATAACTTCAATTTTGGCTTTATCGACCTCAATTCTTTTATTAGATACAATATGACCTAAAACTATCCCATGTTTAACCATGAAATGACTTTTCTCCCAACTTAAGGTCAAATTAGTTTCGCAACATCTTTTTAGAATCGACGTTAGATTTTCTAGGCAATTATCAAAAGAATTTCCGAATACTGAGAAATCATCCATAAACACTTCCACACATCTTTCAACTAAATCGGAAAATATTGAAATTATACATCTTTGAAAAGTAGATGGGGCATTACATAATCCAAATGGCATCCTTCTAAATGCAAAGGTACCAAAGGGACAAGTGAAAATGGTTTTCTCTTGATCTTCCGGTGCAAGTGGTATCTGATTGTAACCAGAAAAATCGTTAAGAAAACAATAATAATCATGACCATCTAATCTTTCAAGTATTTGGTAAATGAAGGGCAAAGGAAAGTGATCTTTCTTTGTAGCTGCATTTAGTTTCCTTAAATCAATACACATTCTATAGCCAGTAATAGTTCGTGTGGGAACTAACTCATCTTTCTCATTTTTAACAACAGTAATTCATGATTTCTTTGGAACTACTTGTACTGGAATAACCCATTTATTATCAGATATCGGGTAAATTATACTCGCATCAAGAAGTTTAAGTACTTCTTTTCTAACTGCTTCTTCCATATGGGGATTAAGTCTTCTTTGACGTTCTCTAGAAGGTTTGGTACCTTCTTCCAAATGAATCCTATGCATACACATAAAAGGGCTAATACCTTTCAAATCTGCTAAGGACCAACTTATAGCTTTTCTATGTGTCCATAATACTTTTAACAAGCTTGACTCTTGTTCTTCCGTTAAATCAACAACAATTTTAATGGGTAAAGTTTTGCCTTCCTGTGGGTTCCCGGGACCGGTGCGCCCGCGCGCCATTGGTTAGGGGTGCGCGTAGGTGCGGATGCGGGACACCACTGCTCTCGTTCCACCCTCCCTTGTTTAGGGGAAGGCGAAATCAAAATTGCAAGAGGAGTGCTGTCTAGGATAACGCGTTGGAATGCACCTTGGTTACCTTTAGTGGATTTTATTAAAAAAAAATAGCCTTATGGCCCGTTTCAGATCACTATGAGAGTTTTGGGTTTCCCGTATCAAGTTATCCTTTTTTTTAGGGGATATCAGGATATGGGAATACATCACCCTTCCATTCTCATTTTCCCTTTTTTAGGGGAAAACGGAAAAGTGCAAAGAAGAAGTGTTGCGAGGCCCCACTGGATCCAAAAAGTTTAGAGTCGCCATCTTTATTTTAAGGCAAAAATAAAGCAAAACCAGAAAAAAAGAAAAGAAAACCAGAGATAGAAAACGAGTTCGGAGGCTAAGTTACGAGTTGCGAAGGTGCTAGGCACCCAACTTGCCCTTTCGGTCTCAAAATAGTTTTTGGCTAAAGTATGCTTATTGTTATATTTATTTAGCAGATAAATAAAGCATTAAAAGACAGGAAAATAAAATAAATACATCCGTGGCTACATTATTTACGGACTTGCAGCCATTTCCTTACAATAATTACAAATGTATTTAAAAATATTTGGCTATTATAACGGCTCTTTTACATAATATTTCCTATTCTAATCCGGGCAGCACAACGGCTTATATTGACTACATTGGGCTGGATTTAAATAATAACTTTAAATAATAAATAAACGAACGAAAAAAAGTAAATAAATAAAATGCCCTTAAAGGCTATTACCTTTTAGAGCGGTAGTGTGCTCGCTCTGTCCTTCATGGAGAGAGAGTCTTTTTTTGTTGTTGTTGTTGTGTGGTTGTTGTTTTGATTTGGGCAGAGTGACTGCTTATTTTGGATGACTTTGACTTGTTCACTCGGGCAAAGTGACAACTTATTTCGGAAGGTTTTGGCCTTTTTGGTTGGGCGGAATAACAACTTAATTTTTGTGTATTTCACCATTACTAGTAACTTACTTTGGGATTTTTGGGCCAGGGAAGTAACGTGGATACCTAACTACTAGGCTAGGGATCACTTATAACTAGTGGATTTAAGTTTTGGCGGAGTTTGGATGGGGTTTGGAAGCTTTAGTGGGCTACACACTCCTATCTCGCACCTCTCTCTAAGACTCGGCGTTCTTACGACGCGGAGAAAATATCAGAGCTTCGTTGTCAATTTTTCTGAACACCGAAATGAGGAGCCCAGCACTCTTATTTATAGGTGGGATGAGGGAGTCATCGGAAATTATCGGATTTCTTCAGCCGGCTGCCTTCGCTTGTACAGCGGCCTTCGCGAATTGCACAATGCGTTAAGTCTGAGAGGCTATAGTACCCCTTTGGCGCGGACTTATCCCTTTCTTGATGTGGCGCCCAACCTGCCTTTTAGCCGCACCAAGTTACTATTGAACTTCCAAATTTGACACTTTCACCCCTTGCAATTCACTGTTTTGCGCATCCTGCTTTGCCTTTCGCATTTTCGACTCCTGTAACTTGACAGTTGTTAATTTTGAACAGTTCTTGATATCACATGTCAGAGTCACATACCAGGGGTACGAAATTGGGGTATCTACAGAGCCCTTCAACGATGGAGTCTACGGGTAACCTAAGGCTTACTGAGTAGACGAACATCGTTGATAAACAATAGACTCTCCAATTTCGTTCAATTAAAATGGGAGAGAAATGCAACAGGTAACAGTTATAATGCACAATTTATCATGCTATCCAAACTCCATAACCTAGACATATTTAGTCGGTTATAACAGGTTATCGTAGTTTTTAAGCAGAGATGAATTTAAAGTGCTCTGATGGTCGGACCCACTAGTGTAGGCTGCCTATGTATTCCTTAATAAAGGAAATCAGACCAAATGTAGTTCAGGCCAAAAACCTAAACTACAACCAAATGAGGATGTTATGTTCTTTGGGTCAAAACCCTATAAAAAACACAACAGGAAAAAGATTTTTGTGTTTTTCGAAAAGCCGTATTCAAACGGTCGCGGACGGCCGCCAAATACGGTATGAAGATTTGAATGTTTTTCGGGAACCACATTCCAACTGGTCAATACCTATCATCGAAATATGTTAAGAAGAATTTTCAAAATTGTGTCTGGCTGGTCAATACCTTGTTTCCAAACATAATAAGAAAACTTTAAAATTTCCCGAAAACTGCACTCGACCGATTAAAATCCGTCGTCGAGCACAACAAAGAAAACTTTCTTCAAGTTTTTTCAAAAATTGTAAAAAGAAATCGTTCTTTTTCCTTTCCTTTCTTCTCACCCTCTCTGTTTTTTTTTTCTCAATATTCCTCTTTTTTGTGTTTTTTGAAATATTCTTCTTTTTTGTGTTTTTGAAATATTCATCTTTTTTTGCATTTTTGAAATATTCCTCTTTTTTTAATAAAACAAAAACTCCTTTGAAAAGGGTTTTCTTTTTATTGAAAACGAAATTCTTTTTTGAAAAAGACTTTTTTCTTTATTTGAAAACCAAACTCCTTATGAAAAAGAGTTTTCTTTTATTCTTGAAAAACAAAACAAAGCTTTTCTTCTTTTTTCTTTTTAAAGAAACTTTCCTTTTAAAAGGAAATTATTCTAAAGTTAGGGTAAGAATAGTATACCTTTCTTACATTTTCTGCGCCCGGGTGGCTGTCGCGGATTTGACTGATTTTGACATTTATGTCACTCTCGTTTTTTCAAGCCATGGACTTTATTATTATTATATTTTTTTCTTCCTTTTTTTTCTTTTTTTTTCTTTTTTTTCTTTTTTTTCTTTTTGTTTTCTATGCTTACTTGCGGGTCGCTGGGATATTATTTTTTCTTTGTCCTCTGATGGATGGTCGTCAATATTTGGTTAACAAAATTAATTTCGTTAACCCTTCGTTAAGCTCAGGGACCATTTTGGAAACTTTGGAACTTGGGGACTTAAGTGGTGCAGCTTCAAACTTTTGAGGGGGGAAAAGGAAAAATTCATTTTCCTCCCTTATTATAGATGGGAAGTGAAGGAAAGGAGCTACTGCTCCTTCCTTCTTTCTCTCTTCTTCTGCTTTAGCTCCTGCGACGCCATTGTTGCTGCTGCCTTTCCTCTTTCTTTTTATTTTCTCAATTTTTCTCCTTTTCTCAATTTTCTTCTGCAAATTTCAGTGATTTGTCTAGCAGATGACATCTCCTTCTCGATCCAGGAAGGGGAAGGCTCCTATGCACCTCGACCGACGAAAGGAGGAACGAAGTTTCCTCCCTTGATCCGAATAAGCTCAAATATCAGACTCCACCGATGATCTGGGCAATATTCTCCGAGACCTGAACACTCACGTGTCTAATCTTCCTCCCACCGCCGTAAGTTTCTTTCTTTTTCTAGATTTTCCCGGATATACTTCGATCCGATGGAACCTTTGGAGCATTCCCTATAGTGGTGATGCCTACTGATAAACATCCTTGTTCAAGACCTCCATTGGAGCATTCCCGACTTTATTAATGATGCATATGCATGTCCTATTTATGCCCCGAATGATGTAATTAAGTAATGATGCATGAAATTTATATGTTTTATTTTTGCGATGCATAATTGAACTAGTGGTCACTATTTGACCATATTATGCATGATTTATACTCTAGATGCAAAATGGGGCTATATGATGCATGTTTTACACTAAAACACATTTTTGCATGCAATATATTCACGAGACTGACTTTTCGGATGCAATTTAAATTTTCCGAAATACATTTTTGGGCATATTTTTGGATAAAAATGGGGCAAAATAGATATATTTTATGCCCTCAAATTCATTTTTCATGCATGCTAATGCTGCAGGGACATAGTAAATGCCATAAAAATATTTATTTTCATGATTGGTGGCATTTTATCTTCCTTTTAGTTTACCCCTGTGGCAGCTTATTGGACAATGAAATGCACATGATGAATGCATGTACTACTTTACTTGATGCAAATGTAATGCAGAACAATTATGAGATGATTATTAACATGATGCATGAATATTTTCCTACTTTATTATGTACATGGTAAATGCAGTCTAACATGCATTCTTATGATGCTTAAGATGTAAGAATGATTATTTGAATGTAAAATAATACAAAAAAATTATTCAACATACATGCTTAAATGTATTTATTTATTGAAGGAATGTAAAAGAATACAACATATATCTCGAAATACACATATTTTCCTATTTTACATTTTATTAAAAGAAACTAAAATGTTTAATGACATGTATATTTATGTGTATGTATTTTTTTTTTGAAAGAATGGTAAGTGTTTATTTTCATTAAAGAATTTTTTTTATATGAACAAAGTGCCTCTTTATTTACTAAAAGAGTATAAAGAATATGATATATATATATATATATATATATATATATATATATATATATATATATATATATATATATATTCCAAAAAGATGCATACATATTTTATTTTATTTTTCTTACTATTAAAGAAACTGAATATTCACAAGTATTTACTTTTGATTGTTTTTTTTTAGCATGCTGCAATTTTATAATTTATGAAGTACGATGCATGCAACATGTTTATTATCTATTCATACTTATTTATTAAAAGACTGTACAAGGAAAAATAAGGATAGTGGACTTACCTTTTCCTTCTTTTTTTTCAGATTCGCAGGAATTCACGAGGGTGCGGGCATCATGCACCAATGTTATGGAAATCTATGCCATGTTGCCCGAGGCAAAGCAACTTTGGTGGAGGGCTCGGTTTTAGTACCTTCATGCATTCTTTTAGTCACTTCACCAGCCTATCCGCCTATCTTTGATGCGCTCAGGGACTTCTGGTGGGACACCACCCATACCTTCCATTTCAGTTGGGGGAGGCGACCATGACCCCGTGTGACTTTGCCTCTATCACGGGCATTCTTACTAGCATTGGGGAGACCCTGGCTCCAGACTTTACTCTCGTCGGCGTAGGGAGGAGGTAGTGGACCTCTTGGGCTTTGAGCCGAGGTTTAAATCGACGGATGAGATTTTTATTAGCAATGCTCGAATCGGCTTCTCAAGAATGTCGAGGGTGTCGCCAATGATATAGCCGCCGTGACTCGAGTGGCTAGAGTGTTTTTATTTTTCTTTTTGGCACATCGCTCTTTGCCAACTCCTCTACCACCCCGCGAAGCCTGGCCCCGGCCCGCTTGGCACATTTTGAGCGGATCCCTTCGTATGATTGGGGACATGCATGTTTGGCCGAATTGTATGCTTCTATGGATAGGGCTCGCCGAATGATTCGCCGACTCTAAATGGATTTGCCCCGTGGGAGGTATATGCCCTTTTCCTTTTGATGTTTTTTTATGTATACTCTTTTTATTATTGTTATTTTTTTTCAACACACACTTTCTTTTTGCTCTTTTCTTTTTATTGATAACATTTTTTTTTGCGTGTCCTGGCCTTCTCTTTTTTTCACTTCTCGCCGGGTCCTCTCATTCGGCGAAGTTCACCACCTCCATACTTGTCCTAGTATGTTGACGATAACAATGTGGTTTATCCGACCAGACGGTGGTTGCAAAGAAAAGGAACGAGTTGAACGGATTGTTAGCTCGAGTCCCGGTACAGTGCACTTCCTTCCTGGGAGGGTCCTGAGGGGCATTATGCGCTTGCTTTGGGACTCACCGCCGGATACCGATGGTTTCCATTATGGTGGATTCCTTATACATGGGCGAGCGGGTGAACCGTTAGCATCAGTCCGTTTTAGTGCTTCCAGTGGTGCCTCTTCGGCCTCCCTTCTAGGTGATAGAGCCCGATCGGCTGCCAAACAGGTATCAATACCTGGCGAAATACCTCATGCCGAATGATTATCCAATGATGGCGTATGAGGATTTCCCGAGATTAGTGCCTGCATCCCCCTCTTCCTCGCTCTGCCCAGCGGCACTCTCTTCGCCAAAGTCAGGCCATCTACTTCATCTCTCGACGAGAACCTGATGTTCACAGAGTCTGATGATATGTTTTCTACCTTTCAAGATCGTGGGGGTAATACAGAGAGTGTTCTTCCCGATGTCGAGATTCTCGAGGAGCGCCGTGTCCCTGAAAGCGTGCTCGTTGGTAGACACATTTACCTTTATTGTCTCTCTTTCTTTATCTCCTTTTTTTTTCTTGTATCTATCTCTTTTTTATTCATGCACGCATATATATTTTTTCCATCATTTTTTTGAAGACTTATTATTTAATTTTTTGGAGACTAATACATTCTTTCTCTTTTTTTTTAGGTGAACGTGTCTACTTATAAGAAGTCATGGGCTTTTTTCAATATCGCAAACTTTATCGAAACTTGTCGATGAATTCTCTTGGGGGAGCAAGACAATGCGGCCCGACGCCGAGGTGATGATGATGACGATGATGATGATGATGTCGGGTCGAGCCGCGCCGGGGCGAGGTCGAGGGTACGAATGGCACAACGGGTCCCCGGGTCATGGGTGGTGGCCTTAATAGAGTCGGCCGTCCCGAGCACATTAGCTCTTGATTCCTGCACTCATTAGTCTTTTCTTTCCTTTTTTTTTTTATTTTTTTAATGTAAAAGCAACATGTACATATATTATAATATAATGCAATATAATTTTATATGATGCAATATATTACACATGCAAAACTAAATTCACACATAAAATAAAGCTATACCAGACATCTAAAAATGTAATGGCACGCTGTACTCTAAGAAAGAGAGTTTATGAGAATACACCTTTGGATCGGAGTGGGCTTTTCTGGTGATACAAGAACAGAGAAATGGCCGCTTCCCTTATTTTTTTGGTGCCCTGTGGCTATTGAACCCGTGTTCATAGCCATCTTTCATAGCCTTTCTTTCTTTCTCGCGATCGACATAGGAACGAGTGTTGGACAATTAAACCAGATACCGGCAATTTTCACAAGTAGAAGGCACTTGGTGCGACCATATAGAGGGTATGGCGCAGCGCCAAGAGAGGGTTATGGTGGCGCCCTGACTCTTCCTGTGTAGCCACTGTTCATTTATTATTCACGCACTGCGCACCGAACTGTCTGCTTTTTCGCTTTTGGTATAAATTGCATGAGACCGACCTGCTTTCTTACCAGTTCGTTTCATCTCTTCTCTTTACAATTCACCAGCTCTTTTCTGTCTCGTTGCTCTCTTTAGCCGTATAAAATCCCTTGCATCTCTTTTATAAATGGCCGCACGTATTCCCACGGCTTTGGAAATTGAAGTTTACGAGAATGCCCTGGATTTTGGATTCTCTCCCTGCGATCAGACGAGCGGGACTGGTTTGATCATCTTTTTGGGTTTAGATGCCTATTGTCCTGGCGGAATGTCATTATAAATTGGGACATGTTGAGGGGAGCCGCCAGGTTTTGGTCTCCTCAGGACCATTTATTTAACTTCGACATGAAGGATATGTGCTCTACTTTTGAGGAGTTCTGTGGGATGCTGGGGGTGGCACCTTCTCGTCAGATCGCAGTGCCTGCCTACAGAAGGCGTCCATATATGGCTATCCGGGAGCTTTTTCACTCTACCCGCAGTGCTACTCCAGGTTTCTTCAATGGGGAAACTTTTAATTTAATGGTCCTCCCTGGGGCCTTCACAGAATATAGGGAGGATGATGTGGACTACCTGCGGCGTAGGCTGACGGCGCTCTTTCTCTGTTTGGTAGGGAGGTATTTGGTGGTAGGTCTACCCGGATTTGTCGATGGGCGGGTCGTTGACCTGGCATTACAGGCTCGAGATCGGTGGAATATTGTTCCGGTGATTTTGGCGGAGACCTTTGCGGGCCTGACTGCTTTTGCCACTGGTGATGAACTGTTCCCTACCGGTAGCCCCATTCTGGTCCATATGTGGCTAGAAGAGCATTTCCTCTGGGTTCAGGCTCCCGTGCCGCATGGAGCACCATATGACCCATCACTTTATGGCATGCGTGGGCATTTTCCTCAGACCAATTATTCTGAATTTGATTGGGATGATCATTTTTACCACCGGGGCTCGATGGACATAATCTGGGTCATTCGCCATTGGGAGATCCAGCGTTTTCTTCGACATTCCACTGAATATAGCCAAGTATTCATGTTGGGTATTCATCGAACCTCTTTTTATCAACCGGACCGGATCTTGCGGCAATTCGGGAGAGAGCAAGTGATCCCGGACACCACTCGTCCTATATATATGGGAATGGAGAATACGGATGAGGGCTTGGGTCCCGCTATTCAGGGCATGTGGCACAGAGATTCTGAGAGGCTGGAGGCAGCCTATCCATTTGCTGACTATATGCTTCTGTCCCCTGGGTATTTGGCATGGATCATGGTAGCTGCTGAGGGGCCGTCTCGCACTATCAGGCGCGGACTGAGGCACTTGCTGTAAGATACCAAAATTTTGTTAATTTAATTCTAATTCTAGTAAATATGTTCTATAATCAGGCTTGTGTAAGTTTATTTTTGAGCCAACTCTGTTTGGGTATTACGTTGATCTCTTTATAAGTTAGGCTTCGATTATTTAGAAAATGTGTGGTTGGGCTTTGCTTTCAATTGGACTATTGAGTTAAGAATTTATAATTTAAAATAATATGAATAATAATAGTAATTTATTGATTATTTACACATTCTTAGAAGACAAAGCATAGCTGGTATGGAAATATAGAAGAATAGTTTGATCTTTTAAAGAATTTGTATGAACTGATAATAGTTGCTCAGTGATGTGTAACAACAAGAGGAGCTGGACAAAGCTATTGTTTTCATTGTGGAGACTTGAGGGGAGTATTATGAGTTTTGGTGATCAGGTACCTAAAAGTTTAGAGGACTAAACTTATTTTAAGGGGGGTGAGAGTGTAATATCCCTAATTTTTGATTGTATTATTTTGGAGTAAATGTACTTGGGTTGATATTTATGGTTTGACCTAATTTGAATAAAATAGTTAATTGGGCATATTTTAATTTAATAGCAAGCCCACTTAGTTTTGGTACACATTTGGGTTATTTATTTGTGATCGGGCTTGAGCCAAATTGATGGTCCAATAATGTAACACCCCGTATTCTTGCATGTGCATTGTATGCTTGCCTTCATGTTTTCTTGTTGATTGTGAGCATGTTTACTTAGTCCATATATGATTTAGAAACATTCATAAGTCATTCATGAAGCTCTTAACATGTTTAGAATCATGTAAGCTTGTTTGTTGAATCGCCGGTTCGATTGCCTTGTTTTGGCCTTAGCGATTCTTCCTTCGTTGCTTGTATTCTTTGTGTTTTCAACTTGTGAGAAGTTCATTTGAGTTATAGACCAAGTGTACTAGTAATTATCATTCTTGTGCAATCATTGTTCATAGACTTGTTACCTTTGGTTATGAGATGACCAATTTATTCCTTCACGCACTGGTCATGTTTGGGAAAACTTCGGGAAAATTCTGGTACTAATCCACTGAATAGAATTTTCTAAAAATTTAGTATGTTTTACCTTCATACGTTAGGATACTCTCTGTAAAATTTGGTAATTTTCCAAGGTGTCTAAGTACCTCAATTAGGTCTTGACTTACGGCTGTGCCAGAATTCAGTTTTCAGAAAAACAACTTATGTACTTGATTTTTGTTGTAACCATATCTTGATGAATATAAGTCCAAATGGAGTAATTTAAAATTCTAAAATATAATTTAATGAGTCTAGTTTCAGAAAAATCAAAAATCACCTCATTTGGAGTTGTGAGCGATTTATGGTCGATTTTACAAGATTGACTGTCCAGCCTCGCCTTCCGTGTGCCCGCCTGGACTTTAGTGAGGCGCCCGCCTCAACTTCTGGGAGCATTTCAATTTCAGCTTTCAGCCTCAGCTTCCCAGCACCCGCCTGGCTTCTTGTGAGGCGCCTCATCTTCGAGAGCATTACGTTACGGGATTTTTTCCCTGCTTTTGATATTGAACGACTTGTACACCTTAACCCCCTATCTAAACCTATCCTAAACCTCCCTAACCCTCCTCACTTAAGTCCTAACATCCCTAACTATTTGTAATGAAGGATTAAGAGTGCATTAGTGACCAATTAAGCCACAAAATCAGATTTGAAAGGGACCACATTGGCTTGACACTTGTCCCACTCAACCTTTGACCCCTTATAAGCCACAAATCAGCTTCTTGCCTTCTCATTTGCTGAGAGCTCTTCCAAAAACGTGAGAGAGTGTTCTTGAGAGTTCTCCCATGGCTTCTTGAAGCTCTCATCTCCATCTTCCCTCATCCACTCTCCATTTGCCCAAGCTACCTTCAACAAAAGTGTAGAGCTCGAAGAGAGGATCGTTTTCAACCGATTGGTTTCTTTCTTTGCTTTCTTTGGTGTAGAACAAGTAAGTTACTTTCTTCTTATTCTTCTTTTAGTTCTCATTGACCCTAAGGAAACAAAGCCTATGGTGATTGAGGTCAATGAGGACACTTTTATGCTTCCTATGCTATCTTCTTGTATTGTGAAAATATGGACTTGCTAGGAGCATGTATAGGTTGGTTTCTTGCCTATGAAAGTTTATAAAACTCTTGCATCTTTTTTATTTATGGTATTGAACATGTTAGAAACATGTATTGTATTTGTTGATGGAAGTATTGTTAATTGAGATTGGCCTAATTTGAGCCTACATTGTATGTTGTTAAGTTGTTAGGTGTTCTATTCTCAAAGTTGAACTCTATGATATACATGAATCACTTTGCATTGCCTTGGTGAATTTACAACCTTGTTGAACCTAGAAATGACCTAGGTTGGGTTATGAAGCATATAGCTTCAATTTCTCCAAAATTGGGAATTTTGGGAAAAGACTCAACGGAGTCGACTCTAGGGAATATTTGAACATGTTGAACTCTAGTTTCAATCCCTACGAAGTTTGGACACCGTTTGATTTGGTTTACTCAAGTATGAGCTTGGTTTAATTGTTTATAACAAGTTGTTATGAAAGGTTGGTTTTGTGTAATTTATTGCCTTGATATGTTTTTATGTAGAGATTAATACCCTACTTGGTTGGCCGAGTTCGCTCTTGTCGAATTCGATCCTTGATTGGTTTAAGTCAAGTAAATATCTACTTGTGCATCACATTGAGTCCAGCTGGCATTATTTGGTTTGTTTATTAAGTCAGGGTGGGACGATGCATCGCCTTCACGAATTATGGGATTCGTGCTCGCTATGGATCGCCGCACCTGGGACCTCACACACGCCTCCATTGTTGGCCGCAATGGGGAAGTATCCCCTTTGCCGTATCAATACGTGCCGCACTGGCTTGCTATCTATATCGAGTGGTACTTGATGAAAGTCGATGCAATCACAAAGCATCGATGTTGCACGATAAAGTATAATAAAGTTTATTGCAGGAGCTACGAAGCGGCCGTGACTATATCATATCCTACTTGTATGATTTATTTTCCCGCACTTATGTGATTAATGTGCTAAGTGCTATATGATGATCATGTTCATAATTGAGATAAATGTCATGCTATAACATGAACATGCATTGTAGTAACTTACTAAGTCTTTCGACTTACCCTATTTGTTTGTTTTGTTTCCTTAGATCCGAGCCGAGGAGACGTTCCGAGATAGACTCGCTTTATTCACGTTTGGTTGTTTGTAACCTCAAGGTTGATCTTTTGGACTTGTTGTTTAGACTTTTATTTTGGAAAGGACGTTGGGAAGCAAGTCATATAGACTTGGCTTGGGGTTTTTGTTGTTGTAGTAAACTTAACTATTTGACACTTGTAATCTTTTGGTATGCCGACTTATATGTCGAGCCTGTTTATATGTTGTTGGTTCGCTACAGTTTTCTTCCGCTAAAGCTTGTTTAATTATTGTTGTTGTTGTTGTCTCCGGCATGTTGTGGCCGTTGAGGTTATTATAAGCATGTGTTAATATTGTAGGAGTAGTTGTTGGGTTCCGGCTGTAACGTCGCCGATGACTTGTTTATTTTTAGGTTGCTTATCCGGCCAAGTGTAGCCGAGTTGTTATTCGTATGCGATGTTGCGCCATATGAATTTTATAATCCTACTTGTGCATGCTTGTGTTATTGATTATTTGGACGGCGCGACTCGGGATCTCGCATTGGGGTCCGGGTCGGGTCGTCACAAATAATAATAATAACAATAATAATGACAATAATAATGATAATAATAATGATAATAATAATAACAATAATAATGATAATAATAATGATAATAATAATAACAATAATAATGATAATAATAATGAAATAATAATAAAAATAATTATGATAATAATTATGATAATAAAAACAACACTTATGGTGGGAACTCAAGGGTTGTTTTCGATGACTATTTAAGGGGGGCGATTTCCCTCTCAGTTGAATCATTCACAAGAGTAAGAACACAGTGTGAAAGAGGTTGGGAGACGGACGTCACGATGGGAGTCTTTTGGCAAAGTTGCAAAGTGGGCGGAACCGACGACGCATAGAAACTCGGGTGCACGGGGGAAATCGGTGGCGAAGTCTTTGAGTGAAAGGAACTAGCGGCACACCGAACCTCCGGCAGACGAGGTCGAGAGTCATTGCTTTAAGATTCGGGAAAGAATGCTTCGTTCGAGGTTTGGTGATTGTGTTTCGTTACTTACAAGATAGCAAGGTAAGAGATTATACTCCTTTAAAGTTATTTGATTACCATATTTTATTTGGTAGGCTTCCGTTATAACTTTATTGGTATAACGCTTTCTTTGTAAACCCATGTTCAGCATTCGTCGATATTTGCTTTGAACTCCGTCGAATCTATTTTGTTCATAATTCGAATTTTGAAACTTTTGTAACCCATGTTTGACTTCTTGAAATATCAATCCGTTGGAAAAATGGATTACATATATTTTTGGAAGTTTGGCTTTATTTGGAACTCCTCCGTGATCACTAAGTAAAATAAGTTGTTACGTGAAATATGTAACATTTGTGAACTTTGAATTATTTGACACCATTGGACATGTGGTGAGGTTATCCGGATATACCTTTAGGCCTGTTGGGCTCAGGCCCATTGGGGCAGTTAGTCAGGTCGAATAGACCACTTAAGTGATCATGGAATCTGCGGGCGGGTGTTCTTTGTTTCCAACTGGAATGGGACGGTTGGCGGCAATTGAATATCTCGTATTTGTTTTGAGCTTTATCTTTCATTTGAAACTCCTAATTAGCATTGTATTCAATTTTATTGTTCTTTATCCGATAAATGCAGTTTTTGGTCTTGTTAAATTATTTGACCTTTGGCGAAATATAATTTTCGTGGTCAACTCCTCCTTAGAAAGCGGAGGAGTTGTATATGAACTTGCTGGGCATTGTTCGCTCACATTTTTTTTTCTATTTTCTCTAGGTCGTAAGTAAATTTGAAATCCTTTTGGGATCAGGTGGACCATTTGAAGGGTAGCTCGGACAAGATTAATTTTCTTAGGTTTGGCAGTTATTTTTCTTGAGGAATAAACATTTGTTTGGGATTTATGGTGTCTATTATATTTTGGAACTTGTACTAGACTGTTATGTATTTGAATAGGAAAATTTGAATGTTTTATTTTGGATATTTTGTGGTTTAGTATTTGGAAATAGTGACGTGGACAAATTATGGGACCACGGTGTCGGTACCGAATTTGGGGCGTTACACTTGCTGGGTCACCATATTACTAACGGGGTAGATGCTCGCCTGATGGAGATGGGCGAGGACATTGATAGCTCGGGGTTAGTTGTTCCTCGTGCCTCGGAGGCACTCAAAGGGTACACGGCCTTGATACTCGAACGGCCCCTGGACCTAGTACTGCGGGTCCCAGACTGGTTGGGGCACGGCTCTGAGAATTGGCGGTAATGAGCCTCCACGGCTGAGCATAGCGAGTAGGCAGGACAATCCATGGGAACAAGAGATAGCTGCTCCACCTCCCCCACCTATATGGGGTACTGGTTTCAGAGATGATGGAGCTGTTCCGAGCAATACAACTGCCAAGGAGAACGGGGATGCTGACGATGAAGAGGGAGACACCTCTGGTGGCTCACATGGTGGCGAGTCTAGGGCTTCTTCCGCGCCTCGCAGAAGGAGTATATGGGCCCAGCTCGGTGGACGTCGTAGACATTGATGGACCGCTCTGGGGATAAAGCTGCAAGAAAAGGAATTGTTTCTGGGGAAACAAAGAGGGTACAGGAAGTATATATAGATATGCACCTTAGGACTTGTAAAATTATATTTTAGTGTCTTAATGTGAGCTTTTTGTCGTGGTTTTCCTTTTCTATCAGTTGAGCCTCTGGTATATTGAAGACTTGGAGGTAGTATGCTGAGGACTTAAGTAGTGCCTTCCCTCTCCTTTTTATCTCCTTACGTTTATATATATATATATATATATATATATATATATATATATATATATATATATATATATATATATATATATATATTAATTATTATTTTTATTTATTTATTTTTTATTGCTCTAACTTTTGCCTAGGATGCCCTTTCGGGTTTTCAACCTAGCGAGCCCTTATTTCTCCTTTTATTGCTATATATATATATATATATACCCTAACTTTTGCCTAAGCCGCCCTTTCGGGTTTTAAGTCTAGCGAGCTGGAGAGGGAAGCAACCACTGGATAGAATAGCTCAGGCATAGTATCTTTTGAGTTTGTCGAGGTTGAAGGGCTGGACAAGATCTTCCCCATCCTGGTTTGTAAGAAGCACAACATATCCTGACCAGAACTCCTTAACGATGTATGGTCCCATCCAGGGAGACTTCCATTTCCCCCAAGTATCAACGTAACTAGGGGGTTTTTCTCAAAGTACGAGGTCTCCAACTTGGATATCGCGGCCTTTGACTTTTTTATTGAAAGCTCAGGCGATGCGCCTTTGATATGCCGGGGTATGCTCCAAGGCTAACATGCGTCGTTCATCAATTAGGGCCAATTCTTCAGACGCCCTTTGACGATCAACGCTATATCGATTCCATCATCACTCTTAATGATGGAATTTCCACTTCTATCGGCGTACACCGCTTCCATGCCATATGCCAAAGAGTAAGGGGTAGCCCTAGTGGGTGTGCGGACTGAAGTACGATAACCCCAAGAGGCTAGCGGCAATTTTACGCCTCTTCTGTGTCGTGTCGACCATCTTTCGTGATGTTTTCAAGTGTTTTATTGGATGCTTCAACGACACCATTAGCTTGCAGTCGGTAGGGGGAGGATTTGTGTCTTTGGATCTTGAACCCGTCGAGTAGACGATTCACGTCCCCTTCAAAATGTGAGTCGTTGTCGGAAATTATCTCGAAAGGTACCCCATAGCGGTATATAATATTGGCCCGAATGAACTCGGATACCTTTCCGGCATTCAGGATCTTATAGGAAGAGGCTTCCACCCACTTTGTAAAGTAATCTACTGCTACCAGGACGTATTCATGGCCATTGGATCCCTTCAGGTGAATTTGGCCTATGACGTCGATTCCCCACGTTGAGAAGGGCCAGGGGGCTTTGGAGTTATATAAGACGTGTGGGGGCACATTGTGGGACCCAATGGAACAATAATAAGCTAGAAGGGGGGTTGAATAGCTTATTAAACACTTAAAACTTTTTAGTAAATACTTTGAAAGTTACTTGCAATCTATCATAAAGATTCAAGTAGCGGAAGACCTTCAAGGTAGTTGTTCCAGGTCTGCCGATAAGGACTACCGGTAGACCTTTACAAGTTACTTAAGTTCTGCTGTAAATGGATAAAGATAATCACAAGAAAGAACGATCAAATGACAGACAAAAAATATGAAACAACACAAGTATTTTGGGATGGTTCACACTATAAAGAGTGCTACGTCCACCACCAAGGCAGTCAACCTTGGATTTAAATAGTGCACTATGTTTTCCACTAGATTAATTACAAAGAATATCTCTAATGGATCGTGTACAAAATATTGACTTGTGTTTGGGGTCTAGGGAATTAAATATCTCAAATACGGATATTCAATTCGCATGTAAGTATAGTTAATGGAAGTAAACAACAAGAAGATAAAACAATAAGTGTTGATGAGCAGCTTCTTGTTGTTGACGAGGACTTCTAGATCTGTTTAGGATCTTTTGATAGCACTGAGCTGTAAGACTTGGAGTTGTGGAGTTTCAGAGCGATCTTATTAGTGTTTGATTGATTCTGTCTTTATGTGTATATGTTCCAGTCTTCAATGACAGTATTTATAGCAGGTGCACTTCAAAAGATCCGTTGGAGAAGACGACTACTTCAACAGCTCTTTTCAACAATGCATTAAATGCATGGGGCTGTCAGTCAAGGATTTTCGTCTTCACAGATATCTAGAGCAGGGAATGATTTCTGAGATCTTCAAAAAGGTGGGCGATTTAGGTGTCAGATCTGAGAGTTGTTGCAGAAACAAAGGGACAGTATGCTTTTCCTGCTTTCACTGTTCAGGACGAAAAGTCTTCCTGCTTTTCGGAAAGGTTGCTTTCGGCGGCTTGATATGTCAGGGAATGTCTTGGATTAATTCAAACAATGATTAGGATAAATTTGAATTAATCCAATTAATCTTTTCTGTATAGGACACGTCATAGAAGATTAGGTGGACACGAGGTCTACCGTTTGTGGGCGATAGGCAGGTCTTCCGATAAAGCTTGTGGAGAGGTTTTCCGCTGAACCTGTGAAGTCCTATAAAAACTATACTAGGCAAATTTCTATACACAGTTGCCACGCTAATCAATACGCAGCCCGATTAGCCACTGAAGTATAAAACTAATGTAATGAATTGAACAGATATAAATCTAACATAAGAATCAACACACATGCTGCAGATTGGCAAAGCGTTGACATTTGTCGCAATGTCGCACCCACCGGATACAATCAGTTTCAAGCGTACTCCAATAGTACCCCTGTCGGATGATTTTCTTGGATAGCATATGGCCATTCATGTGGGGCCCACAGGTACCACCATGTAGTTGATCCATGATTTGCTCAGCTTTGACCTGATTGACACATAATAAGTTGAGGCCTTGATAGTGCCTCTTATACAGGTTGCCACCGCTGACAACAAATTGGGAGGCCCACCTTCGCAGGGAGACTCTTCCTCTTTTATCTAAGCCAGGAGGATAGAGACCTTTTTGGAGCAGATTTAAGATGTCAGCGTACCATGGCTCGTGATCTGCTTCAGGGGTTGCATTGATTTTGAAACAGTATGCCGGAGTGACCTTTTTCTCGACTATAAATGGTTGAATATTAGTTTATGCGGGAATATGGATTAGGGATGCCAGAGTGGCCAGGGCATCAGCGAATTGATTCCTATCTCGTGGCAGATAATGAAACGAGATAGAACCAAATCGGGCGGCAAGTACTGTTAATTTGGCATGATAGAGCTGCAGCCGAGGATCCTGGGTCTTCCATCTTCCTTCGACTTGATTTATGATTAGGGCAGAGTCTCCATAGACTTCGAGATCTTTAGCTCCCCTTTAGAGAGCTTCTTCTAGGCCAGCAATACAGGCTTCATATTCCGCCGTATTATTTGAACATTCGAACTCCAACCTTATAGCCAACGGAGTATGAGAGTCAGCCGGATCGATTAACAAGATTCCTATGCCAAAGCCTCTTTTGTTCGCGGCTCCGTCAAAGAACCTTTGCCAGCTGGTGTCATGATCAGTGATTTCCAGGACACCTTCATCTAGGAAACCAGGCTCAGTCGCATCTTCGGCCTTCAAAGGTAGATCGGCTAAGTGGTCTGCAATGACGCTCCTTTTGATAGACTTGAGTGTGACATAGGTTATGTCAAACTCGTTAAGAAAAAATGACCACTTAGCTTGTCTGCTGGACAATGATGGCTTACCGAAGATGTATTTGATGGGGTCCATTCTGGATATGAGTTTGATGGACCTTCTTTAGAGATAGGTTTTGAGCCTTTGAGTGGCCTAGACTAGGCCAGTGCAGCTTTTCTCCAACGCTGAATAAATTTAGCTCGCTTCCCTGTAGCTTCCTACTTATGAAGTATATGTCATTATTGATGTAGGAATCTTCCTTTTCTTGGGCGAGCATAGCCCCTACTAACGTGTCTGTGACGGTTAAGTATATGAGGAGAGGTTTATGTGTATGAGGTGGAGCTAGCACAGGGGGATTGGTAAGGTAGGCTTTTATTTTCTCGAAGGCTAGCTGGCACTTTTCGTCCCAGACTTGGTCGGTATTCTTTTTTAGGAGTTTAAAGAGGGGCTCACATGTGGTGGTCAGCTATCTGATGAAACGGCTGATGTACTGCAACTGGCCTAGGAATCCTTTGACCTCGGTTGGAGTTTTCGGCCGTGGCATTTCTAGGATGGCTCTGATCTTTGCTGGCTCGATCTCGATGCCTTGCTCGGTCACTAAGAATCCTAGGATTTTGCCTTTGGTAACCCCGAATGTGCATTTGGTGGGGTTAAGCTTCATCTGGTGCTTCCTTAATCTTTCGAAGAACTTTCGAAGATCTTTGATATGGGCACCGTTGGCGTCACTGGAATGCACGATCATGTCATCAACATAGACCTCCATTTCTTTGTGGATCATGTCGTGGAAGAGGGTGGTGGCGGCCCTCTGGTAAGTGGCTCCGGCATTTTTTAGCCCAAATGGCATCACAGTATAACAATAAGTACCCCAGGGAGTAGTGAATGAGGTCTTCTCCTGGTCCTCTGCTGCCATTTTGATTTGATTATAGCCCAGCATGCCGTCGACGAAGGATCGGACTTTGTGAGCGGCGACGGCGTCTACCACAATATCAATATTGGGTAGAGGGAAGTCATCTTTGGGCGATGCTTTGTTGAGGTCGCGGAAGTCTACACAGATTCGGACTTTCCCGTTGGGCTTGGGAACAATCACTATGTTTGACAGCCAGATCGGGTATTCAACTACCCGAATGAAGTTGATGCGCAGCTGTTTCATGATTTCTTCTTTGACTTGTAGTGACCATTCTGGCTTGATGCGGCGGAGCTTTTGCTTGACTGGGCGAGCATCCGGATATGTGGGAATCCGGTGTTCGACTATAGCTGGATCCAGGCCGGGCATATCTTCGTAGGACCAAGCAAATATGTCTACGAACTCTTTAAGGAGATCAATGAGTGCCTTTCTTTCTGGACCTTGGAGGTAGCTGCCGATTCTGATTTCTTTGATTTCATTGTCCAGCCCCAGATTGATAGTGGACAGGTCTTCAGTTGCTGCTGATGAATGGCTCTGTTCCTGGTACTCAACTGACTTTGCAAGCTCAAGTAGATAATTTTTATCTTTTGGGTCCATTTCATTAAATGACTCATTATCATAATTATTATTATTTAATGCGTCTTTTAATGTAGGTGCAACTAAGGAATAAGCAAAGACATTTAAATTATCATTAAAAGCATACTGTACAGGGTTTATTACATTGTTGAGGACCTGGGGTTTGAGATCCTCAACTTTAGGTAGCGGATCGGTAGATGACCAATCCGTAAAGCTAGGGGAAGGAATAGGGATAGTATATCCAAAGCGGTCCACCAGGTCTGCGGGCGTCAGGAGTGGGCCGGTCGTGGTATACCAATTCTGCAGAGGCTTATTGGCAATAAGCTCGAACTCACCAGGGAGCTTTTCATAAGTGCCTCCTTCTATCATACCCAGAAAACTGTCTCCTAGACCATCATCATCTAGCAGGGCCAAAGCATAATCATCCTGATCTATAGACCAGGCATTTTCAATAGTGACAGTCTTATATGCGGTGCTACGGGGCTCCAGGGTAACTTGTTCCATTTCATCTGAGAGAATACTGACATCCTCAAAGATTTCCCAACCAGGGCACCTTTTCCCATTCTGGTCTAACCAGGGCTCAGGAAACATGAGATAGGCTTCAGTTTCCCCCTTTCTTACAAAGTAACCGTTTAGGGTTTTTCTATAAGGTTGGAGAGGGGGATATTCATAAGGACGCTTTTCTCTTTCTGCCTTTCTTTTCTCACGTTTTTGTTTCATGACTGCGGCTACTTCAGCTGGAGTAGGCGTGTATCCTAGACCAAAAAGGAGGGATACATTCCTTAAGTTCATCTTGGACTAAATTAACTAGTCCTTGCTGATTTCTGCCGAGACCTAGACCAGGCATATAATTCATCTTTCGAAACATGTTTAAGGGAACCATGTTTCCTAGGGAGGTGACTTTCTTTCCAATGATGTCAGTTTCTCGGCCGTATTCTATGGTGTTGACCACAGCTTGGGGGATAACCTCGAAGCCACTGAGAAAAATACCAGTGTCCTCATGCTCTATTTCGAGGATTGGGATATCCTCGTTTTCCTTATTCTCCACGATCTTATCGGCCAGAATAATTACTATGTGGTCATCGTGGATGAACTTGACATGCTGGTGTAATGAAGAGGCTACCCCCTTTACCCCATGGATCCAAGGGCGTCCCAACAACAGGCTAAAGGTGGCTGGTATGTCCAGGACTTGGAACTCAACTGGCATGTTTAAGGGCCCAATAGTTAGCATTAAAGTGACCACCCCTAAGACACATCGACTGGTGTTGTCGTATGCCTTAACTGTCTGCGAGGAAGGAGTGAGTTCTGATATCTTTATCCCCAGTTTGGCTAATGTGCTGGCAGGACATACATTAAGTGAAGACCCATTATCTATCAAAACTCGGGGAACCCGTTTCTCCAAAATTCCCACAGTGATATGAAGGGCATCAATGTGGTTGGTTCCTTCATTTGGTAGGTCTAGATCAGTGAACATTATTACATTCCCAAAGTGAATGTTCCCAATTATCTGAGTAAGCTCATTTGGGGAGGTTTCAATTGGAATGACTGCCTGACTTAAAGACTTAGCCAGTGTATCACGGTGGGTTTTAGAAGCACACAGTAAGCCCCAGATGGAAATGTTGGCCTGAGTTTTCTTCATCTGAGCCAATAAAGTATCTTCCACCGTTTTAGCCTCAGTATCTGTTACTTGATCTTTTCCAGAGTGGTCACCTCTTTCCGGGTTTGGCTGGTAGGCTCGGCCAGATCGGGTAAGGTGGCTAACATTTCCACCAACCCAAGTGGCTTTTTCAATGTTACAGGTGTTTTGGCTACCAAGGATAGTGTCCCAAGAGAGCATATTACAGCTAGTCTCTTTTATGGATAAGGATGGAGGAATAGGAACAAAGATGTATGGAAGTGAATGTTTATTTATTTCAAACTTGGGCACACAAATGTTTTTATCAACCTCAATCATATTGATTTGAGGTAGAGGGTTATTGACTATATTTTGTCTGGGTGGAGGCTTTTCAATAACCTTATCATCTATAAGGTCCTAGATAGCATTTTTAAGGGTATAACATTTATCGGTGAGGTGACCACTGGAGCGATGGTATTCACAATACTGGGCATGGTTCCAAGTCCTGGGCAGGGGGTTAGGCGGCTTATAATTCTCCAACGGCTTCAGCACTCCTTGTGCCATTAGCCCCTGCAATATCACAGACTGGGGAGCTTGCAGTTCATCATAATGCCGGCTTACCCTGTTCTGATTTCTGAAGTTTCTGGCCGGGCCATCATTTGCTCCCACTGTATTGACAGACCTGTCTGACCCATAATACCATGGAACAGAGCTATAATTTTGGGTAGAAAATGGGGTTGAGGCCTTTCCCACCATATTGACGACTGGTGCTGGTGCGGCTGTCTTTCCTTTGGAGTAACGGAAAGAACTAGGAGGCGTATTGGACTTTAGTTGGCCAGTCGGTATATCATCATCAATACAGGCTCCTATCTCCACTATTTCTTTGAAATTGGTGTAGGGGAGGTACCGCCTATGTTCCAGGTAAATGGGCTGGAGGTTTTCGATGAACATTCTCGCATGACTCGGTAGGATCTGCATCAAAGTGCGTGCTAGCTTCCTTTTCCACCGATCGCAAACTCAGCAAGCAGTTTCCTTTTCCTGTTGGGTGCACGATTCAAGGTCCCTTCTATTTTCAGTACTGGTGTTATCTTTGTATCTTTCAAGGAACGCTTCAGCTATCTAGTCCCAAGTATTCATGGTGCTGCTATGAGACAACATTAACCATTGTTTGGCAGCTCCTATTAGGGTGAGGTGGAAATTGGAAGCCATAGCCTCAAAGCTAGCTCCCCTTGACTGCATGCCAGTGGAATAAGATTTCAAGTGGGATATAGGGCATCCAATCCCATCAAATTTTTCTATATCGGGATTTTGAATTTCGAGGGCAGTATTGCTGAAGGTTGCAATGTTAGTGCCCGCGCAGAAAATTCCCCTTTGTTGATGTAAACAGAAATAAAGAAGAAGGAGAAGAAGAGAGAAGTCGGCAGGAGTCGCTGCACAACCCAACTCTGTGCACTCACAATAATATTAACAATAAACGACATATATATAACAAAATACCCTACCATCTAATTTACTATACTACCCTTAATGTCTAACACTCCCCTTCAAGCTGGAGCATATATATTTATCATGCCCAACTTGTTACAAATATAATCCACCCTTAACTTTGTCAAGCCTTTAGTCGACATATCACCCGGTTGTTCTCACATGCGCACGTATGAGGTGGAGACAAGATTCATTGGATCTTTTCTCGAATGAAATGACAATCGACCTCTATATTCTTAGTCCTTTCGTGGAACACTGTATTTGTAGAAATATGCATGGCTGCCTGATTATCACACCACAATCTCATAGGCAAAGGAACCTTAAACCCAATCTCTTTAATCAAGTGTTGTATCCACATAAGTTCACAAGTTGTCTGAGCCATAACACGATACTCAGACTCTGCACTTGATCTTGCCACCACACTTTGTTTCTTACTTTTCCATGATACAAGATTTCCGCCCACAAACACACAATATCCAGAGTAGTTGACTTACTATCATCCGTGATCCTCGGCTAATCAAGAGAGAATGCCTCAACCCGCATATGCCCATGATTCGGATACAATATACCTCTACCACGGTGCTCCTTTCAAATATTTCACAATTCGAATCAATGCATTCCAGTGTGTAGTAGTAGGGGTTGCCATGAACCGACTCACTACACTCACCGGAAAAGCAATATCTAGACGAGTTACTACAAGATAATTCAACTTACCAACTGTAGACACCCCAATTTCGTACCCCTGGTATGTGACTCTGACATAAGATATCAAGAACTGTCAAAACTTAACAAATGTCAAGGTAAAGGAGTTAAAAATGCGAAAGGCAAAGCAGGATGCGCGAAATAGTGAACTGCGGGGGGTGAAAGTGCGAAAAATCAAACTCAAATAGTGTTAATGGTGCCGCACCAAAGGCTTTGGTGCCACCACATCATCATGCTGGTGCCGCACCAAAGAAGGAATTGGCCGCACCAGAGAGTTTCCTGTTGCTTGTCTCAGAGAACAAATTGTACAAGTCTTGAAGCTCGCGGTACAACTGATCAATGCAGGATGAACAAATTGAAGAATTCCAGCCGAGTCCTGCTTCTCAACTATAAATAGGAGACCCCGGCTCCTCATTTCAGTTGCTCAGTTTTGCGATAGAAAAATCGCAACGAAACTCTCTCCGTGTTCCTTCGATAATATTAGTACGAGAGGTTCGAGATAGGTGAGTGGAAGCCCCTAAAGTCTCCAAACCCCGTCCAAACTCCGCCAAAATAAATACCCATAGGTTATAAGTGATCCCTAGCCTAGTTGTTAGGTATCCACCTCATTTCCCCGACCCAAAAATCCCAAAGTAAGCCGTTACTCTGCCCGTGTAACGAGCTGAAAAGTCAAAAAACTAAGCCGTGGTTCCGCCCAACCAAAAAGGCCAAAACCTACCAAAATAAGTTGTCACTCTGCCCGAGTTGACAAGCCCAAAGTCTCAGAAATAAGCAGTCACTCTGCCCAAATCAAAACAACAACCACACAACAAACAACAAAAGACTCCCTCTCCCTGAAGGACAGAGCGAGCACACCACCGCTCTAAAAGGTAAAGCCTTTAAGGGCGTTGTTTATTTTATTTATTTACTTTTCTGTCTTTTTATTATTTTTAAAAGTTATTATTTAAGTCCGGCACAATGTAGTCCATATAAGCCGTTGTGCTGCCCGGATTAGAATAGGAAATACTATGTAAAAGAGCCGTTATAATGACCAAATATTCTTAAATATGTCTGTAATTATTATAAGGAAATGGCTGCAAGTCCGTAAATAATGTAGCCACGGATGTATCTGCTTTAATTTCCTGTCTTTTAATAATTTGTTTATTTTCTAAATAAATATAACAATAAGCATACTTCAGCCAAAAACCACTTTTGAGACCGAAAGGGTGAGTTGGGTGTCTAGCACCTTCCCAACTCGTAACTTAGCCTCCGAACCCGTTTTCTTTTTCACAGGTTTATTTTTCTTTTCTTTGGTTTTGCTTTATTTTGCCTTAAAATAAAGATGGCTACTCTAAAACTTTCAGATTCAATGGGGCCTCGCAACACTCCTTCTTTGCACTATTCTGTTCTCCCCTAAAAAAGGGAGAATGAGAATGGAAGGGTGATGTATTCCCATATCCTGGTATCCCCTAAAAAAGGGATAACTTGATGCGGGAAACTCAAAGCTCCCATAGCAATCTGAACGGGTCATAAGGTTATTTTTAATAAAATCCATAGTGGGGGCGTCGCAATATCTTTTTTTGCACTTTTCCGTTTTCTCCTAAAAAAGGGAAAATGGGAATAAAAGGGTAATGCATTCCCATATCTTGGTATCCCCTAAAAAAGGGATAACTTGATGCGGGAAATCATAAGTTCCCATATTGGATACAAAATCCACTAAAGGCAACCGAGGCACATTCCAACGTGCTAACATAGACAGCACTCCTCTCGCACTTTTGATTTCGTCTTCCCCTAAACAAGGGAGGGTGGAACGAGAGCAGTGGTGTCACCGCATCCGCACGTAGGCGCACCCCTATCCAAGGGCGCACGGGGTGCGGGTCGCTTCCCGGGAACCTCACAGTGGCGACTCTGCTGGGGAGTTGTTTTATTTTAAATAAAATGGAGGGCTAGACTCATTAAACAAAAAAAAATTTATTTTTCTTTGTTTCTGGCTAAAGTATGCTTGTTATATTAATTTATGCATTTGAATATTGTGTTCCTATACATCCGTGCCTATATTTGTGGATATGATCTTCCATCTTGCAGTAGTTTCGTTCCGATAACTGTTACTGGTGTATTTAAAAATATTCTAAAAATAAAAAAAATGCATAAATAAATAAAAATTCGAAAAATTAAAAAAAATATATATATATACATATATATATATATACATATACATATATACATATATGTATACATATATATATATATATATATATATATGTATATATATATATATATATATATATATATATATATATATATATATATATATATATATATATATGTTACAATAAAAATCCAGGCAGCACAATAAAAGGGCCGGGGCTTTATTTTAATATTGCTTTATTCTCGGCTCTGTATTATTATTTCTTTCTGTCTTTTTTTCCTTTTTTTTATCATTCTATACATTTGTACATATTTGCATTCATTCTATCATTTTATTTTGGGGACATAGGACCAAAATTTGTAATTAATAGGGATAGATAGTTTCCCCACTTTTCTTTCTATTTCTTAATGTGGTGTTCTTGCTTGCTTGCGCTCAAATTAAAAAGCCGAGAAAATCCACACATAACAGCAAGACAGACCATATTTGTTTTATTTTTCTGTTTATATATCTGAAAATAAATAAAATTTTTACTGCTTTTTAGATATCGCACACACGCAAATGCATATAGCTATATTCTGAACTGTTACCCTATACCATGGCCAGCCTACCCCCTGCATAAGCCAACGCTAGAATGCATATAGATTCTCAGGACACTTCATTGACCGACCGATTTTTGCATCTCCGAATTGTGAATCAACCCCTGACAAAAAAAAGTCAAATATATATATATATGTAAAAATTAAAAAAAATGCGCAAGTTAGAGAGATAAAAAAAATGAAAGTAAATTGCGCAACAAAAAAATAAAAATAAATAATAAACAGGGGCTGATTTATTATTCTTTGATGCTCGACCTAGACCATTTCGAATGGTGGATCGTGAAAAGAGTATAGGCCCTTCGCCTGGAATCAGTCCAATCCTGGGGAGTCGAAAGGCAGGTGGAATACGTTAGTCCTATACTTTGGAGAAAGAATCCAATGTTCCAGGAAAACTCCTGAGACCGTCAAAATAAAGCAGGTGCTTATCCAGTCAACTGTAGGGAACAAATAAATAAAATATACTAATAAAGACACGCTGTACTCCAAACCCAGAAAGCCTTTAGCCAGCCTCCTGATACCTCCATAACCCATTTTCCTCAGAAACCTGGCCCAAATTTGGAAAGGCAGAGATAGTACTGGCCGGTTGATACGAGGTATCAATATCAGATCAGACAAGGGCAGAATCAGTACAGAGAGTCCAGATCCGTGTAGTATGGCAACAGATGAGCAGTCCGATATGGGTACAGATTCAGGGGCTCCAGGGTACGCTCCGACTCCGGCAATGCAACAGTGGCTAGACCAGAATCTGGATGCACGACATGAACGCTTGCTAAGCCAAATAACAAGTCTTTTACAAGGTTCGAAGCCCACTGGTGAGATGAATTCTTCCCCTACAATTCCCCATGAAGCATCAACATCCCACGTGCCTCCAAACCCAACTCCTCAGCCAAACACTAACCCACCAAATACTGCCGCTACCCCAAATCTCAATCCTCCACCAAGCCCCTACTACCCAAATATCAGCCCTTACCCGTCCTATCCTTCATATCCTTCCCCAAACACCAAAGTTCCCCAAAGCCCAAATGACCTCCCTGTTCCCATAACCAACCCACTCCAGAACAGCCCAAATATGGACCCACAAAATTATAACCCGCCAGGCCAAGTTACCACTTATTTACCTTATAATGATCCTGGCCGCCCAGCCGAAACCATCCAAAATCCACCTACCCAAAATCTACCAACCCAAAACCCTTATCCTACCCAAGCTCAACTAGCCCAGAATCCTTATCCAGCCCAGAATCCACCAGCCCAATATCCATATCTAGCCCAAAACCCTTACCAGACACCGCAGCCAGAAAATAACCCAGCCTTCCCTAATCCAGCCAGTATATACCAAAAGCCAACTCCCCCAGCCACCAAAATAGAGGCCGACGTGGAAAATATAAAAGCCATGGTACTCAAGCTTCTCAACAAAGGGGAATTTTCTACGCGGGCACTGACGTTACAACCTGCGGCAGTATTGCCTTTCAAATTCAAAATGCCCGACATAGAAAAATTTGATGGGACTAGATGCCCTATATCCCACTTAAAATCTTATTCCACCGGCATGCGATCAAGGGAGCTAGCTTTGAGGCTATGGCTTCCAATTTTCACCTCACCCTAATAGGGCCGCCAAACAATGGCTAATGTTGTCCGATAGCAAAGCACCATGAATACGTGGGACCGATAGGTGAAGCGTTCTGGAAAGGTACAAAGACAACACCATCCCGAAAATAGAAGGGACCTTGAGTCGTGCAGAGGGAAAAGAAACTTGTGCCGAAGTTCGCAATCGGTGGAAAAGAAAGTTGGCCCAGACTTTTGCGATCCAAAGAGTCATGCCGAATGTTCATCAAAAACCTCCAGCCCATTTACCTGGAACATATGCGGTATCTTCCCTACACCAATTTTAAAGAAATAGTAGAGATAGGAGCCCGTATTGATGATGATATACGAACAGGGCAATTACAAGTCAATACGCCTCCTAGCTCTTTCCGTTACTTTAAAGGGAAGACAACCGCAGCCACACCCGCCAACTGTCAATATGGTAGAAATGCATCAGCCCCTTTTCTACCCAAAACTATGGCACTGCTCCATGGTCTTATGAAGCGAGGCAGTGCATCAACACGCCGGAAGGGAATAATGGCCCGGCGAAATTTCAAAAATCGAACCGTCATTATGATGAGCCGCAAGCCTCCTAAGCGTGATCTGCGGGGGCTAATGGCACAAGGAGTGCTAAAGCCTATGGAAAATTATAAGCCACTGCACCCCCCGCCTGTGACACGGAATCATGCCCGATCTTGTGAATATCATCGCTGTAGTGGTCACCTCACCGATAAATGTTATCTGCTAAAAAATGCTATTCAGGATCTTATAGATGATAAGGTTCTTGAAAAGCCCACTCCCAGACCAAATATAATCAATAACCCTCTACCTCAAATCAACATGATTGAGGTTGATGGCAACTGCCTGGGCATGATAGCGAGGTACCGATTATGAGAAGCTCCTGCCTGTTTGAGTTTGAGCCTATTTCTAATAAGCCACCTGCCAGAACTAGTATATTAAGACCGGCTTTGCTTTTGCCCCAGACTGTGGACTACTTCGGATATATTACCCCTATTCCTTTCCTTAGCCTTACGATTGGTCATCTACCAATCCGCCTAAAATTGAGGATCTCAAACCCGGTCCTCAATAATATAATTAACCCTGTACGGTGTGCTTTTAATAATAATCTAAACGTCTTTACTTATTTCTTAGTTGCACCTACATTAAAAGACGCATTAAAAAAATTAATTATAATAATGAGTCATTTAATAGGACCCAAAAGATAAAAAAAATTATTTTCTTGAGCTTGTAAAGTCAGTAGAGCACCAGAGACATCATTTATCAACAGCAACTGAAGACTGATCTACTATCAATCTGGGGCTGGACAAGGAAATCAAAAGAAGTCAAAATCAGCAACTCCTCGTGGATCTCCTCAAAAAGTTCATGTACATGTTTACCTGGTCCTATGAAGATGTGTTGGGGGCAGATCCAGCCATAGTCAAACACCGGACCCCCACACATCCGGATGCTCGATCAATCAGACAAAAGCTCTGCCGCATCAAGTCAGAATGGTCACTACAAGTAAAAAAAAAAAGGAAATATGAAACAGCCGCGCGTCAAACTTCATTCGGGTAGTAAAAAAAAGAATTAAAAAAATCAGAAAAAAAGAAGAGTAAAAAAAAAAGAAGAAAGAAAGAAAAAATACCCGATCTGGCTGTCCAATATAGTGACTGTTCCCAAGCCCAACAGTTTTTTTTAACGGCATGCTGAGCTATAGTCAAATCAAAGGCAACAGGAGACCAAGAAAAGACCTCATTCACCATCCCTTGGGGGACCTACTGCTATCATGTCATGCCGTCTGGGCTAAAAATGCTGGGGGCTACTTATCAAAGGCTGTTACCCCTCTCTTCCACGATGTGCCGTATATTGTCAAAGAGATCCGGTCAGGAGATGTCGTACTCCTTGCAAGCCAGGAAAGAAAAGACCTTGTCCAGCTCTCCAATCTCAACGAGCTTAAAAGGTATTATGCTCGAACCACCCTATCCGACAAGTGCTTCCCTCTCCAGCCCACTAGGCTGAAAACCCGAAAGGGCGGCCTAGGTAAAAGTTAGAGCCAAACAAATAAAATATATATATCAGGAGAATAAGGAGATGGAAGGCACTCTTTGAAACCTCGGCATCCTACCTCCAGTCTTCAGCATGCAAGGGGGCTCGACTGACAAAAGAAAAAGGAAAGCCACGATAGAAGCTCGCAACAAAACACTAAAATATAAAATTTTCAGGTCCTAAGGTGCAACTTATGGATAATTGCTAAAGAAATTTAGGTTATGCATTAATTGCCTGTACATATCTATTATTGCCTGTACCCCCCTTGTTTCCCCAAAAACTATCCTTCATTTGCAGCTTAAGCCCCTGAGCGATCCATCGAGGCGTTGGCCCGGGCCCATATACTTCTTCTGCAAGGCACAGAAAAGGCTCATTCTCATCAAAATGAGAAGCACCAGAAGTATCCTCGCCCTAT
This sequence comes from Codonopsis lanceolata, assembly GCA_013146195.2. NCBI lineage: Eukaryota > Viridiplantae > Streptophyta > Magnoliopsida > Asterales > Campanulaceae > Codonopsis > Codonopsis lanceolata. The sequence continues at coordinate 25,991,838 of CM028384.1, read as the reverse complement.
TCTTCATCTGCGTTGCCATTGTCCTGAAATAGCCAGACGACTTGGATTCCGACCATTCACTGCTGCCCTGTCTGATTTCGAAGGAAAATGCAGGGATTATGAAAATAGCCTTATGCCAAGTATAGCCATGCAACAATTATATGGCCAGAAGGAGGTGACTGCCTTTTCCTCTCCCCACATATCATAAAAAAAGAGAAAAAGGGAAGCCAGCTCGAACCCGAAGGTATATTCCTTTAAAACCCATTTTGGAAATACATCGTGTCATTACTCGTTAGGTCGGTATAGCTTTGCTTTGTGCGTGCGTCTTGAGTCTGTATGTGTTTTTTTTTATTTTGCATCATATAAAATTAGATTGCATTGTAAATATTTGTACAGGTTTTCAAAACAAAAAATAAAAAAATAAAAATAAAAAAATAAAAAATTATATGCATTGTTTTGCATTTAGATAAACATTTTGCATTTTAGACATCATAAAAATGCATTTTGCATCTTAAAGATATATACTGCATTTTGCATTGTTGCATGCATGATAAAATAGGAAAATATCCAGGCATCATGTTAATATGCATCACATTTGCATTAAATAAAGTAAGTACATGCATCCAGCATTTGCATTTATTATCCAATAAGCTGCATTAGGGGTGTGCTAAAAAGAAAATAAAATTCCACCAATCATGAAAATAAATATCCTCATGGCATTTATTTTGTCCCTGCAGCATAAGCATGCATCATTTAGCCCCATTTATATTTATAGTATAAATCATGCATAGTAGGGTCAATTAGTGGCCACTAGTTTAATCATGCATTGTAAAAAATATAAATTGCATGCATCATTACTTAACCGCATCATTTAGGCATAAATAGGACATGCATAAGCATCATTAATAAAGCCAGGAATGCTTCAAAAGTGCCAAACAGTGCCAAAATCTAGCAGATCAGAAGTATATCCAGGCGAAGAAAAAAAAAAGAAAAGAAAAGAAAAAAGAGGTAATAAGCATGCAAATAAAGAAAAATGGTGAGCATGCAGAATAAAAAAAGAGAGAGAAAAAAGAAAAAAAAAGGTAATAAGCATGCAAATAAAAAAAAGGTAGCAGACATGCAGAAAAAAAAGAGAAAAGGTAAAAAAAAACAAAAAACAAAAAAACAAAAAATCTGGAGAAGGGAAAATGCATGTACAAGAAAAGAAAGGAAAAATTTTCAGGTACATGCAACAAGAAAAAATGCGGCGGCAGAAGAAGAAAATATTCGGCTGAAGCTAGAGAATGGAGCAAAAAGAAAACAGCAGTAATGAAAAGACGATTCCAGCTGATACCAAAAGATGCTACAACAAGAAAAAGGAAGCTTCTAACCAAGGTTAGAAGGAGCAGTAAAGAAAATGCAGCAGCATCAAGAAAAATTTTCCAACTAAAGCCGAAAACATAGCGGAACGGGGAAAAAGATTTTCCAGGGAAGGCTGGAACAGTGACAAAATAAAAATCCCCAGCAAAGTGCAGCGGAGAACAATGTAAAGGCGACAAAGCGACAAAGCAACGATAGCATCAATTTCTTTGTATGAACACGACAACGGTAAAGGAAAGGAAGGTATTTTCCTTTTTTGCAGTGCATTTGTATGATGTTTGGAAACTTTCCTTTAAGGGGTACACAACCCCGGATTAATAGGAAAATGTCTTGTTCTCCGTTGAAGGCTGAGTTCCTGAGGAGGCAATGCATTCCATTCATTTGGCTGTGTGGGAAACTTTCCTTTAAGGGGTACACAACCTTGGATTTATAGGGAAAGGTCTTGTTCTCCAGTAGAGGCTGAGTTCCTAGGAAAAAATTCACTCCGCATAGCCGCAAGACGAACTACGTTTGGTCTGATTCCTTGGCTAAGGATACATAGGCAGTCTATCACGGTAGACGCGACCATCATAGCACGTATTTACCCTTGCCGCACTCATTAGATAAAGCTTTGCCGCACTTGCTCATTTAGTATTGCCGCACTTGCACCGCAACACTTATACCGCAACATTTAGTCCCCAGCTGAGTGAACTACGTCTTGGTCTGATTCCTTATTTAAGGATACGTAGGCAGCCTATCACGGTAGGCACGACCGTTATACGAGTGATAGTTTAGGTTTTGGCCTGAACTACGTTTGTTCTGATTTCCTTTAATGGGGAATACGTAGGCAGCCTACATTAGTAGGTCCGACCATCAGAGCACTTTAAATTCATATCTGCTTAAAAACCACGATAACCTTTTATAACCGACTAAAAATGTCTAGGTTATGGAGTTTGGAAAGCATGATAAACTGTGCATTATAACTGCTACCAATTGCATTCTCCAGTTTTTAAATGAACGAAATTGGAGAGTCTATTGTTTATCAATGATGTTCGTCTACTCAGTAAGCATTGGGTTACCCGTAGACTCCATCGTTGAGGGGCTCTGTAGCCACCCCAATTTTGTACCCCTGGTATGTGACTCTGACATAAGATATCAAGAAGCTGTCAAAACTTAACAAATGTCAAGTTACGGGAGTTAAAAATGCGAAAGGCAAAAGCGGGATCTTGAAAGCTTGATGAAGCTGCGGGGGGTGAAAGTGCGAAAAATCAAACTCAAATAGTGTTAATGGTGCCGCACCAAAGCCTTTGGTGCCACCACATCATCATGCTGGTGCCGCACCAAAGAAGGAATTGGCCGCACCAGAGAGTTTCATGTTGCTTGTCTCAGAGAACAAATTGTACAAGTCTTGAAGCTCGCGGTACAACTCATCAATGCAGGCTGAACAAATTGAAGAATTCCAACCGAGTCCTGCTTCTTAACTATAAATAGGAGACCTCGGCTCCTCATTTCAGTTGCTCAGTTTCGTGATAGAAAAATCGCAATGAAACTCTTTCCGTGTTCCTTCGATAATATTAGTACGAGAGGTGCGAGATAGGTGAGTAGAAGCCCCTAAAGTCTCCAAACCCCATCCAAACTCCGCCAGTTTTTAGGTATCCACCTCATTTCCCCGGCCCAAAAATCCCAAAGTAGCGGATTACTCGGTCAGAGTAGCAGTGAAAAAGTCAAAAACCTACCAAAATAAGTTGTCACTCTGCCCAGAGTTGACAAGCCCAAAGTCTCGAAATAAGCGGTCACTGCCCCAAATCAAAACAACCACACAACAAACAACAAAAACTCCCTCTCCTGAAGGACAGAGCGAGCACACCACCGCTCTAAAAGGTAAAGCATTTAAGGGCGTTGTTTATTTTATTTATTTACTTTTCTGTCTTTTTATTATTTTTAAAAGTTGTTATTTAAGTCTGGCACAATGTAGTCCATATAAGCCGTTGTGCTGCCCGTATTAGAATAGGAAATACTATGTAAAAGTGCCGTTATAATGACCAAATATTCTTAAATATGTCTGTAATTATTATAAGGAAATGGCTGCAAGTCCGTAAATAATGTAGCCACGGATGTATCTGCTTTAATTTCCTGTCTTTTAATAATATATTTATTTTCTAAATAAATATAACAATAAGCATACTTCAGCCAAAAACCACTTTTGAGACCGAAAGGGTGAGTTGGGTGCCTAACACCTTCCCAACTCGTAACTTAGCCTCCGAACCCGTTTTATTTTTCTCTGGTTTATTTTTCTTTTCTTTGGTTTTGCTTTATTTTGCCTTAAAATAAAGATGGCGACTCTAAAACTTTTTGATTCAATGGGGCCTCGCAACACTCCTTCTTTGCACTTTTCTGTTCTCCCCTAAAAAAAGGAGAATGAGAATGGAAGGGTGATGTATTCTCATATCCTGGTATCCCCTAAAAAAGGGATAACTTGATGCGGGAAACCCAAAGCTTCCATAGCAATCTGAACGGGCCATAAGGCTATTTTTAAAAAAATTCATAGTGGGGGCGTCGCAATATCATTTTTTGCACTTTTAGTTTTCCCTAAAAAGGGAAAATGGGAATAAAGGGTAATGCATTCCCATATCACGGTATCCCTTAAAAAGGGATAACTTGATGCGAGGAAACCATAAGTTCCCATATTGGATACAAAATCCACTAAAGGCAACCGAGGCACATTCAACGTGCTAACATAGACAAAGACACTCCTCTTGCACTTTTGATTTCGTCTTCCCCTAAACAAGGGAGGGTGGAACGAGAGCAGTGGTGTCACCGCATCCGCACGTAGGCGCACCCATATCCAAGGGCGCGCGGGGCGCGGGTTGTATCCTGGGAACCTCACACCAACCAATGTCCAGTATCGTTCCGGATCCTCGAACATCTCCCCTTCTCCGGCTACAAGTTTGACATTAGGATCCATTGGAGTGTCACACGGTTTCACCCAAGCATTCCAACTTCCTCAAGTAAATCAAGGACATATTTTCTTTGACACAAGAAAATTCCTTTCTTGGACCGTATCACTTCGATCCCAAGAAAATACTTTAGAGTACCCAAGTCCTTTGTTTGAAATTTTGTTTGAAGACACGATTTGAGTGCTTCAATACCATGTGTATCACTACTTGTGATCACAATATCATCTAGATAAACAACCAAAACAATACAGCCACTGCTAGTCTGCCGAAAGAACACAGTGTTATCATACGTACTCCTCTGTAATCCAAACTCTAGCACGACAACATTGAATCTGCCAAACCAAGCCCGCGGAGACTGTTTCAACCCATACAACGACTTTCGTAACCGACATACTTTATTAACATACTCCCCTTAGGCAACAAACCCCGGAGCTTGCTCCATATAAACCTCTTCCTGCAAATCACCATGAAGGAATGCATTCTTGACATCCAACTAATACAAGACCCAGTTATTAGAAACAACTAACGATATCAGAAGACGAACAGAAGTGAGCTTAGCAATAGGAGAAAAGGTATCAGTATAATCAACACCATACACTTGTGCGTACCCTTTGCAACCAATCGAGCTTTTAGCAGAACAACGGTACCATCGAGATTCATTTAACTACGTACACCCATTTACATCCAATAGCCTTTTTACCATCAGGAAGTGTTACCAAGTCCCAAGTCTCATTAGTCTCAAGAGCTTGCATTTCCTATTCCATAGCGGACTTCCAACCACTATGAGATAAAGCTTCAGACACATTTTTAGGGGTGACAACAGAATCAATGGAAACAACAAATGAACGAGAGGAATCTGACAGATGAGCATACGAGACACAAGAGGTGATAGGATGAACATAAGTACGTGTACCTTTGCGGAGTGCTATAGGGAGATCAAGAGATGGATCTGATGACATGGGAACCGATATCGGAAGTGAATCTGTTGGAGAATCTGCAACGATTGGTTCTTGGGATAAAATAGGAGTGCACCGAGTATACACTTGAGTTATAGGAGGACGAGAACCAGCTTCAACACCAACACCAACCTCAGGATTATGGGGACGAACCAAAGTATAGGTAAGAAAATCATCGGGAGAGACAAACTCAGACACAGAAGAAGATGACCGACCAAAATACGGGCTAGACTCAAAGAAAGTGACATCAGCAGACACTAAGTACCGACCCAAATCAGGAGAATAACAACGATATCCTTTACGAGTTCTAGAGTATCCAAGAAAGACACACTTAAGAGCTCTTTGGTCTAACTTACCAACCTGTGGCCGAACATCTTGGACAAAACAAGTGCAACCAAACACTTTAGGAGAAACTGGAAACAACGACTGCGATGGACGAAGAAAAGAATATGGTATGTCTCCTTTAAGAACAGATGATGGAAGACGGTTAATAAGAAAGGCAACAGGGTGAACAACATCAGCCCAAAAAGACTTGGGAACATTCATCTCAAACATCAATGCCCTAGCAACTTCCAACAGATGGCGATTCTTGCGTTCAGCAACACCATTCTGTTGTGGGGTGACAATACATGAAGATTGATGAATGATTCCATTCTGAAACATATAAGAAGAGAAAATACCAGAAAAGTATTCCTTAGCATTATCACTACGAAGATTTTGAACTAAACAATTGAAATGATTTTTAATCTCAGCACAAAAGGAGCAAAATAACTGAAACAACTCATCTCTAGATTTCATTAAATAAAGCCAAGTACTTGTGGAATAATCATCGACAAAAGTAACAAAATATTGGTACCCTGATTTGGAAGGCACATTACAAGGACCCCAAACATCAGTATGAACTAACTCAAATAGGGACGCATCCCGTTTATTAACTCTAGGAGGATACGACACACGATGGTGTTTAGAAAACTCATAAGACTCACAAGGTAAACTAGAAATAGACCCTACTTCAGGACATAAGTTTTTTTAGGACAGGCAACGACGGATGACCATAACGACAGTGTAGCTGGAGAGGAGACAAAGTACTTTGACACGCAACCGATGCAACAGTAGAAGAGTGAGCAACAACAACTTCATCGAGCAGGTACAATCCATCAGTTTCACTTCCTTTACCAATAATCTCCCAAGTCCTCAGATCCTGAAAAAGACAATAACCAGGAAAAAAAGAAACACAACAATTTAAGGACTTTGTGAGTTTACTAACGGATATCAGATTATAAGGAAACTTGGGCAAGTATAACACAAATGTCAATGATAAAGAAGCAACAATAGTGCTACCACTACCCAAGACTTTGGAAGAAGATCCATCAGCAAGAGTAACAGTCATAAACTTATTCGACGACTCATAAGTAGGGGTGGCAAATCGGTCGTGCTGGGCTGTTATCGGGCCGACACGATAACAGCACGACACGATAAGCATGAACACGAACACGGCACGATAAGCTTATCGTGCCTAATATTAAAACCCGAACACGACACGATAAAAACACGAAAAATACGGCACGACACGATAGGCACGATAAGCACGATAAGCAAAAAAGCACGATTTATTTAGTCAGGCCCGTTAAGCCCGTTAAGACCAATAAACATTATAAAATATATAATTTTGATTTTTTAATATATATTTTGAAAATTTATCAATATAAATAGTCAAGTAGTTTAAAAGTCATAAATTTTCAAATGATAAAACCATGAAATAATCATGAAAATAGTTTGAAAGAAGTTAATAATCCCTAGTAAATTTTTAAAAATATATTTTTAAAACATATATATTTTAGTTATCGTGTCTTATCGTGCCTTACCGTGCTTATCAGGCCAGCCCGATAACAACCCATTTTTTATCGTGCCTTATCGTGTTGGCCCTATAACGGCCCGAACCCAATAAGCCCCAGCCCAAACCCTATAATTTCGTGTCGTGTTCGTGTCGGTCAATCGTGTCGTGCCTCAAATTGCCACCCCTACTCATAAGTAGATAACATACTTGAATCTCCAGTCATATGGTCAGTAGCCCCTGAGTCAATTACCCAGTGCCCAGCCGAAGACAAAAGACATGTTATGGGTTTACCTGACTTGGCTAAAGTTGCTTTGGAAAAGGAGGAAGGCTGCTGAGACTACTGAGACATCTGGTAATGTGAAAACCTAGCAAACTCCTTGTCATTCATAACAACATTATGAGTCTCCGGTTGAAAAATTTGCTCGGATTTCTGCGAAACTGTATGAGCGAATCTGGACTACTGTTTTTGTTGATACTCCATCTGTTGCTGAGTGAGAGGCTTAGGACACTGGTTTTTGAAATTACCTTGGTCTCCACAATTGTAACACACTCTAGGTCTTCCACGACCTCCGGACCCTCTACCACCACGAGTTCCACCTCGAAGACCACCATGGCCTCCATCTCTACCTCCACGATAGCCATTCCCTTGTGAAACTAATGCTGATTTTTCAGATACCTCCACATGTGATGACTCACCATTCCTCGTTGCAGTCAAAAGCCTATCAAAGGCATCAGACAAGGTACCCAAATCTTTATTTGACAATAACAGAGACCGAACCACATCATACTCTTTCTCCAGTCTTGATAGCCAGCTAAACATCAACAGCTTTTCACGTTGAGCTTTCATCTCCTCAACATCATCAGAAATAGGCATAGCAGCAGTGAAATCCTCGCTCATACGCATGAAATCATAATAATAATCCATAAGACTCTGTCCTTTCTGACTAGGGCGATGAACTTCCTATGACAGATTATACAACCTATTCAAGTTACTTGCTCCAGAGAACTATTTATGCAAAAGTATCCACAATTCCTTAACTGTTTTGCAGTGTTGCATAGGCAGTATAATTTTCCTACTGATACAATTCATAATTTTCGGAAACAACACTTTGTCATCATTCAACCACACCTTAGCCACCTTTGCATCAGTAGGACAATCTTCAACAAGATGTCCTCCTTTCCGTAAACCACCCATGTTCACCTGAACTAAATATCGCCATTCCGTAAAATTAGACCCATCGGCCTCCAAGATAATGTCAATCAATCTATTTTGGTTAGAAACAATTGTCATTATCGGTCCCGTAGACTGGTCGTCAGCCATAAAAAAAAACAGAAGGAGAATTCAAACTATCAAGCAAGTTTGAATAACAACAATAAAAAATCAAACGAAGGCAGTGTACAGTTCCAAGCCGGAATCTTCACGTAATAGCCAGAATCACACCTATCAGTCACCAGAATCATCAACTAACACTTTGAAACCTAATGAGACACAAATCCGACACCTGCACACTCCTATTTCGAAAGCTAGGGTTCTATTCGATCTCGCGCCACCACTCACCGCGTGGCGTCGAAAGTCAACAGTCGGCCGCGAACTCACGGATATGGTCGCCTCCTATTCCGAGTCAACCCCTGGTCTCGAAATATCCCAACCTAGCTCTGATACCATCTAAGCAGAAATAGAGAAGAAGGAGAAGAAGAGAGAAGTCGGCGAAGTCATTTGTGACCAACTCAAGGCTCACAATAATATTAACAATAAACGACATATATATAACAAAATACCCTACCATCTAATTTACTAAACTACCCTTAATGTCTAACAGTTGAGAAGTTTAAGCAGCATGGCCTTCATATTTTCCATGTCGACCTCCATTTTGGTGGCTGGGGGAGTTGGCTTTTGGTAGATACTGGCTGGATTAGGGAAGGCTGGGTTATTTTCTGGCTGAAGGGTCTGGTGAGGATTTTGGGTTGGTGGGTTTTGGGCAGTTTATGGATTTTGGGTTGGATATGGATATTGGGCATTATATGGACTCTGGGCTGGATATGGGTATTGGGTTGGATAAAGGTCCTGAGTTGGTGGATTTTGGACACTATAGGGATTCTGGGTTGGTGGGTTTTGGGTAGTATATGGAGTCCGAGTTAGTGGGTTTTGGGAAGTATATGGATTCTGGGTTGGTGGGTTTTGGGTAGTGTATGGATTCTAGGTTGGTGGGTTATTGACGGTTTCGGCCGGGTGACCAGGATCATTGAAAGGTAAGTATGTGGTAACTTGGCCTGGTGGGTTATAACTTTTTGGGTCCATATGTGGGCTATTTTGGAGTGGGTTAATCATGGGAAAAGGGAGGTCATTTGGGTTCTGGGTATTTGGGAGAGGATATGGTGGATATGACGGGTAAGGGATGATATTTGGAGAATAGGGACTTGGTGGAGGATTGGGATTTGGGGTAGCGGTAGTATTTGGTGGGTTAGTGTTTGGCTGAGGAGTTGGGTTTGGAGGCACATGAGATGTGGATGCTTCTTGGGGGATTGTAGGGGAAGAGTTCACCTCACCACTGGATTTTAAACTTTGTACCAGACTAGCCATTAGACTCATCACTGCACCCAACTTTTGGTCAAACCATTCCTACATTGTCGGAGTCGAAACATACCCTGGAGCCCCTGAATATGTACCCATAGCCGATTCACTTTCTCGCCATACCGCTTGGATCTGTACCCTCCGAACCGATTCTCGCCTTGTCCGAACCGATACCCTCGATCGATTTGCACTACTTTTCCGTATCAACTAGGCGGTATTATCTCGCCTTTCCAAATTCGGTCGGTCGCTTCGAGGAAAATGGTTTTGGAGGTATCGGAAAATTTGGAGGCTTTCTAGGCTCGGTGTACAGTGTGCCTTTTATTAGTATATTTTATTATTATTTATTTTTGTTCCCTACAATTGACCGTATAAGCATCCGCTTTATTTTGACAGTCTCAGGACTTTCCCTGGAACAATGGATTCTTTCTCCAGAGTATAGGACCAACGTATTCCACCTCGCGACTCCCAGGATCGTCGGGCGAAGGGCCTATACTCTTTCCAGGATCCACCATTCGAAACGGTCTAGGTCGAGCATCTGAGAATGATAAATCAGCTCCTGTTTGTTGTTTATTATATATATATATATATATATATATATATTATATGTATACGCACTTATTTATTTTCTCTAACTTGTGTATTTTTTTTTATATATATTTTTCGACTTTCCTTTTTTTTCGTCATTTTCATATATCATTTTTTTTTGCAGGGGCTGACTCACAATTCGGAGATGCAAAAACCGATCGTTCTATGAATTATCCTGAAAAGCTATATACATTCTAGTGTTGGCTTATGCAGGGGGTAGGCTGGCCATGGTGTAGGGTAACAGTTCGGAATATCCCTATATGCGTGCAACGTGTGTGCGGTATCTAGAAAGCAGTAAAGTCTTTATTTTTTTACAGATATATAAACATGAAACAATAAAACAGGTATGGTCTGTCTTAGTGTTATGTATGGATTTTATCGACTTTTTAGTTTGAGCGCAAGCAAAGAAGCACACCATATTTTAAGAAATAGAAAGAAAAGCGGGGAAACTATCTATCCCTATTAATTACAAATTTGGTCCTATGTCCCCAAAATAAAATGAAAGAATGAATGCAAATATGTACAAATGTACAGAATAATAGAAAAGGAAAAATGAACAGAAAGAAATAATAATACAGAGTTGGAAATAAAGCAATAATTAAAATAAAGCCCCGACCCTTTTATTATGCTGCCCGAAATTTTTATTGTAACATATATATGTAATATGTTTTTTTTATTTCATTTTTTTTATATTCGAATTTTTTTTACTTTCTATTTTTTTAAAAAAAGAATATTTTTAAATACACCTATAACAGTTATCGGAACAAAACTGCTGCAAGATGAAGGATCATATCCACAAATATATGCACGAATGTATAGGAACGCAATATTCAAATGCATAAATTAATATAACAAGCATACTTTAGCCAGAAACAAATAAAAACAAAAAAAAAAGTTTTATTTTATGAGTCTAGCCCTCCATTTTATTTAAAATAAAATAACTCACCAGCTGAGTCGCCACTGTGGGTTCCCGGGAACTGCGCCCGCACGCCCTTGGATAGGGGTGTGCGTACGTGCGGATGCGGGACACCACTGCTCTCGTTCCACCCTCCCTTGTTTAGGGGAAGACAAAATCAAAAGTGCGAGAGGAGTGCTGTCTATGATAGCACATTGGAATGCGTCTCGGTTGCCTTTAGTGGATTTTTGATCTAATATGGGAACTTGTGGTTTCCCGCATCAAGTTATCCTTTTTTAGGGGATACCAGGATATGAGAATGCATTACCCTTTCATTCTCATTTTCCCTTTTTTAGGGGATACCATGCCTTTTGGCCGCGCCAAGCTCCTGTTCAACTTTCAATTTTGACACATTCACACCTCGCGATTCACTATTTTGCGCATCCTGCTTTGCCCTTCGCATTTTCGACTCCTATAACTTGACAGTTGTTAATTTTGAACAGTTCTTGATATCACATGTCAGGGTCACATACCAGGGGTACGAAATTGGGGTGTCTACAGAGCCTCTCAACGATGGAGTCTACGGGTAACCCAAGGCTTACTGAGTAGACGAACATCGTTGATAAACAATAGACTCTCCAATTTTGTTCATTTAAAATAGGAGAGAAATGCAACAGGTAATAGTTATAATGCACAGTTTATTATGCTATCCAAACTCCATAACCTAGACATATTTAGTCGGTCATAACATGTTATCGTAGTTTTTAAGAAGATATGAATTTGAAGTGCTCTGATGGTCGGACCTACTAGTGTAGGCTGCATACGTATTCCCCAGTAGAGTCGCCACTATGGGTTCCCGGGAACTGCGCCCGCGCCCCGCGCGCCCTTGGATAGGGGTGCGCGTACTTGCGGATGCGGGACACCAATGCTGTCTTTCCACCTTGCCTTGTTTAGGGGAAGATGAAATCAAAAGTGTGAGAGGAGTGTTGTCTATGATAGCGCGTTGGAATGCGTCTCGGTTGCCTTTAGTGGATTTTTGATCCAATATGGGAACTTGTGGTTTCCCGCATCAAGTTATCCCTTTTTTAGGGGATACCAGGATATGGGAATGCATTACCCTTTCATTCCCATTTCCCCTTTTCTAGGGGAAAACAGAAAAGTGCAAAAAAGGATATTGCGACGCCCGCCCCCACCATGGATTTTATTAAAAATAGCCTTATGGCCTGTTTCGGATCACTATGGGAGCTTTGGGTTTCCCGCATCAAGTTATCTTTTGTTTAGGGGATACTAGGATATGAGAATACATCACCCTTCCATTCTCATTCTCCCTTTTTTAGGGGAAAACAGAAAAGTGCAAAGAAGGAGTGTTGCGAGGCCCCACTGTTTCCAAAAGTTTTAGAGTCGCCATCTTTATTTTAAGGCAAAAATAAAGCAAAACCAGAAAAAAGAAAAAGAAAACCAGAGATAGAAAACGAGTTCGGAGGCTAAGTTACGAGTTGGGAAGGTGCTAGGCACCCAACTCGCCCTTTCGGTCTCAAAATAGTTTTTGGCTAAAGTATGCTTATTGTTATATTTATTTAGCAAATAAACAAAGCATTAAGAGACAGGAAAATAAAACAAATACATCCGTGGCTACATTATTTACGGACTTGCAGCCATTTCCTTACAATAATTACAAATGTATTTAAAAATATTTGGCCATTATAACGACTCTTTTACATAATATTTCCTATTCTAATCCGGGCAGCACAACGGCTTATATTGACTACATTGGGCCGAATTTAAATAATAACTTTAAATGAAAAATTAATAAACGAAATAAGTAAACAAATAAAACGCCCTTAAAGGCTATTACATTTTAGAGCGGTAGTGTGCTCGCTCTGTCCTTCAGGGAGAGGGAGTTTTTTTTTTTGTAGTTGTTGTTTTGATTTGGGCAGAGTAACTGCTTATTCTAGATGACTTTGGCTCGTTCACTCGGGCAGAGTGATGGCTTATTTCGGAAGGTTTTGGCCTTTTTGGTTGGGCGGAATAACGGCTTAATTTTTGTGTATTTCAGCTCATTACTCGGGCAGAGTAACAACTTACTTTAAGGATTTTGGGTCGGGGAGGTGGGGTGGATACCTAACTACTAGGCTAGGGATCACTTATAACCGGTGGATTTTTATTTTGACGGAGTTTGAACGGGGTTTGGAAGATTTAGTGGGCTACATACACCTATCTCGCACCTCTCGCTATTATCGGCGTCGAAGGAACGCAGAGAGAATTCCTCAGCGTTTCTCTCGGATTATTTTTGAACACTGAAATGGGGAGCCCAACACTCTTATTTATAGGTGGGACGAGGGAGTCATCGGGAATTATCAGAATTCCTCAACCGGCTTCGTTCACACGTACACCAGGCTTTGCGATTTGTACAATGTGTTAAGTCTAAGTGCTACAGTAGCACCCTTGGCGCCGACTCATCCCTTGCTTGGCGCGGCGCCCAACATGCCTTTTGGCCGCGCAAAGCTCCTGTTCAACTTTCAATTTTGACACTTTCACCCCTCGCGATTCACTGTTTTGCGCATCCTGCTTTTCCTTTCACATTTTTGACTCCTGAAACTTGACAGTTGTTAATTTTGAATAGTTCTTGATATCACATGTCATAATCACATACCAGGGGTACGAAATTGGGGTGTCTATAGGCATTTACAATCTGTAGTCGAGGCATGTCTACTGGTCACTCAGAACAGCAGACTTGCTCTGAGCAAAGTAATGAACTTTGCTGTCAGATTGTTGATAAATTGTAAGCAGTAAAGAAATATAGTAGCGGAAAGATTGAAACTTAACAGATTTATCAAATAAGTCTTAAGTAGATGTATACGAATATATTCAGAACAACAACGTACTTAATCCTTCTCCAAATGCATAATTTAAGAGTCATGAGATGATAGATTTTGAAAGATTATAACACTTTATAAAAGCTCATAGATGAATCAAGGTTGAGTTTTTAAGAAGATTTTATATGAAAGAACATCTGAAGTTTATTCAAAGATAAACTTACAGAATACATCAACCTAGACTCTCTATGTGCATTATCTATCCTAATGGTCCCTAACTTTAATCCTTACGTAATTATTCATAGAAGAAGTTCTTAAACAAAAATAGCAATAGGAGATGACAACGAAGGATAGATATGAGAAGACAATTTTTAGAATCATTCAGATAAAAGATATATGAACAACTAAGTGCAAAGCACTCGACTCCCTATGATGATCGATGATTGAACAATCAATAACATTTGTAGTGGAATACAAATCTGAAGATATGAATACAATGCAGACAAACAACTCTTCATCTTCTTTGGTCATCTTTCAAGATCTATCTTCAAACTAATCTGAAGTGCTTGGCCTCTAGCTTAAGAATAAAGTCTTTGAAGCTTTGGTAGAGACTGAGATCTTCGAAGGAGGTTGAAGAACTCAAATCAAGAAGTAAGTTCTTGATCAAGACACCGGTCTTTGTCTTATAGATTTTTTTTATCTCTCTTCTCCTTTACTCTTTTCGTCCTAACAATACACAGAAGGTGTTTTGCTAGTGTCGTAGTTCTTTCATCGTGATCTCTTGTAAAGATCTAGGAAGATCATTTGTTGAAGACGACTTCCTTTGCAGATCTCACAACCTTGTCGATCAGCTCCGCTCACTTGCAACTTCCAGCTTCTAGCTGGCTTGCTTCTCACTAGCTTGCTTTTTGTTGAGAAAGGATGAAAAATGTTTCTTTTATAGACAGGGGTCTTTAGATCATTGAGATATGTTGAAAGATTTTCTATCCGTTGGAGCAGTGTCGATGTAGAGATGTGTTGGATAAAATCTTTTTATGCAGATCTTGAACAGTTGTCTATCAGATTGAGTTAATGTGTCTTTAAAGAGTAGGTATGATAAATAGGACACTAACAAAATGGTATGTCCAATAAAGTAGTTCCTTTTTGACTTTTCAGACCAAATGTAGAGATAGAATATATATATTGGATAACGTAGGATAATATCCAATTGATTTTGCAGATCTTGAGGTGTTAGGCTTTTAAAGTCGCAATGACTTTTGGAGCTTTAGCACGATATTGATTAGGTACAACAGGAACCTCTTCTCTTTGACACACGTGCAGGACGAAGTCTGCTGATACAACAAGTTTGCTGGTAATGTATTTAAATAGCACTGGACCATGTCTGATGGTGCTGGTGTATAAGAGTCGCTAGTCTGCTGATCATCATATAAGCGTAGGATTAAGACATGAACTCACCTAGTCTAAGACTTATGCAATGTAAAACAAGTTGTCACACTAATCGGTACGTAGCCCTTTTAGCCACTTGTAATAACATGCAGTAATGGGAACTAGTAAATCATAATGCTCGGAATATGCAAAGGAATAAGTATTGATTTAGAAGGCATATTCGCAACAATCTCTTCATATTTGATTGGAACCATTAGTCAATGACATATACAAAGCACTAAAGCAATTAATCAAGTCATAGTAATAACATGCCCACAACGAATGATCATTTTATCTCATGGCATGTCATATGTTGATTTTACAAGAGCGATGACTTATGTATAGTCGACTATTGCTATTTACGGACTCGATAAATGAAAGTACTAAAAGCAATAGAAAAACATTTTAGATCATTTATGAGATATAAATGTTCTTGAACATGATCTAGAACATCTTTTGTACCTTTCTTGCACAAGGATATTTGAACGAAAAACATCTTTTGGCAAGAAGGAATATCAAATCCTTAAGTAATAAAATAGGTTTTGGAGAATATCATTTAAGGATTGTTGTGATACCATTTGAAGGAATAATCATTTTGTGCAAAGACGATTTGTATGAAATAAAATGTTTTTGAAAGCAGTCTTGGTATCACATTTTGAAAGTGTTTGAACAGTTTCTTGATTGAAGAAACATGTTTTTGAAAATATCATTTCAAGAACTGATCTAAAGATGTGTTTATTGAGGATGTATGAACGCTGTTGATGAGAGAGTCAGTAAGGTTGGTTTTTAAAAGATCATATCCTTCAATAAGTTTGCTATGCCACAAAGGCAAAAGGATGTATCACTAAGATTCATCTTTTAAGGGGTAAGTTTCACCTTATTTGTCTTCACTCTTTTTACCAAGTATACTTCTTTTAATGTTTATTGTTCCTTAATTTATCTTTGATGATGATTTGTTTAACTGATTATGATATAAGTTTTCTCCTCCTTAGATTTGTTTTTAAATATTCTCTTCTTAAGATTTTGGTTACTCCTCCTGCAGTTATGTTCCTCCTTAATAGTTTGTGTATATGTCATTATGAAAATTCTACTCCTTAATGGTTGCAAGCATTAAGTTTTTATAAAAACTAGTTTCTCCTTTCAAAGGTATGTCGAAAGAGACTAGTTGGAGATACCAATTATAGAAGGTTGGGAGAGATTTGAGGAGAGAGGAGAAATAAATTTTGATTATCTTACAAAGTAAAGGAATACATCTAGTTGGAATCTCAAGAACTCCTAGAACTGGAATCTGAATCAAAATCTTTGTCCGTATCCGTGGGGCTCTTGTTGCCAAATAAGTCAGGGGTTATCAGCAAGTCACCTTGGACAAGTAGGCATTCTTCACCCTGGACAGTCTGTCGAATCGTCGAGAAATAGTAAAGGAAAAAGCAGATGATTCTTGCATACTTTCGAACAGAAGACCGAGCACAACTTCCTCGTTGAACTAAGTGGCTGATGA
The DNA here is from genome assembly GCA_013146195.2 of Codonopsis lanceolata. Lineage (NCBI taxonomy): Eukaryota > Viridiplantae > Streptophyta > Magnoliopsida > Asterales > Campanulaceae > Codonopsis > Codonopsis lanceolata. The sequence continues at coordinate 25,974,980 of CM028384.1, read as the reverse complement.
GCGTGAAGACCACTTCAGACCAGTTCAGGTCTAAAGATTCAAGAACCGCAATGTAGAGGTTCCGAAGTCTTCCAGTGAAGATTCTTGAACCTAGCCTATAGAACATAAGGCACTAGTTTAGAATATCATTTATGCTGAACAAATCAAGAGGATTTGCGTCGATGTCCATTGTATGATTATCATCGGAGGCGCTGACTCCAGTCCTTCGAAGCCATGACTCGTTCACGTTAGCATCATCAATAGCGAAGAGGCCATCTAGGGGTAGTTGAAATACCTTTGAAAGGTTTCTGGCATCAAGCACGACATAGGTGCCTCTGATACGGCCAAAGAGACTGCTGCCATTGCGAGCCACTGTCATCCCAGAATAAAATTAATCAACCAACCGAAGGCTGTAGAATTCTTCTTGAAAAGAGAAGATGTAGAAGAGTCTAGAGCGACGAAAGAGGTCAACTAAGGTACCTCCTACCGTGCTGAGAAGAAGCTTCTCTGTCTGAATAGTTTGGCCTAGTATATAGTTATGATGTCCTACTCTAGTAGAGAAGCTATCTGACACTGAGGGTCTAGAGACAGGTCTGGGGTTGCCAGAATTGCTTCCGATAGAAGAAGCCATGAAGGAATTGAAAAACTGATGAGAGATTCGAGATAGGAAAAATTTGACTCTAGATAGAAGGAGAGAGAGAAAAAAAAGATGTAATTTCGATAATCAGTTAGAACACATTTTGGGAACATTTTATAGAGCGAAGTATTTTTACAAGATTTTGGTAGTTAATTAATGTGTTTTAGACTTAAAACTAATTCTTGACATCAATCTAATATTTTAGATTAATCTAAAAGAGTGTCTTGATGTCAAAAGGAAAGGAATTTTGCTGATAATTAGAGTTGAGGCACTGTAAGGAATTTTGCAAGAAAATGAAGGGAATGAGGAAGTTGAACAGAAAAATAGCAGTCTTAGTAGAAGTTCTAGGACAAGTGACAAATCAAGTCGATTGTTTCAGACAGTAAACACTAAATAAATATATCAAGAGTTTTAAAAGAAGAGATCGATCTCTAGAACCAGTTGTTGATACCAATTCAAATGGTTCTTAGGAAGAGGTGGATCTTTAGAAATGAAGATCAGAACATCATGAATTTCCCACTTGTAATTCTTGCTAAAAAGTATGTGAATGAAGTACTCTATAGACTGCAAAATATTATATATATATATATATATATATATATATGTATATATATATATATATATATATATATATATATATATATATATATAAGAGAAAGTTCTACTAGCATTTGTCTCTTAGCTTCTTCATGAAGTAGAAAAGAGTTTCCTGTTCATTGACTGATTTTCAGTGACTCCTCCTGAGTTTATGACTCAGTTGGTAGATGATATCCGCAATGATACCAATTTATATGAATATAATTTTTGAGTATTAGAGTTACCTGTAGACACCCCAATTTCTTACCCCTGGTATGTGACATGACATGCGATATCAAGACCTGTTAAAACTTAACAAATGCGACATGACATGCGATATCGCGCTACATCTTCTTTGTCTCCTTCTTCCTCCTCCTCTGTCGTAAGTCATCTTCTTCATCATCTGACTTAGTCCCTACTGAAAATCCTCAAACCCAGCCCAGATACATTCCAGAATCATACTTAAATGAATCGGAAATATCGAATGGTGAGTGTTGGCCGAGGCTATTTAAGGAGACAATTTGGCCATTATAGGAATAATATTTCAAAAATGGACTTTAGCGGTTGAAAAAAAAAAACGAGACTGGAGGGTTATAAAGTTTGAAAAATGGACTGGCCATAATTTGCCCCTATAATCTATTTGTAATTTAAGGTTGATCCACTTTAATAAGTTTTCAATTTCTACAGTACCCTAGATAGTTTTTAACAAAAAAAAGTCACTTTTGGGGGGACAAAAAGACTACGATACCCTTAATAAACCTAAGATACTACGGATCACTTAGTCACTGTGCATCGCGCTGCATCAATTAATGCACCGTGATGCATTAATTTAAACTACCAAATCCAATTCGTGCATCGCGATGCAACTATTTAATCCCCTAATTGATGCATTGTGTTACAAATATTGATGCATCGTGCTACAAATCATAATGATACCAGATCTTCTTGTATCTTCATTCAATTAGTTGGTGTGCATCGCGTTGCATCAATTAATGCACCGCGATGCATCAATTTAAACTACCAAATCCAATTCATGCATCGCGATGCAACAAGTCAAGCAATTAATGATCAGCGATCCATCAATTTAAACTACCAAATCTAATTTATGCACCATTATGTAACAATTCAATCCTCCAATAGATGCATCGCACTACAAATATTAATGCTTCGCCCTGCAAATCATAATGAAACCACATCTTTCTTGGTTTTAAAGCCTTTATAGAATAAATTGTTAGGAATAAAACAAAGAAATAGATACAAAGTTACAGAATAAATAACAAATATAAGTTGTTACTTCTTTGAAGACTGCTGATTAGGATCTAGGAAAATAATCTATTATACTATTTTAAGACATTTCACTCATATATTACGTTTTGAAAAATTATATTTATAATTTTCTTAACTTTTCAACTTTATTCTCCATATTAAATATTAATATATTAATTATTCTAAAGTAATAATGTAATTACGACCAACTCTACTATACTGATACTTATTTATCCTTATATTATTAAACTTTTCAAACGTAGACTTTTATGGTAAAATGATTAGAGCATAAAGTAATAAGTAAAGAAATTTTACAAAAGAGAAAAAGTAAAAAAGAAATTTGAGAAGTGTGTATTCTTAATCTCAAAATGTGGAACCCCCCCCCCCCCAAATTTTTTTTTTTCCAATAAAAAAATATAAAGCGAACGAACCCCCACAAATCACATGCTTTTGGCCTTATGTATGGTAATCGACCCGAGCGAATTTTTTAGCATTTACGTCCCATTTGATGTCTTAAGATTAGTTGAACCCTTCTTAATTCACAGTTATGAAGACACTTACCCCTTTCCTAGTCAATGGGCCCAGTTATCAGTCCAATTTTAGGTCTTGCAAAGCCTTCAACTTTGAACACAAATAAATAATCGGTTCACAGTTCATCAGTTTACCAATTATACAGGATGCCGCCGCAGTTTCATTAAAAAATGGGTTATATCCGGGTCGGTCTACCGTGGAGAAAAGTATAATCGTAAAAATATAGTATATTTATTTTAAACCATTGAATTTTTTTTATTTTTTTGTGACAAAATGATGAAGAAATCTTTAATGAAGGAAAGGTGTGCGGACAAAGCCACAACCTAAATTTGGGCATCGCTCAAAATTTTGGGCGTCGAAATGCAAAAGTCAATGTTCAAATTTGGGTATCGCTTTATTTTGGGCAACGCAACCTGAGTTTATTGAGATTAGAATGACTTGGTATATATCATGAAATTCGATTCTATAGCGATAATTCATATTTGATCGACTTTAGAAGTCCTACGTTGATGGGACCCGACCTGGGTCCCCCTACGTGGACCGACCACGTGGATTCGGCTAGACTTGATCGGTCCCACCAAGGGCCGAAGACCTTCCCGATCGGTCATCATCGACAAATCCCTAACCAACCAAGCGAAATGCGGCGACCATAATCGGGCGAGCATAACGAGGCAACCATGAATCGATGCAGGCCATATGGTCGAGGATCACCTATGCTCGTCCGAGCGGTTTCTCGAGATAAGACGAGTTTAGCAGTAGCTTGTACATAGCATCAGTGCCCTCCCCACAAGAGCCGAGCAAGCCATGCAAGCCGCCCTACCTTATCGGCTTACTCAACCGCCTACAATCCTCACTGCATACACAATCTGTGGACCACTCAGGAGGCTGCCGACAAAGCCGGGGAACAAGTCCCACCAGTTGGGACCCTCATACCAATCATGATCCCAAATCTAGGCTACTATAAAAGGAAGCCTTTCCCTTCAAGAAAGGTAAGATAACTTGAGATTGAAAACTTATTATACTGCTGGTGATAGACAATACACACAAAGAGATTACTCTCTATGCACCGGCCAGGAAGTTAAGGGAGCGCCTAGCTCAGGCATACCATATACTACCTTGTTCTTGACTCTCACACTGAGGGTGTAGGGAGACCCCACACCTAACGGTAGTCTTGCTTTCGTACTCACCAACAAAGATCATCAACCAAAGCCCGGATATCCTCGGCAAGTCGGTACCTCCGGTACCACTACAAGCGTGACCACCAAGGCCGGACACGTCGGCTCAGTCCATTCGTGGATGCTAGCATAGTCACCCCGTCTTCGTGGCGTGATCAAGTGGTTCCGTTGCCGGGAAGACGTTACAAGTAAAGTACGAATACATAATCAATGGATCAACCAGACTCCTACCAAGCAAAACCAATCGGAGCGAACAAACTACCACCCTCACCAGCAAGCAAATTAACGGTGGATATAGAACCGATGACCTCAAAAGCAACAGCAGGTCAGCCGAGTATCGTGCACAATGTAGACGAAGAAACTCAAGTGGATCAACCTCGAAGCGGAGGGAGATGGACCCGAGCAAGAAAAAGCTCCTCGTAGAGGTAAAATTACAGGAGCGAAATCTTACCTTGCGAGGAATCTAAAGAGGCCGAGCTCAAAGATGTTCGAGCTCCAAAAAGATAACGGCTACGATTAAGCCTCAAAAGCGAGCGAACCCGACCATACACACGCTACCTCAAAAGGGAAGGGAAAGGAGAAAGCTATATCCGGCCCGGTGCAAGGTCGGGTTAGGAAGCGGGCGGCGAGCAAGCACCCAAGCCTAGTGTTCAAAGCCGGTTAACATTTCCCAATGAACCAAGACGCTCCCGGCGAGCACGTGAGAGGAGCGAAGAAGGGGAATCTAGGCCGAGGAAAGAAGCAAACAGAACTAGAACATGTGGGCATTGCACACATTCCCAGCAATCAGGCGCAGGGTACCCAAAGAGTGGTCGGAGCAGCGACCAGAATCTGTATCGACCAATAAACCTTCTTTGGCCGTCGAGCGGAGGTCAAATTCTTGAAAGGCCGATTAGAGGCCATGGAGAAGGAAAACCTATGTTATTGCCTCACGCCAAGAATGGCCCGTTCAAGAAAGAATGAGGAAAGCTCCTCCCGGATAAAAAATTCCTACTTTCGAGCCATACCAAGGCCTTACCAATCTTTGTAGATCATATGACAAGCTTTGAGGTGAAAATGAGCAGATTGCTCCAGAAGACGAGGATGCTGGGGAAAGATTTTTCGGGGACATTGAAAGGGAAGGCTACGAAATGGTATCTGCATGCCCGCCATTGGATTCCGTGGAAAGTTGGGGCGAATTTAGGCGGATGTTTGTCAACCAGGTTTGCCTCGGCGGGACTCGACCAAAGAAGCAAACCGACTGTGTGGGATCCAACGGAGGATTAATGAATCCAACCAACTCTATGGACGGGTTCATGGCCATGGTAGACCGGATCTGGTATATTTCGGAGGAATCGATTAAAATGTGCTTCATCTCAGGCCTACAACGAGGGGCGATGAGGCGGGGAAATGATCTTCTTGCGACCAAACCTCGGTCGGGAAATGTACGCCCACGCAATTCGGGTAATCAATACCGAAGATGCGAAGAAGGAGGCAATGAGAAGAAAGAGGGAAAGAAGAAGCGGGACCACTCGAACAAAGGTGGTCGAGGATCGAGTAATAAGGAGGAGGACAATCGAGGGAAAAATCTGTGGGACGATGTTGACTGGACACCACTCAATGCTAGCCGTGAGCACATCATGAATGTCCTGCTCGATCAGGATAAAATTAGTAGACCTTACCCATTGAAGGAAACACGGTATCCTCGCAACCCCAACAAACGATGTGCCTACCATAAAGATGTCGGCCATACGGAGAGGATTGCATCAATCGAAAAAGGCCATCCGAGAAATTGATAGATAGAGGCGAGCTCGGGAGGTTTGAGCGAAGGGAAATGACCCGACAAGATAGTAGAGAGCGAAAGACATCAAAATCCTCGGCCGATAACGGAGGACCAAGGAGCGTGATTAACACGATCGGGAGGCGGCACCAAGTGGAACCCAGCTAAAAAACATGATTTACAATTTGAAGCATGTGGTTCACATGATGCCACGATCGATGAAGCGGGAGGAATTACCTTACGGCTGGCGAGCTCATGATTAGCGGCTTGCTCGACAACAACCCTTGACTCTGCGGATGAGGATTCACAATAGTGAAGTGAAACGGGTCCTCATAGATACAGGAGCAGGAAGGGATATCTTGTATTACGCATGCTTTAAGGAAATGGGGCTGGGGAACGCCCACCTCAGACCGAGCGGCGTACAGTTAGAGGGTTTCACAGGGCACAAGGTGGCGGTCAAAGGAATCATCACGTTATCAGTGATCCTCGGGGAAGAAACCAATACTCCTCGAACGGAGGAGATTGATTTTCTAGTGCTCGATCTGCCATCCCCATATAACGCCATATCCTCGGTTCACCCTCCTGCACAAAAATTTCAAATGGTCGCATCCATGGCCCATCAAAGAATCAAGTATCCGGCTGAAAAGGGGATCGGAATGGTCTTGAATGATGCCTCAAGTACTTTGGAGTATATCTACAAGGAGAAAACCCAAAAAGAAAAGGTGGTGATTTCCTTGCCCGAGGGAGAGGTGGTCGAATCAGCAGGTCGACTCAAAAGAAGTCGAGAAACGTAAGAGGAAATAATACCGACATTTCTGAACCAACCCAAGCATAGCGCTAAACTAAAACGAGCTGGGAACTGAGACACGAGACACAAGCTGGGAACGCCAGTTTGTCGTTTCCATGGAATAAGCGAGCTGGGAACGCCAGCTCGCTCAAGAAAGGGAAAAAAGGCGACCTCCTAGTCGGCACAATGGCTACCGAAGAGCACACAAAAGCCCTAGTCACCAAAGTTATCACCATTGAAAGCTTGGACATTGATCACCAACCGGCCATCGAGCCAAATGACGATTTAGATGAAATTGTGATCAACCTCGATTTCCCCGAGCAGAAAGTCCGAGTAGGAAGAGAAATCCCCAAGGAAGAGCGAAAAATGATCATCAAGCTATTAAAAGAAAGCTTCGATGTGTTCGCCCGAGGATTGACGACGATGGAGGGAATTAGCGAGGACGCCGCTTACGCACTGCCAAAGCATCGACCCGCACTTCATCCCAATACAACAAAAGGCACGAATCTTTTCCATGGAAAAACGTATGCCTATCAAGGAAGAAGTGTCGGTTGTTGAAAGCCAAAATTATTAAAGAAGTCTTCAGATGCTACCCGGATAGCAAATGTAGTTATGGTAAAAAAGTAACGGGAAATGGCGAATGTGTGTAGATTTTACCGATCTAAATAAAGCTTGCCCGAAAGATTGGTACCCATTACCCCGAATCGACCAACTTGTGGACTCCATATCGGGCACAAAATTCTCGAAGTTTTGTAGATGCATATTCAGATATCATCGATCCGGATGTGGTTGGTCGACTGTGATACACACTGCATTTCGAAAGCAGCGGGTTGTATTGCTACACAATGATGCCTTTTGGCCTCAAGAACGCGGGGCTACATACCGCAGAATGGTGAATAAAGTGTTCGGGACCGCTTGGGCGTAAATGTGGAAGCCTACATTGATGACATGGTTATCAAAACGAAGCATTCTGACCATGCCAAAGATTTGAGAGAAACCTTCTCAAATCTACGAAAGAACAAGATGAAGCTCAACCCGGCCAAGTGTGCATTTGGTGTGACAGAGGGAAAGTTCCTCGGCTATATGTGAATGAGAGAGGAATGAGAGAGGAATGAGGCTAATCCGTAAAAGATAAGAGCCTCCTGGCGACCATGGATGTACCATCCTCGATTAAATATGTCCAACAGCCTTAATGGTCGGATCACGGCTCTCACCGCCCATCGCCAAATCGAAAAGAGCCTACCCTTTTTAAGGTATTGAAAGGAGGCGTAAAATTTGAGTGGACAAAGGATTGCACAAGAGCTTTTGAAGAACTCAGAGAGTATCTAGGCCGACCACCACTCCTCAGTATCCCAATACCCGAAGAAAAGTTGTACATTTACTTGGCTGCATCAGACTCGGCGGTCGCCGCAGTCTTGGTCCGAGAGGAAAACAACATTCAGAGGCCGATCTACTACGTTTCTCATGCACTTACAGATGTGGAAGGGAGATATTTGGAAGTTGAAAAATTGGTTCTCGCTTTGATCATTGCTGCGCGAAAATTAAAAGCTTACTTCCAGGCGCACGCGATCATAGTGTACACCGATTTTCCTTTGAGAAAAATTATGCACAAACCCGATATGGCGGGCAGGATGTTGAAGTGGTCAGAGAACTTTTGACACACGCCTGAGGCCGTGAGGCCGAAAACGATCCGAGCGCAAGTCTTGGCCGACTTCATAGCTGAGACCTCGTTTACTCGGCCAGAAGGCGAGCAAGAAAGTGCTCGACAAGTCACCCCGGCGAGCATAGAAGCGACGACATCGGCCGAGCAAACGAAAACAAGGCCACTTATATTTTGGACCTTGTTTGTAGATGGATCTCGGCAGAGCGTAAAGCGAGTGGAGCCGATTGACGCTGAGTATCCCTCGGTTCAGAGAAATCGACATGGCTTTAAGATTCCAGCTCAAAACATCGAATAACCGTGCCGAGTATGAAGCCTTGATCGCTGGAATCGAGCTCGCATTAGCCTTGGGGGCTGAAAATATAGTGATCTACAGCGACTCTCAGTTGGTGGTAAAACAAATACTGGGTGAATACGAAGCAAATCACCCAATATTGGCTAAATACCAACAATTGACACAGCAACTGTTGACTCGTTTCAAGTACTGGGAATTAGAACAGATCCTTAGAGAGGGAAATTCCCGAGCGGATCATCTCTCTAAAGTTGCATCCTCGGAAGCCGAAGAGGTCCCTCCTAGTATCGAGCTCATGTTCCTCAGGATCCCAGCCATTAGCTATGAAGAAATTATGGTCGTCGATGAAGCTACAAGATGTTGGATCGACGACATTAAAGATTACATCGAAGGGGGTACTTTACCGTAAGCGGAAGAATGAAGCCTGGGCCATCGTAAACCGAGCATGTAGATACTCTATATGGGAGGCATGCTTTACAAGGCCGAATACTAAGCCTCTCCTTCGATGCATACGACTGTAAATGGTGAATGATCGGCTTGCGTAGGTTCATTTTGAGGGCGAAAAGTGAGGACACCCCGAGCGAGGACCCCGTCGTACATGTAAAAATGAATTTCCACTACATTATTGGCCGAGTATGAGGAGAGACGCAAAGGGAATATGTAAGGAAGTGTGATAAATGTCAAAGATTTGAAACATTCCTCTATACCTCGTCTTACAAACCCGCAGTGGCGGCTTGGCCCTTTGACATGTGGGGAATCGATCTTATTGGTCCTTTTCCCAAAGCAAAATATGGGTGCGGTATGTGATAGTAGCGCTTAATTACTTCACTAAATGGATAGAAGAAAGCCACCGCTAGCATAACCGAGGATCAGCAACAAGTTTACCTATGAGCAGATTTTGCCGTTGGACTTCCTGATGATCGCCTCTCGACCACGGCACGCAATTCTCCAAAAATTCTACAAGAAGTCGCGATCGCTAAACGCGTTAAACACGCACGTCTTCGCAGC
>CM028384.1:25871396-25965210 GCA_013146195.2 Codonopsis lanceolata | reverse complement strand
TATGTTCTTTGGGTCAAAACCCTATAAAAAACACAACAGGGAAAAAAGATTTTGTGTTTTTCGAAAAATTTAAGCGAGGTCGCGGACATTAATCGGTATTGAAGATTTGAATGTTTTTCGGGAACCACATTCCAACTGGTCAATACCTATCATCGAAATATGTTAAGAAGAATTTTCAAAATTGTGTCTCGCTGGTCAATACCTTGTTTCCAAACATAATAAGAAAACTTTAAAATTTCAGCTGCACTCGACCGATTAAAATCGTCGTCGAGAACAACAAAGAAAAAACTTTCTTCAAGTTTTTCAAAAATTGTAAAAGAAATCGTTCTTTTCCTTTCCTTTCTTCTCACCTCTGTTTTTTTCTCAATATTCCTCTTTTTTGTGTTTTTGAAATATTCCTTTTTTTGTGTTTTTGAAATATTCATCTTTTTTGCATTTTGAAATATTCCTCTTTTTTTAATAAAACAAAAACTCCTTTGAAAAGGGTTTTCTTTTTATTGAAAACGAAATTCTTTTTTGAAAAAGACTTTTTTCTTTATTTGAAAACCAAACTCCTTATGAAAAAGAGTTTTCTTTTATTCTTGAAAAACAAAACAAAGCTTTTCTTCTTTTTTCTTTTTAAAGAAACTTTCCTTTTAAAAGGAAATTATTCTAAAGTTAGGGTAAGAATAGTATACCTTTCTTACATTTTACTTGCTTGGTGGTTTGTCGCGATTTGGTGATTTTGACATTTATGTCACTCTCGTTTTTTCAAGCCATGGACTTTATTATTATTATATTTTTTTCTTCTTCTTTTTTTTCTTTTTTTTTCTTTTTTTTTTCTTTTTTTTTCTTTTTGTTTTCTATGCTTACTTCGTGGCTGACCCGTTGGGGATATTATTTTTTCTTTGTCCTCTGATGGATGGTCGTCAATATTTGGTTAACAAAATTAATTTCGTTAACCCTTCGTTAAGCTCAGGGACCATTTTGGAAACTTTGGAACTTGGGGACTTAAGTGGTGCAGCTTCAAACTTTTGAGGGGGGAAAAGGAAAAATTCATTTTCCTCCCTTATTATAGATGGGAAGTGAAGGAAAGGAGCTACTGCTCCTTCCTTCTTTCTCTCTTCTTCGCTTTAGCTCTGCGGACGCCATTGTTCTTCTTTGCCTTTCCTCTTTCTTTTTATTTTCTCAATTTTTCTCCTTTTCTCAATTTTCTTCTGCAAATTTCAGTGATTTGTCTAGCAGATGGCATCTCCTTCTCGATCCAGGAAGGGGAAGGCTCCTATGCACTCAGAATCTGACGAAAGGAGGAACGAGTTTCCTCCCTTGATCCGGAATAAGCTCAAATATCGGTACTCCACCGATGACTGGGGCAATATTCTCCGAGACCGGAACACTCACGTGTCTAATCTTCCTCCCACTGCTGTAAGTTTCTTTCTTTTTCTAGATTTTCCTGGATATACTTCAGATCCGCTAAATTTCTGCACTGTTTGGAACCTTTGGAGCATTCCTTGAGGATCTATAGTGGTTCCCACTTACCTTAATTATCAGAGATGCCTCTAGGAGGGATAAACATTCTAACCCAGGTTGAACTGACCTATGCAGCTTTGGAGCATTCCTGACTTTATTAATGATGGATATGCATGTCCTATTTATGCCTGAATGATGTAATTAAGTAATGATGCATGAAATTTATATGTTTTATTTTTGCGATGCATAATTGAACTAGTGGTCACTATTTGACCCTATTATGCATGATTTATACTCTAGATGCAAAATGGGGCTATATGATGCATGTTTTACACTAAAACACATTTTTGCATGAAATATATTCACGAGACGGACTTTTCGGGATGCAATTTAAATTTTCCGAAATACATTTTTGGGCATATTTTCGGATAAAAATGGGGCAAAATAGATATATTTTATGCCCTCAAATTCATTTTTCATGCATGCTAATGCTGCAGGGACATAGTAAATGCCATAAAAATATTTATTTTCATGATTGGTGGCATTTTATCTTCCTTTTAGTTTACCCCTGTGGCAGCTTATTGGACAATGAAATGCACATGATGAATGCATGTACTACTTTACTTGATGCAAATGTAATGCAGAACAATTATGAGATGATTATTAACATGATGCATGAATATTTTCCTACTTTATTATGTACATGGTAAATGCAGTCTAACATGCATTCTTATGATGCTTAAGATGTAAGAATGATTATTTGAATGTAAAATAATACAAAAAATTTATTCAACATACATGCTTAAATGTATTTATTTATTGAAGGAATGTAAAAGAATACAACATATATCTCAAAATACACATATTTTCCTATTTTACATTTTATTAAAAGAAACTAAAATGTTTAATGACATGTATATTTATGTGTGTGTATTTTTTTTTGAAAGAATGGTAAGTGTTTATTTTCATTAAAGAAATTTTTTTATATGAACAAAGTGCCTCTTTATTTACTAAAAGAGTATAAAAGAATATGATATATATATATATATATATATATATATATATATATATATATATATATATATATTCCAAAAAGATGCATACGTATTTTATTTTATTTTTCTTACTATTAAAGAAACTGAATATTCACAAGTATTTACATTTGATTGTTTTTTTTTAGCATGCTGCAATTTTATAATTTATGAAGTACGATGCATGCAACATGTTTATTATCTATTCATACTTATTTATTAAAAGATTGTACAAGGAAAAATAAGGATAGTGGACTTACCTTTTCCTTCTTTTTTCAGATTCGCAGGGAATTCACGAGGGTGCGGGTATCATGCACCAATGTTATGGAAATCTATGCCATGTTGCCCGAGGCAGCGCAACTTTTGGTGGAGGGCTCTGGTTTTAGTACCTTCATGCATTCTTTTAGTCACTTCACCAGCTATCTGCCTATCTTTGATGCGCTCAGGGACTTCTGGTGGGACACCACCCATACCTTCCATTTCAGTTGGGGGAGGCGACCATGACCCCGTGTGACTTTGCCGCTATCACGGGCATTCTTACTAGCATTGGGGAGACCCTGGCTCCAGACTTTACTCTCCGTCGGCGTAGGGAGGAGGTAGTGGACCTCTTGGGCTTTGAGCCGAGGTTTAAATCGACGGATGAGATTTTTATTAGCAGCGTTCGGAACTGGCTTCTCAGCAATGTCGAGCGGGTGTCGGCCAATGATATAGCTGCCGTGACTCGAGTGGCTAGAGTGTTTTTATTTTTCTTTTTTGGCACATCGCTCTTTGCCAACTCCTCTACCACCCTGCGAGTTTCCGTCCTGGCCTGCTTGGCACATTTTGAGCGGATCCCTTCGTATGATTGGGGACATGCATGTTTGGCCGAATTGTATGCTTCTATGGATAGGGCCTGCCGGAATGATTCGCCGACTCTAAATGGATTTGCCCCGGCGTGGGAGGTATATGCCCTTTCCTTCTTTTGATGTTTTTTTTATGTATACTCTTTTTTTATTATTGTTATTTTTTTTTCAACACACACTTTCTTTTTGCTCTTTTCTTTTTTATTGATAACATTTTTTTTTTGCAGGTCTGGGCCTTCTCTTTTTTTCACTTCTCGCCGGGTCCTCTCATTCGGCGAGTTCACCAGCCTCCATACTTGTCCTAGTATGTTGACGATAACAGGGTTTATCCGACCCAGGACGGTGGTTGCAAAGAAAAGGAACGAGTGTTGGAACGGATTGTTAGCTCGAGTCCTGGTACAGTGCACTTCCTTCCTTGGGAGGGTCTGGAGGGGCATTATGCAGTTGCTTTGGGACTCAGCCGCTGCCAGATACTGATGGTTTCCATTATGGTGGATTCCTTATACATGGGCGAGCGGGTGAACCGTTAGCATCAGTCCGTTTTAGTGCTTCCAGTGGTGCCTCTTCGGCCTCCCTTCTAGGTGATAGAGCCCGATAGGCTGCCAAACAGGTATCAATACCTGGCGAAATACCTCATGCCAGCAACAGATTATCCAATGATGGCGTATGAGGATTTCCTGAGATTAGTGCTGCATCCCCCTCTTCACGCTCTGTTGTGCCCAGCGGCACTCGATGCTGCCGGCCGGGCCATCTACTTCATCTCTCGACGAGAACCTGATGTTCACAGAGGCTGATGATATGTTTTCTACCTTTCAGTATCAGTGGGACGATAATACGGTAGAGCAGGTTCTTCCTGATGTCGAGATTCTCGAGGAGCGTCGTGTCCCGGAGCAGGCTCGTTCGGTAGACACATTTACCTTTATTGTCTCTCTTTCTTTATCTCCTATTTTTTTTCTTGTATCTATCTCTTTTTTTTATTCATGCACGCATATATATTTTTTCCATCATTTTTTTGAAGACTTATTATTTTTTTTGGAGACTAATACATTCTTTCTCTTTTTTTTAGGTGAACGTGTCTACTTATAAGAAGCTGCTGCGGGGCTTTTTCAATATCAGCAAACTTTATCAGAAACTTGCTGATGAATTCTCTTGCAGGGGGAGCAGCACAGTGCGACGGCCCAGACGTCGAGGTGATGATGATGATGATGATGATGATGATGATGTCGGGTCAAGCCGCGGCCGGGGCAGAGGTCGAGGGTATAGAACTGGTGGCACAACGGGTCCCTGGGTCATGGGTGGTGGCCTTAATAGGAGTCAGTCGTCCCGAGCGCATTAGCTCTTGATTCCTGCACTCATTAGTCTTTTTTTTTTTTCATATATATATATTTTTTTTGTAAAAGAAACCTGTACAAACATTTATATAATGCAATATAAACGTGTATGATGCAATATATTACACACGCACCACTGAACACACACAGAAAATAAAGCTATACCAGACATCTAAAGGGTAATGGCATGTTGTATTCTAAGAGAGGGAATTTATGAGAATACACCTTTGGATCGGAATGGGCTTTTCTGGTGATATGGGAACAGAGAGATGGCCACCTCCCTTTTTTTTCGGGGGCCCTGTGGCTATTGAACACGTGTTCATAGCCATCTTTCATAGCCTTTCTTTCTTTCTCGCGATCAGACATAGGAACAGCGGAGTGTTGGACAATTAAACCAGGATACATGCAGAATTTTCAGCACAGTAGAAGGCACTTGGCGCGGCCATATAGAGGGTATGGCGCGGCGCCAAGGGAGGGTTATGGTGGCGCCCTGATTCTTCCTATGCAGCCACTGTTCATTTACTATTCACGCACTGTGCACCGAACTGTCTGTTTATTCAGTTTTTGGTATAAATTCAGACGGAGACCGGCCTGCTTGCTTACCAATTCATTTCATCTCTTCTCTTTACAATTCACCAGCTCTTTTCTGTCCTGCTGTTGCTCTCTTTAGCCATATAAAATCCCTTGCATCTCTTTTTATAAATGGCCACGCGTATTCCCATAGCTTTGGAAATTGAAATTTATGAGACTGCACTGGATTTCTGGATTCTTTCCCTACGATCCGACGAGCGGGACTGGTTTGATCATCTTTTTGGGTTCAGGTGCCTACTGTCCTGGCGGAATGTCGTTATAAATTGGGACATGTTGAGGGGAGCCGCCAGGTTTTGGTCTCCTCAGGATCATTTATTTAACTTCGGCATGAATAAGATGTGCCCCACTTTTGAAGAATTTTGTGCGATGCTGGGGGTGGCACCTTCTCGTCAAATCGCAGTGCCTGTCTTCAGAAGACGTCCATATATGGCTATCCGGGAGCTTTTTAACTCTACCCGCCAGGCTATTCCAGGTTTCTTTAATGGAGAAACCTTTAATTTAATGGTCCTCCCTGGAGCCTTTACGATCTGAGGGAGGATGATGTAGACTACTGCGCGTAGGTGACGCGCTCTTTCTCTGTTTGGTAGGGAGGTATTTGGTGGTAGGTCTACCTGGATTTGTCGATGCGCGGGTCGTTGACCTGGCATTACAGGCTTGAGATCACCGGTGAAATATTGTCCCAGTGATTTTGGCGAGACCTGCCTTTTGCCAGGTGACGAGTTCCCTACCGGTAGCCCCATTCTGGTCCATATGTGGCTAGAAGAGCATTTCCTCTGGGTTCAGGCTCCCGTGCCGCATGGAGCACCCTATGACCCATCACTTTATGGCATGCACGGGCATTTTCCTTAGACCAATTATTTTGAATTTGATTGGGCTGATCACTTTTATCGCCGGGGCTCGATGGACATAATCTGGGTCATTCGCCATTGGGAGATCCGACGTTTTCTTTGACATTCTGATGAATATAGTCAAGTAGTCATGCTGGGTATTCATCGAACCTCTTTTTATCAATCGGACCGGATCTTGCGGAAATTCGGGAGAGAGCAAGTGATCCCGGACACCACTCGCCCTATATATATGGGAATGGAGAATACGGATGAGGGCTTGGGTCCCGCTATTCAGGGCATGTGGCACAGAGATTCTGAGAGGCTGGAGGCAGCCTATCTATTTGCTGACTATATGCTTCTGTCCCCTGGGTATTTGGCATGGATCATGGTAGCTGCTGAGGGGCCGTCTTGCACTATCAGGCGCGGATTGAGGCACTTGCTGGGTCGCTATATTACTAACGGAGCGGATGCTCGCCTGATGGAGATAGGCGAGGACATTGATAGCTCGGGGTTAGTTGTTCCTCAGGCTCTGGAGGCAGAATTCAGGCGAGTACATGGCCTTGATACTCGAATGGCCCCTGGACCGGATACTGCGGATCCCAGCAATGCACCCTGCAGATTGAGCAATGCTAGTCGGCAGCATAACCCATAGGAACCAGAAGTAGCTGCTCCTCCTCCCCAGACTGGTTGAGGCACGGCTCTGAGAGTTGGCAGTCATGAACCTCCACGGCTGAGCATGGCAAGCAGGCAGGACAATCCATGGGAACAAGAGATAGTTGCTCCTCCTCCCCCGCCTGTATGGGGTACTGGTTTCAGAGATGATGGAGCTGGTCCGAGCAATACAGCTGTCCAGGAAAACGGGGATGCTGACGATGAAGAGGGAGACACCTCTGGTGGCTCACATGTTGGTGAGTCTAGGGCTTTTTCTGCGCCTCGCAGAAGGAGTATATGGGCTCGGCTCGGTGGACGCCGTAGACATTGATAGACCACTCTGGGGCTAAAGTTGTAAGAAAAGGAATTGTTTCTGGGACAACAAAGGGGGTACAGGCAGTATATATAGATATGTACAATGCAATCAATGTATAATATAGATGTCTTAGTAAATATTCCTAAGTTGCACCTTAGGACTTGTAAAATTATATTTTAATATTGTAATATGAGCTTCTTGTCGTGGTTTTTCTCTTATGTCAGTCGAGCCTTTGGTATACTGAAGACTGGAGGTGGTATGCTGAGGACTTCAAATAATTCCTTCCCTCTCCTTTTTATCTCTTTATTGATTTTTTTTCTTTTATATATATATATATATTTTTTTGTGCTCTAACTTTTTCCTAGGCTGCCCTTTCGGGTTTTCAACCTAGCGAGCCCTTATTTCTCCTTTTTATTGTTTTCTTTTTTTTTTATATGCCCTAACTTTTGCCTTGGCCGCCCTTTCGGGTTTTCAGCCTAGCGGGCTGGAGAGGGAGGCATCTGCTAGATAGAATGGCTCAGGCATAGTACCTTTTGAGTTTGTCGAGGTTGAAGGGCTGGACAAGATCTTCCCCATCCTGGTTTGTAAGAAACACGACACCTCCTGATCAGATCTCCTTAACGATGTATGGTCCCATCTAGGGAGACTTCCATTTTCCCCTAGTATCAACGTAACTAGGGGGTTTTTCTCGAAGTACGAGGTCTCCAACTTGGATATCGCGGCTTTTGACTTTTTTATTGAACGCTCGGGCGATGCGCCTTTGATATGCCCGGGTATGCTCAAAGGCTAACAGGCGTCGTTCGTCAATTAGGGCCAATTCTTCGTATCGCCCTTTGACCCAGTCAACTTCTGCTATATCAGATTCCATCATCACTCTTAATGATGGAATTTCCACTTCTATCGGCAGTACCGCCTCCATGCCATATGCCAGAGAGTAAGGGGTAGCCCCAGTGGGTGTGCGGACTGAAGTACGATAGCCCCAGAGGGCTAGTGGCAATTTTTCTGGCCAGTCTCTTCCTATGTCAGCCATTTTTCTGATGATGTTTTCAAGTGTTTTATTGGCTGCTTCAACGGCACCATTGGCTTGCGGCCGGTAGGGGGAGGATTTGTGTCTTTGGATCTTGAACTCGTCGAGTAGACGATTCACGTCCCCTTCGAAATGTGAGCCGTTGTCGGAGATTATCTCGAAAGGTACCCCATAGCGATATATAATATTGGTCCGTATGAACTCGGACACCTTTCGGGCATTCAGGATTTTGTAGGAAGAGGCTTCCACCCACTTTGTAAAGTAATCGACGGCTACCAGGACGTATTCATGGCCATTGGATCCCTTTGGGTGAATTTGGCCTATGACGTCGATTCCCCACGTTGAGAAGGGCCAGGGGGCTGTGGAGTTGTATAAGACGTGTGGGGGCACATGCTGCAGATTGGCAAAGCGTTGATATTTGTCGCAATGTCGCACCCACCAGATACAATCAGTTTCGAGCGTACTCCAATAGTACCCCTGTCGGATGATTTTCTTGGATAGCATATGGCCATTCATGTGGGGCCCACAGGTACCACCGTGCAGTTGATCCATAATTTGTTCAGCTTTGGCTTGATTGAAACATAGTAAGTTGAGGCCTTGATAGTGTCTCTTATACAGGCTGCCACCACTGAGCACAAATTGGGAGGATCACCTTCACAGGGAGACTCTTCCTCTTTTATCTAAGCCAGGAGGATAGAGACCTTTCTGGAGCAGATTTAAGATGTCAGCGCACCAGGGCTCGTGATCTGCTTCAGGGGATGCATTGATTTTGAAACAGTATGCCGGAGTGACCTTCTTCCTCTTTTATCTAAGTTACGTTGTTAATTGTTTTGTTGGGTATATGATTTTATTGAAAATCGGGTTTATGCTTTTAGCGATAGTTATGAGTATATGGGGATGTTGAAGCCTATGCTTCTATTCCTTGAATTTTCGGAAAACTTAGATTGAACTCAACGGAGTTAACCTTTAGGTTAGTATGAATCCTAGGAGCTATAATTTTAAGTCCTATGGAATATTGGGTAGAATTCATGGAGGTCGAGCCTCCAAGAAGTTTTGAAGTGTGTGAAACACACTTGATTAAGAGAGCTTATATGATTCTCGGTTGTGATGTTTATACTAGTTGTGGATAAATTACATGACTAGTTTGATGGTAGAGTGTTTACCTACTTGTTTTGAGCATATGAGTATATATTACTTGTGCTTGGGTTTTGAGTCCAGTTGGCGTCGGTCTGTTGAGTCTTTGGTGGGTCGATACATCGTCTTCACGAATTATGAGATTCGTGATCGCGATGGATCGCCGTGCCGGGTTGCACACACCCCTCCATCGATGGCCACTGTGGGGAAGTAGTTTATCTTAGTTGTAGTAATACACATGACTTTGATAACTATGGAACTCGAGCGGAGACGGTCTCGGGGACGTCGATATCTACGAGAGGGATATCGAGGGCACATAAGGGTTTTGCACGTGTTTTTGCAGGAGCGACACGCGCGGAGGAATTTGGGTAATGGTATCATATCCCTTATATATGAATTGTTTCACAAGTGCTTAAGTGAATAACGTGCTTAGTGAATTGGATATGATATGGTGTTTGTTTTGGTTTCTTACATGTTATACTTGATAGATAACATATTGATTAATGTTGTTAAGCATATATGCTATCACATGAACACTATTGGAATGTTGTTTTATGCCAAAGGTATAAATTATTATTGTTAAGACTAAAATGCCTTGACATGGATTTATGATGAGATGTTATACTTTAATGATAACATATTTATTTAATGTTGAGCATGGATGCCATAACATGATTTTATATACGGTTATTTCATGACGATAGCATGATATAAATTTATGATTGAGCATTATGCCATGGTAGGAAGTTACGGTTAGTAACTTACTAAGTCATTGTGACTTACTTTTATTTGTTGGTTGTCTTTCCCTAGATCCGAGCCGTGCGAGCGGATCCAAGTAAATCAAGAAGGTTACGTTGGCAAAGAATTCTTTTGGCAAGGTTGCTACTTAGATGTTATTTTGTTTTTGGTGAGGTCGTTGGGAAGATGAAGTTATGTAAACTTCATTGTTGGGTAGCAAACCTTAATGCGATTGTAATATTGTAATTGCGTTGTTAGTTTATTCTTTTGGTAGCCGATAAGTAGATGTCGTGCTTGATGTGTATTTATGGTTGTATCCCCATATGTTTTCTGGTTGTTAGTACTTATAATTATTAGTACTTATGTTGTTGGTAGCCGACTGGTTTTAGTCGCGCTTGGTTTATTGGTGAATATGTTTAGCATGATATATTGCTAGTTAAGTATTATGTTTGTTCTCCGACATGTTTTTAGCCGTTGAGTTGTTAGACTAGAGTCTTAGACTTAGTGTAATGTTGGGTTCCGGCCGTAGCTTCGCCGATGACTTGGTTTATTATGCTATATATTTGAATTGCATATCAGGGAGTTTGTTCTACGTGCCCAATGTTGCGGCACGCGAATCGAATTTTTGGACCAAGAGATTAATTATCTCTTTGGTTGTTTTTAGTTTGAGCTTGTTAGCTCGGGCGCCACTGTTTTATTTTATTTCGCTTCCGCATGTGTTTTGAGTTGTCGGTGTATCGCCGTTATGGCCCTACCCATTACTTGCTGCTTGTGTGTGGTTATTTGTTCCCCTGGCGGCACGACCTTGGGATTTCGTCTTGGGATCCGGGTCGGTTCGTCACATAGATGCAAAGCTTTGGCACTACATTCAGCACTGGTGTTTCAAAAATAGTCCAAAATACAACAAATTTATGCTACATCACAATCTTAATTTCTGCATCAGAATGAATGTACTTAAAAAAGGTTGAATTGTATTTTGGCTTCCAATCCACTTGACGTCCCTTCATATGATTTATTTCCAATTCCAGTCATTTATCATCAAGTTCCTTGTCGTGAACCAAAAATCAACTTAATGAATGAAGGACTGTCTTTTAGTTCAAAAAAGGAACTTGATGATAAACAACAACTAGAATTTGAAATAAATCATAAGAAGGGATCTATTTATGTTTTGAAACCCAACGGAAGAAAAATTTGAAGAAGAAGAAGATGGGTTTGTAATAGACATTTTGTTCCTTGAGATAGTTTATTCTTTCTATACGGTTGGAATTGGAAATAAAGAGAGTTGTTGTTTCTTGCACCACGATTCCATTTTTTTTATAAATGTAGTGATTCAAAATTTCTAATAAAGGAAATGAAAATTTCATCCATTTTGAACCGCGATATTTTGACTTTATACTGTACTATTTTCTATAATGCGATTCATATTTCATTTTTGTGGTTAAGAATTTACAAACGTAGCAGCACGTATATCGAGTGTATAGGTGGACGCTTGTGGTCCTTTTCTTTTTCTTCTTCCTAAAACAATCGCGATATTTTGACTTCATGTTGTACTTTATATTGTACTTTGTTTTCTCTTCCTTTATTCCTTTCTTCATTCACTTTCTCCTCAAATACAACTTTGTTTCTACTTTCGGCTAATATGGATCTTAATCTGCATAATATTATCCTAGTTCCAAGAAAAATATGTTTGGTAGCAATCTTAATTTATGAATCAGAATTAAAACATTCATGAAGTACTTACATAACAAAAGTTACATCCCCTTCTTCCTTCATCTTTTATGATCTTGATGAAGGAACTGTCTTTTGCCTTCCAACCCATTTGAGTTCTAACTTTGGTTTACTAGAGAATTAACGGTAGGAATTGACAATAAAAGCATACATCAGTATCTCAAGATTGTGTTGGATGAGATCAGGTGTTAGATGCTTGCAGCCTAGCCTAACCTATTTAATTAAAGCATACATCAATATCTCCAGAGATTGTCTTCACTTATTGCTTGTACTGGAGTATTATTTTATCTTTTACACTTTTACCACGTTATTACTACTCCCATTTTCTTCACATATATCTTTATTTATCGCGGTTCATAAATAAAGAGTTGCACTGCGGTTCATAATTATATTCACCGCGGTTCTCAAATCTATTCATCGTGGTTCACAAATATATTATATATTCACCGCGATTCGAAGATTTAAAATTGCATAGTTAAATGAGGCAAAACCAACTAACAAGTATTTCCCGAGACAACATTAAAGAAAGATATACCGTGGAAGTTTGTGGTAATTTTCTTTTGTTCTTCCTAATCCCTCTTTTTCGTCCTTAAATAGCTTATGTCATCTCTTTCATCTTTCTTCATAACTTAGAACTATCCTTCCTTCTTCATTATTTTGTTGCTTTAGTTATGTTGTTAGGTTCTAAATTCATCTAATATGGATCTTGATCTGCATAAATATGGTCCTAGATCCAACAATCTTAACGTGTGCATCAGAATTATAACCCTCTCGGGCATTGGATACATCTCAATCCTAATTTGGGCATCAGATGCATATTTTAAAAAAATATACTTTTGAGCTCTCAGTTATGTAGGAGATGCAGGAGCCAAATGGAACTGGTCTCGCTGTCAACCCCATAATATGAGTTGCTCCTTCTTTAAAAACACTACCCTATGTTTCCTATTCCCTTTCCTTCTTCGCTTCTCGACCCAATCTCTCTCTTACTCATTTGCTTCCTAATCTCCCTCCTCGTCAACCCCCCAGGACACATACAAGCTCCCCAAGTTTCTGTAAATTGAACAAAACTTTCAACTGGATTTTCAAAGAAGTTAGGTTTTGTCCCCCTTTTCGATTTTTAATTATTGGGTATCGTCTAGATTTTTTTTAGGGTTTCGGGTCAATTAAAGCTATGGATACTTTGCAAGATCTGATTGAATAAACCAGGCTTTGTACTGTGTGGTGGGCTCTTTGTTTATTCACCTTCTTCTACTTAAAACACCAACATGAAAGAAAAAAACTTCATTTTCTTCAAGGGTGTGCTGGGTCAAAGAGGACAATTTGATTGTAATAGACAATTTTTGTTTGTACTAGTTTATTCTCTATATCTATTTGTAATTCAGTTTGTATTTTGGCAATAAAATATGTTTCATTATTAACTACAGATTGCGGTGTAAATTTTTTTATTTGGTGGTAGTATTCAATTTTTTGATATATCTGTTTGCAAAAATTGAATGTTAGATAGTAATTCAATTATTTGGTAAACACAAACAATGCACCATGGTGTTTATTTTGTTGAACCTCGATACAAAAATGAAAAAATAACAGTGTATTTTGGCCTTTGCAACACGGTATATATCTGATTTCATATATTTTTTCACCGCGATTCCCTTTTTTTATATATATCACGGTTCAAATTTTATAATAAAGTAAATCAAAAATGATAACTGTGTATATTGGCCTTTGCATCACGGTATATAACCTTTTATATATCGCTATATATAACTTTTTATATCACGGTTCAAAGATTATAATAAAGTAAATCAAAAATGATAATAGTGTTTATTGGCCTTTGCATCGCGGTATATAACCTTTTATATATCGCGATATATAAATTTTTATATCGCATTGCACTATTTTATATATCGTCAATTCACAAAAACAGGTCCTCAACATTATTTAACAACTTTTAATATATCGCGGTGTAAATTTTATAACTAGCTATTGAAATTATTTACATAGAACAACAAAACAACAACAAAACAAACAAACATTTTATGTAAGCACTTGAACAAAATAAATTAATTATGTTTTTACGCAACCATAATTTCTAAGTTGAGCCTATTAGTCATCAATAACAATTTGTAAACAATTCAACTTTTTTGCAGTTGTTCTTCCACTTGATATTTGCAATCCTTTGGGAATTTCTTTTCCCTGTGCAAATATGTTCAACTTTTTGGTTTTGTTTTGTTTTGTTTTTTTTTTTTGTTTTGTTTTGTTTTGTTTTGTTTTTTTTTTTTTTGAGGTCTTTGAGCCTCATATGATATAGGGATGGAGCCTTCGCTATCTGCATATATAGGATCCTAGATATGTGCTTAGTTTGGAGTTGGTGTTGGAGAAGTAGAAGCGGCAGTAGTAGTTTGTATTGGATCAGCAGATATTGAAGGAACATTAGATGTTGAAGTAGACTTCAGTGTATGTACATATTCAAGAACTTCATGTAAAAGAGAGTCTAAGAGATAAATCATTTCAGAGGTAGAAAGTTCTTGAGCCTCTTTAGGAACTCCAGTGGCAAGAGCGGGTGTGGGTAGGAGAAGGAGAGAAATAAGGTGGACTACTCTTTCTCTTTCTGGAACCTTTTTGGAGAGAGAAGTGGCCTTGCACTTTTTCAATTTTTGTTTTTCTCCCTTTTTTTGTTGCCTTTGCTTTTGTTTCAGTCATAAAGGTCTGCAACGTCATAGAAAAATAAATAATTTATTGAGAGAAATATAATGTATATCTATATAAGTAAAAATAATATATTTACCAGATTCACAACCGAAGAAAAATTTGATTCTTTGCATTTCTTGTTGAGTTCAGACAGATCCCATTTCACAAAACTTGGGATGTAATTTTTGTAGATTGATTTCAGAATTTAGCTTCTCTCACATAGCCAACTGCACATTGTAAACTAAAAAAGTTATTATGTATATAAATTTAATAATAATATAAAACTTATTGAAATTTACCGACAGTAATAGGACGCTTCTTTGTACCCGGTGATAGAATAGAGCGGGAAAGATTTCCCTAATCTCTTCCATTGTTGTAGTGATTTGTATATATTAGGAAGATATCCTAATGATTGTAGGATGCTAAAATTATTCCTAGATTTTAGGCATTAGTCATGTATATATGCATGGTTCATGGAATACAATGTCAGGGAAGTTATTCCTTTATGGTATCAGAGCTGCACTCCTCTGCCTACCCTTCTTCTTCCCGTTTTTCCTTTCTGTCGTCTCTTCATGGCTCCTCCATCGTTGCATCCGGCTTTCATGGTCGGCAACATTAAGAATTGGATTCCTCTAATTGTTGAGACAGAATCAGGAAAATATGTGTCGTGGGCGGAACATTTCCGCATCCATTGCAAGGTATTTGATGTTATCGATCAAATTGTCGATCCTTCACCGGAGGACAAGGCCAATGCGGAGACATCTGACAAAAAATTATGGGCGAAATTGGATTCCCTGGTTCTTCAATGGATCTATGGAACCATCTCCCCTGATTTACTTCAGACCATTCTCGAGCCGGGATCGACGGCTAAGCAGACATGGGAACGTCTCGAGGGCATTTTCTGAGACAACAAACATTCCCGTGCCGTTCAACTTGAGAACCAATTCTCTCAGGTTCTGTTGGATGATTATCCAGGGGTGTCGGCCTATTGCAAGGAATTAAAGAATCTTGCAGATCAATTGGCCAATGTTGATGCACCAGTTTCGAAAAATCGCATGGTTTTGCAAGCTATTGCTGGGTTGAATGAAAGCTATGACAATGTGGCAGCAATTATTCAACAAAATGACCCTCTTCCCTCTTTCTATGAGGTTCGCTCGAAGTTAGTTATGGAGGAATCTCGCAAGGCCAAACAAGCAACCATGGCGTCCAATGCAACAAACTCGGCCCTTCTTGCTACCGGCAATGATGGAGTTGAGGATAGCAAGGAACCGCCTGGAACCAGCAATCAACATCGCGGGAACAGATCTGGTGGTGGTCGTGGTGGTCGCCGCTCCAGCGGCCAAGGTCAGAATAGTCACTAGCGAAGTCAGCCTAATAATGGACGACAGCAGGATGGCGGCAACGGGCGCTCTCAGTCCGGCAGGGGTCGCGGTCGTGGATCTCTTAATCAGGCACAAGGCCGTTCTTGGCAGCAACAGGCCTCTCCCCCTTGGTGGAATTATCAACCTACTTATCAGCCACCTCCATGGGCCATTCCCCCATGCCCATACCCAACTACTGGTTAGGCCTGCCCACCTTCTCAAGGCCAACAGGGTGTATTGGGCCAACGACCAGCCCAAGTTTATACTGCTCATGGACCAGGGGCATCTTTGTCTTCGTTTGTGCCAACGGACATTGAGTGTGCGATGCATACTATGTCCCTGCACGTTCCCGATGACATTTTGTACATGGATACCGGTGCCACCTCTCATATGACGGGTTCTTCAGGTATGCTCTCGTCTTATTTTAATCTAAGTCATCAAAATAAATCTATTACTGTCGGTGATGGTACTACTATTCCTATTTGTGGGTACGGACAACAAACTCTTTCTCCTCCATTTCCTCCCCTTAAATTGTCTAATGTTCTTCATGCACCTAAATTGATTAAAAATTTGATCTCTGTTCGTTGATTTACAACTGATAATAATGTTAGTATTGAAATTGATCCTTTTGGTTTTTCTGTGAAGGATATTCAAACGGGGGTTCGTTTAATGAGATGTGATAGCTCCGACGATCTATATCCAGTCACCAACAACTCTGGCACCTCGTCCACTTCTGCTCTTTGTTCACGTTTATGACATAATAGACTAGGTCATCCTGGAGCCCCTGTTTTTTGCTCCCTTTGCAATAAAAATTTTATTCCATGTACGGATTCTGATTTAAATGGTATTTTTGCTTCGTGTGTTCTTGGCAAGCATATCAAATTACCATTTTATCCTTCTTCTTCTTCCACCCTCTTGCCTTTTGATATTATTCATAGTGACTTGTGGACCTCTCCGATCTTAAGTACCTCGGGACATAAATATTATCTCTTATGCTTGGATGACTATTCCAATTTTCTTTGGACGTTTCCAGTTGGAAATAAAACTCAGGTTCCAGACATTTTTCTTTCTTTTAGTAAACATATTTCAACCCAATTTGAATGGCAAATTAAGTGTTTTCAAAGTGATAATGGACGGGAATTTGACAACAATCAATTCAAATCTTTTTTTCGTGCTAATGGCATGAGTTTTCGTTTCTCCTGTCCCCACACCTCTTCCCAAAATGGCAAGGCGGAAAGGAAAATTCAGACAATTAATAATCTCATTCGAACACTTCTTGCCCATTCATCCATGTCGTCTTCTTTTTGGCATCATGCGTTAGCCATGGCAACATATCTCCTTAATATCCTTCCCATAAAAGGTCTTGGTCACGTCTCCCCCACCCAAGCTCTCTATCATCGTGACCCATCATACTCACACTTACGGGTTTTCGGGTGTTTATGTTTTCCGTTAATTCCCTCCACTTCTATCCATAAACTTCACACTCGCTCTAATCCGTGTGTTTTTTTGGGGTATCCTTCTGACCATAGGGGATTTAAGTGCTATGATCTTCAAACTCATCGGATTATTCTTTCTCGTCATGTGGTGTTTGAAGAAAAGATTTTTCCTTTTGCTTCGGCTACTACTTTATCCACCGCAAGCCGAGACTATTCTATTTTTGATCCACATGTTAATCTTCTCCTCCATGACTTGTGTAATCCCCCATCCCAGGCCCAGTCTGCCCCTTCTCCTTCTCGGCCCACTGATGCACCAGGCCCCCTACTAGCCCAGCCGGACATCGGCCCACTTTCTACAGCCTCTGCTGCTGGGCCTCGGTCTCCCCAACCTACCGGCCAACCTGACTCTTTCTCCATCCCCATTCCTGTTCCTTCTGCAGTGGAGTCTTCTGCCCTCCCTCGGTCCCGTCTTCACGTCCTCGGTTCATGACCACTAGGAGCATGAGTGGGATTGTCAAACCTAAGCATCACTTCAACCTTTTTTCTTCCTCCTTTTCCCCGATTCCTTCAAATCCTAAACATGCGTTGTCCGACCCCAACTGGAAAGCAGCTATGGTTGATGAATTTGATGCTTTGATTCAAAATAAGACGTGGGAACTTGTACCCCGTTCGTCTAATGTTAATGTTATTCGTTGCATGTGGATTTTTTCTCATAAAAAGAACTCTGACGGATCTTTTGCAAAGTATAAGGCTCGTCTTGTAGGTGATGGTCGGTCTTAACAAGTTGGAGTGGATTGTTCAGAGACTTTTAGTCCGGTTGTTAAGCCGACAACGATTCGTACCGTTCTTAGCTTGGCACTTGCACGGTCTTGGTCTATCCATCAGTTGGATGTCAAGAACGCTTTTCTCCATGGTAATTTACATGAGACGGTATACATGCATCAGCCTCTGGGTTTCCGTGATCAGACTCATCCCGACTATGTTTGCCTGTTGAAGAAATCTCTGTATGGCCTAAAGCAAGCTCCTCGGGCATGGTATAAGAGATTTTCAAATTTTATTTTTACTATGGGATTCACCCACAGTCAATCCGATCACTCTCTGTTTGTGTATGCTAAGGGATCTGATATGGCGTATCTGTTACTTTACGTTGATGATATCATTCTTACTACATCCTCTGACAGGCTTCGGGCTTCTATTATGGGTACATTGGCGTCCGAATTTGCAATGAAGGACCTTGGGCAGTTAAATTTTTTCTTGGGTATTCTGTGACACACGACAACGGGGGACTATTTTTGTGTCAACAATAATACGCTGAAGATATTTTAAATCGAGCAGGTATGCTCTCTTGTAAACCATCCTTGACGCCAATGGACACCAATGCCAAGCTCAGTGGCTCGGCGGGTTCACCATATGAGGATCCTACCTTTTATCGTAGTTTAGCCGGAGCATTGCAGTATCTCACCTTTACTCGACCAGATATCAGTTATGCGGTCCAACAGATTTGTTTGCATATGCATGATCCTCGACAGGAACACATGGTTGCTCTCAAACGGATTCTGCGGTATATTCGTGGTACACTTACTCTTGGATTGCATCTTTCGAAGTCTACTTGTACTTCTCTTACTGCTTATACAGATGCGGATTGGGATGGGTGCCCGGATACCCGTCGTTCTACCTCAGGCTATTGTTTATTCTTGGGTTCTAATTTAATCTATTGGTCTTCTAAGCGGCAACCTACCCTTTCCTGATCGAGTGCCGAGGCCGAATATAGAGGTGTTGCTAATGCTGTCGCCGAATCATGTTGGATTCGAAATCTCTTACTAGAATTACATGTTCCTCTTTCCAAGGCTACTTTGGTGTACTGCGATAATATCAGTGCTATTTATTTGTCCGGAAATCCAGTGCAGCATCAACGAACCAAGCATATCGAGTTGGATATTCTGTTTGTTCATGAGAAAGTCGCGAAGGGGGAAATTCGTGTTCTTCTTGTTCCGTCCGGTATCAATTAGCTGACATTTTCACTAAAGGGCTTCCGCGCGTACTTTTTGATGATTGTCGGGACAGTCTCAGCATTCGGCCACCTTCTACTTCGACTGCGGGGGACTGATAGAATAGAGCGGGAAAGATTTCCCTAATCTCTTCCATTGTTGTAGTGATTTGTATATATTAGGAAGATATCCTAATGATTGTAGGATGCTAAAATTATTCCTAGATTTTAGGCATTAGTCATGTATATATGCATGGTTCATGGAATACAATGTCAGGGAAGTTATTCCTTTACCCGGCCACTGTTTGTTGTTTCCAAACTTTCAACCAAAGCATCCACTATGTGTTTGGACCAAATGTAGTTTGACAACATGTCCAAATAAGATATGAGAATTGTGTATGCACATGGTATATATGAAATTTTTTTTTTTTTGAAACAAGTATAGTTGCTAGGACAAGCAAAGTTGTCAAACCTGCAATGCAGTATATATCTTCATGTTGTGTACTGTTTATCATTTCCTTCATCCGATCAAATATGAGCTTTGGTCTCAATCTTATGCTATGTGATTCTTTTAACAACCTTTCAAGGAAGCATCTCTCTACAAACTCTGTTCGTTTAAATTCGGTAAAAGAAATATCAATTTCCTTATCTCCATCATTGATTCCAAATATTTCATTCGCATCTGTGGGTGTAATGTTCAGCTCTACCTGCCCAAATTTGAAACACTTTTTCCCTATCAAGTAACAACTCACAATTTTTTTAAATTACTTTATGATTCTTCTTTGTCAACTCCTTTAGATTTCCATGGTTATGGATTATGTCAATTATGTTCCAGAATGATGTCTTCTTCAGTACTATCAGATGTTCTTCAGTGAACTGTAATTAATCTCTCAATTTGTTCAATCAACATTTTAAAACTACATCTATAAATATTTTTTGTGTATGTCTTTTCAACTGCATAACAAGTAAATATGTATTGACAACTTAGAATTGAAACATGTTTTGTCATCGAATATAGAATATGCATTGTGAAGCATCTACTTTGAATCAGAAAATCGTATAGATTATTTAAAAACGTTTATATGGAATTTTTTCAACATTTGACAAAACTATTCAAGTTGAATCATATATCGTTTGCAAAACAAAAGGCACCGTACAAAATGTATTTGAAGATGAAAAATGTACCTGAAACTTCTTCGTCTTTATTCCTCGTTTTGATTTAGTACTTCTAGTATTATGTCTTTTCATGTTTTTCGCCATCTCTTGTATCACGTTAGGGTTTGACGATGGCAAAAATTTCGTCCCTCTGGATGTTAAAATTGTTAGGGTTTTTTTTGTTGCTTGTTAGCAAGTGAAGTGAAAAGTATTACATAAATATTGAATAATTGCTTTATATAGTGCGTGTGTTCATTTTTTTATTCTATTAAATAATGGTGTACCGCGGTTCACCAAAATATATTTATCACGGTACAAACGTTTATAATAAAAAGAAATGAAAAATTCAAATAAAATAGTTGCACTACGGTTGAAATATATATTCACCGCGATAAAAAATTCATCAAAAATAGTTGCACCGCGGTTCAAACGATTTAAAAATATCTTATTAAATATTTTATTTTTTGTGCACTTCAAAATTCAAGTCTAACCAACTTGGTAGTAGATGTAACAATTTTTAATGTGAACCACTTTATATAATGTGTTCTTTACTTGTCTCCTTATGTGTGATTGCTTTACCACTTAAGACGTCTCAATCTACTTAAGTGTTATTCAATCCTAGCCTCAGTCACTTATCTGTTAGCTACTAAATTGTTCATTAGCTCATTCCTTTGAAAAGCGATCAAACTATTTTTAACAAAAGTCTTTTAAGGAAACTGATAAAAAGATTTACTATTTCTTATCAGCCGATTGACACCATCAGCCCGCTGAAAAACTTTCATTTCTGCTGGAACTTTGTTTTGTTTTTCAACACAACCTCTTTAGTTTTAAAAAGACTACTCACCCCGTTCTAGCCTTATTTATTACCAACTGGACTTACACTATGATTATAATCTCATAGAATACAGTATGTATCATTACACAATTAAGAATTTTGAAATCCTAGTTAATAAAATATACGATTAAACCATCGTAAACATGATTAGTAGATGATATGCATTCGCTCTAATACAAATCAATAGTGGTGATTAAAAGAAACTGAAAAGTCCCCTATACAGAAACCCGATGCAACAAATTTTTGGATTTGCAATGCACCAACCGACAAAACATCAGATGCACAATTTTGAATTTACAATGCACAATTTGGTATTATTAAATCTGGATGCAAAATTTTGGATTTGCGATGCACCAGTTAGACCCCCTATACAGAAATCCCGATGCACAATTTTAGATTTACAATGCACAATTTGGTATGGATCAAAACGAGTAATTACATTCAAAATAGAGTTTGCTCAATCTAATGAAAGTGCCCAGATGATAATAACCTTCAAAATGGCTCGCATGTGGACACAGATAACGTCCACTTAATGGAAAAGCTGGATGGAGGGAATATTCAAGGCAATAACATTGTAGAGAGGCCCATTCACTAGTTCATCTTTTCAATTTCCACCATTGTCACACCTCTCTCTGCTGAATGCTGATCAACCTCAACCTCACATACCAAGTTTACAAGTGTGACATGTTTTATACAAAGGACTACTTGCCATGTTGCTAAGTATAACCAAGTCCGAGAACAAAACTATACCTTCCCCTACCCAACAAGAAAACGAAAAAAGGTAGACGGAGTGACTTCAAACATGCATGGCTGTTTATCGTCTACGACTTCCTTTACCCTTTTTATTCTTCTTGGACTTCCCCTTCCCCTTGTTTCCGGTGCTTTGAGTTTCAGAAGCAGCAGCAGTTGTCTTCCCCTTGCCTTCATCAGCACTCTTGATAGTTTCTTCGGCGACTCCATCACCCTCTTCCTCGTGAGATTCTGCTTCTACAGCAACAAGACTGCTCACTGAGGCTTTCTCCTCATTCTTTCCTTTAGTATCAACTGCCTGCATCAATGACTGATTCTTCAAGAAATTCTCCACCTTGGGCCTTCTTGACTGCAACGTCTCCAAAATGCTTGAAATGTTCCCAAGATTGATTTCACTAAAAAACAAATGCATTACTATACTAGCCTTTGAAGTAAACATTATAAAAATTAAAATTGTTGTATCTTATTTTATTTATGTCATATATATGAGGGAGGGGTAAAGTAACCATCCTGGAACAATGCAAAGCATAGCTTTCAAATGAGAATCTTCAAATGGAAAATATTACTTGAAAACTATATTTTCAATCCTGTAAACTGTCTTCTTCCTATAAACAATTTGATTACCGTAAGTACAATTCTCATAGGTTTATTGATCAACTAAATTTTATTAGAATATCTTCCTTGGAAACAACTATCAAGCTTCCCAGCATGGATATATATGTATAAATATATATAGACACACACACACTCACACACACACATATATATATATTCAATGTGTACGAAACTGCTTACTACAATCAAATCAACCCAGTTTTGATTTAGTGCACTAAATTCTGAAGTAAAGACTAGTGTCCAGGTTTAAATTAAGGTATTAAACTCTTACATAACGACTTGTAATGCCAAATTGAAGGTTCTTAGTTAGCTGTGAGCTCATACTGACCTCATAGTCAAAGCAGAAGAAAGCTGCTTCAGCTCATCAATCATGCTCTTTGCTTCACAAAATGTACTTCCTTCATCATTGTCATTAAGTTTCTTCTCAAAGGATTTGGTTGTTGCAGCAGTCAATACGTGTATATTATTCTCCAATTCTACCTGAACGTAAATGCAAGGAAAAAAAAATACTAGCTTTGGTAAATGCATGGAAATAAAGATTAAAAGAAACACAAGGAGAAATCTCAAACCAATTTTTTATTACCTTTATCTTAGTGGCATTGGGCAAGCTCACTTTCCCCTTCTTTTTCTTTCCACTCGGCTTAACAGAATCAGATATTTCCTGAAAGACCTCCCAGCACATATGCAGCATTTCATTTTCATTCTTGGCATCGACATTCTGAACTGACGTGGAAGCATTGTTCGAAAATGGCCCTACTGAATTCCTCTCAGCATCATCATTACTTGTAGGATCCACTTCAGCAGCTGCAGAGTTGTGTAGCAAAGGCTTAGTATCAGGAAACAACACCCTGATGATATCCTCTTTACTCATTGGATAATCGATGTCCACAAAAATAGCATCCTGAGCAACAACTTTGGGAGAAGGTTTTCTAAAGCTCGCTATCACAAGAGGATCTCCAATCCTTTTGAATGCTTCAGCTAGAATATTGTGAGTTAAGTTCAAATAATTTCGCCCCTTGCTTCTACGAAGTGAATTGTAGAACTCCCTTGGTAGTAGGCAAGTAATATCACCCCTCCCCAGTAAATTGAAGAGTGCACCAAAGTACTTTCTGGAGTTCAAACAAAGCAAAGAAAGTATAACAAACAGTTTCAACACCAACAGTGGATAGTAGTAATTCACATTAATATTAGAACGCATAATCCATGCTGACGTATCTTCCTTATTATTTAGAAGCTGATGGACCATGTTGATTACAGAATCAAATACACGCTCGAAAGAAAATTGAGAGACCACAACCGAATCGGTCCTTGAGTTTGCAACAGATTGCCGATAAACAAACCATTCAAGAAATGACGATCTTGTGGAGAAAATCAATCCCTGGAAGTGTGATACCATGATCACAAGATGATCAACAAGATATAAGAAACAACTAGGCGATATATAGTCGAATGTCCTCCAGTTGGCACAATAAGCATCTTCCAACGCTTTAATGAAATTGAAAATCTGAGAGACCCTATCAGGAGCATCAGAAGAATCGCTTTTCATACCAGACTTTTGGGAGAAGTCATCATCAATGTATCCACAAAGATCCTTAACAAATTCCATCCAAGGAAAATTCACTTCAAACCTTTTAATGATATTCTTGCACAGACCAGTGTCTGGTCTTCCAGAACCAAACCAAATCATCAGGACCCTCCCAATTGTCCCATAGGTTAATTCTCCCTTGACGTTAATGTTTTCAAGAATAACTTCTTCAAGTACCTTACGGGAAATATCCATCCCCCTCAGAGTTAACATATCCACATTCACTGACATTCGCCAGTCAAAAGGGAAAACATTAAAAACGTACCCATTTGTAGACAACTGAAGGAAGTTCTGTAACATCTTAGTGTTGTGGTATGTATGGTCAAGAAACTTGAACTCCAAAAGAAACTTTGCAACCTCAAAGATATAAAGAAGACACATGCTTTGGCGGAAGAGAGATCTCTTAGTTGACAATTTGTGAAGAGCTTCAAGGGTTTCCAAGACTTTCATACCAACAGCAAGTAATTCGGATTGCCAATAGGACCTAGCTGCAGAGGCAAAGTGTCGAGCATCAACAAATACCACCTTTCCATTCTTTTGAAGAGTTCTGTCGTCAATTCTTTTGACCCAATTGGCTTCAGGGTTCAGTAACAAATAAATCACATTCAAATTACGGAATTGCCTTCGCACTCCAAAATAGTTCAGACAGAACTCACCATGATCCATATGTTTAACAGGATCCTGACATTCAAGACAATGTAGATACTCAAATACATTAACAATATGGTCTTTCCACATGTTCCAAGAATAAATCAAAGTTTCAGCCGAAACATGGTTCCGTGACATCTTGTTTTCTGAAAGTTTCGTTATATCCGATGGCACTTCATTTTCCCACTCGTACTTTGAGGAGTTCAAATGAAGATGAGTATCAAGTAATTTTCTAACTGATAAGATTTCTCCTCTCAAATTTTTGTGCTTCCGTGAAGAATTTAAAAACTTCACCAACTCAAACAAGTTACTCTTTTCATGTGATAGTGTGCTGACCTCACTGCAAAGAAGTTCATAGAAGACAACTGATTCCTTCTTCCCAAAGGACATGGCTCTTGCTAAGAGCTCCTGCTTCTGGGTAAACTGCTTTAAGGGCCAACCACTGCTTCCAGACGCCCAAAGTGAATTAGATAATACAAACAAAAGGATGAGCGAAGATGCATCGTTATATTGTCCAGCCTTTTCTAGTAGATCAGCCTCACGTAGGATATCTCCTGTCAACCTGGCAATCTCTGCAGCCTCAACAAAGTTTCCAGATTCTTCTTCTAACAGCAATAGCTCATCAATGCAATCTCGCGACTTCAAGAAGTTGCGTCGTATATCCATAGAGTGAAAAGCTCTGACAAATTTCATCATAGATTTGTGATCTTTCAACTCATGATAGTTGAGTGCACAACTCTCGAGAAACTCTTGCTCCATCTTCTCTATTTCTATACTTCGATTGACCAAACTATTATCTTTAGATCCATGATGTTTCCAGTACTCAATGTATTGCAAACCCATGTCGAAAAGTTTCCCCTTGGTACAAACTGACAAGCATTCTGAAAAATAATTACCCTTGGCATAAACATCAGCTGCTTGATTATAGCATTCTGCAAGAGTAAAACATTCTGCTGCTTTCATCAATCCAGATTCCCCACATTTTTCATAAGTTCTTCCTGCAACACGTAATAAGTTTTAAGGATCTTATGATAAAACTTCTTCCATATAATTTTCAATATGAATGTGTCTAATGGAAATTTAAAATTTGACCTTTGGAAACAAGAGACAAAGCATCTTTTGCTTCCACAGATGGGAGATAAAATGCAAGTAGAGAACAGATTTGGGTTTACGTTCAAGGAGGAACCAAAACATGACATTATTTATTGCCATGTGCACCCATCTAATCTTTTCTGAGTACTGGTTCATTATGAGAATGCATTACAAGCTATAAATGAGATTAAAATTCACATGTGTCATGTCAAACTATAATATGAACAACGCTTGATGAAATAAATCATTGGTCCCCCAATCTTCAACATCTTGATCTTTTGGATGAGTTAGTTTCAGAGCTCCAGTTACATTTGTTTCCACCAAAATTGCTAGTGTGCATACTAGCTCCCTACTTGGTTTGTGCTTGCATCTGTGTAGGTGAATATTAAAGTATGATATACATTGCGGGGACCTCTGTCTAGCAGCTTACTTTTTTAGATAAGTTGGTTGCTTAACATCCTTGAGCATACTTGGTGTGTCTAATACTTACTCTTTCTTCTATACTTCCAGTCAGTCAAACAAGGCACTAGGACCTGTACCGTTTGAAAATATTTTATATTCTGCATATGTATATGATAGTGCAAGCAAATAGCCTCTCATGCATAAAGACTAAATTAAATTCTAGACTAGATATTTTTTCTGGAACATCTATATAACACTATACATTAGCATCTTCTGATTCAATATAATGGGTTACAGTAGTGGGACAAAAAAGGTAAGAATTTGGCAGCGGCATCAAGAGTTGCGGTTTAGGAAAAGATATAAGATTATAGATAAGTTAGTTACATAACATCTTTCTATTCAAGAAGTTGTGGTTCAGACCAGCCTTGTGCCTTGGCTACTGAACATCCTTTTTCTTTCAGGAAGTTGCGGTCTAATACTAGATTTGTGCATTTCTAAAAAAAAGTTATAATATACATCTCTAGAAGCTTATGCATTCAGATAAGTTGGTTACATAAAATCAGTTACCAAAGACCATATCTTGTGATTTCTCGATATCAAGAAAAAGCCATTTGACAAAGTTTTATATTCTCTTTATCTATATGTGATGGTGTAGGTGAGAAGATAGCCGGGGCATGAAGATGATCTTATTGTCAATATACCATAGTCAACACTCCACTTGAATGGTTTGCTGAAGTATTCAGTACACAAATAGTAGATAATATTACAACTCTGGATATATATAAAATTTGATAAGTTTATTAGGACACAAATCTTTAACTAATCCTAAAGCCATTTATATTTTCTCTTTAACATTATCTTCACCAACAATTCATTGATTCAATGGAAATCATTTATGTCCAGTCTCCCAAAATGCCTAGAATACTTTGTAGCATAAGCTACTTATGTCTGCAAAACTGGCGGAGGAATGATTATTTCCTTTTGGAATCAGACGTTTACTAGAAGACAGAATGTAAATAATGAACACTCCCTCCTTCCGAAAATAAGTGTCTCATATTCCACATTTGGACATCCCCAAATAATTGTGAAGTTCCTTTTTTGGAAAGTTTTTTCAATTCAACAGCCTAATGTGCAATTCTTATTTGTGAGATAGAAAAATAAATGGACCCATAGATTTGACACCACTAGTGATAAATGGGGTTTTTTTTGCCGGGGAAGGAGTACTAACTGAAAGTTGCAAAATATACCTTCTTAGAACCCGTGTAAAATGATAACCACACTTATAAAACATTAAAAAAATATTGATTAGATAATAAATTCAATGACCACTTTGTGAGAGGGAAAAAAGAAACTGTACCAGCTTTTTCATACTCCCCCAAGTCATAAAAACATTCAGCGGCAGATGAAGACTTCCCAATAGAAACAAATAAATCAGCTGCTTCCCTAAGGAAACTTGACGAAACTTCAGGTTTTGAAATGCGCAGTCGGTCAGCAGCTGCTTTAAGACCAGAGGCCTTGGCTCTTTTTTCCCACATTATGTCACCAGCACGTTCAAAGCACATAGTGGCCATCTCATAGTTGCACTCCCAAAATAACTGACACAATCTCATAAACATAGTCAACTCAGTAAAAAGAAGAAAAAGAAGGGAATGACGAACACCAAGGAATAAAAAGATGAAAGAGCAACAGACAAAATCGTTGAACTAGGAACAGAAATTAGTAAAAATAGAAAGGAGAACCAAACCTTGATACCACGTGCCTTCCACTCCTCTGGGCTACTTGCTACTTGCATCGCCTGAGCAAGTGATTCATCCAGCTTCCTTAACTGGACAAGGCCCTTCCCCTTCCAATAGTCAAACATAGGCTTAGAGAGGTCCTCTCTGTTCTCGCAAATCCATAGCCTTTGCCTTGTACGAGTGATAGCCACATATAGTTGTTTAAGTTCAGAGCCCAATACATTGTGTTTTGCTTCATTGAAACTTGGGAACGACTTGGGACAACTAGAATCAAGCATTTCTTGTTCTTCCATGAATTCATATACAACTCTCCACTGATTTTTCAGTGGTGATGATCCAAAAAAGTTGTACAGCAAAACATCCTACGATTCAGATTTTAAGTTGCAAAGCAGACAATCAATCATCACAAACATGAAAACAAAGTAAAACAAATTGAATAATCAAATAGTGATAGCAATCCTACTAACTCCTTAAAGCAAAGCAAGCTGATAGTCTGTTCTAATCTCTGCCTCCAGAGGTTAAGAAAGAAAATGGGAGATCTCAACCATTGTTAGGGAAAGAGACAAGAGGCACATCTGTTGTGCACAACGGAAGACTAGCAAACAAATAAACAGAGTATAATAGCATTAATCACAAAGAAGAGAGAGAGATTGGGGCCAACGGACTGTCGAAATTTTATTAGAGACTCACCTTGAAAACGTCTAGGGATACTACTATTTATATGGATACAATAGAAACCCTAAAACCCTTAAAAGAACAAAAAACGGACAAACCAGCAAATTACCAAAAGCGGGACCAAGCGGTCGCTCAGCCCAAAGCACTGGGTGACCGCGCAAAATCCAGTAGTGAGCCTCGAAGTTTACTTGACCAAGCGGTCGCTAAGTCCAAAGCACTGAGCGATCGCCTAGTCCGAAAATCCACGATGCACTTGTCCACAACCCGAACAATCCTGATGCCTGGGTAATCGAGTCATCCCATTCTCAACAACATCAATAGAACTGTTAGCTCTTCATCATGCTGAAGCCTTACGTAACAAAATTCCGTGCATTGTTAGGTAATTACTTATGTGAAATATTTGGTTGGTGGCAGTTAGATCTTCTATTGTCCATACCTTGAATGCACAAGTTCTTGTGTCTTATAATGTTACTCCATCGATCAAAAACGAGTCTATTGAATTGAAACACTAGAAAATATGAAATAAACTTGACACACTGTGAGGTCAACTGATAAGTTTAGACTGCTAATGCAACAAATTGCCACTTTGAGTCAAGTGTTACTCAAGCTAACATCAACAGTTACATAGCATAATTTTCCCTTTATTGGTATGGTCTATTAATGGCATGACTAAATCAGTAAAGTATAGGATTTAACTTGAAACCACATCCTCATTTTATATATAGCGAAACATGATTAAAAAATCAGGGAGTTGTTAGATAAATAAATAAAGCAAAAAAGAATTTAGTGTGTACCTGAAACTCTAGACCCTTGCACTCGACTATATTGAGAAGAAGAGCTTGCTTCCCAACATGTCCAGAAATCTCCCTTTTGGCTTCATCATCCCGTACTAGTATGACTTGCTCAGCACCGAAGCCAACCATTTTCCCGCCAGCACTTCCACTGTTTCCAAATATAGTTATAATAGCATTCTCGTCATCTCCAGGATCGAGTAAAACAGGGGCTTCACCACAAATGAGACTAGTCTCGGGTTCTAATATATCAATAGATTGAGGAAAGAAACGATAAAGAAGATCAATTACACTCTGTGCTAAATAGAGCACACCAACATGAGTGCGAAAGTTCTGTTGCAATTTGAAAATTTCTGATATCTTCGCTTTATCTTTCGTCCCAGAAAATTCATTGCTACTTGATTCCGAAATGAACTCCTTGTAAAAGAGAGACCGTATATCTTGGAACCTAAAATCAATCCCCCTTGCAATGGTTTGAGCAGTATCACCCGAAAAAACAAAGCCCTCATCAATGTTTCGGGAAACATATTTGAAAAGGCAAATTTGTCTCATGGTAAGATCTTGCACTTCATCAATATAGACATAGTCCATTTTGTCACCATCATAAATTTGATTTCTTAGTCGAAGATGCAGGTCGATGACTATATCAGCTAAATCAAATTCACCATGCTCCATCTTCATTTTTTCATAATCTTGAAAGATTGCATAGATAATCTCTCTTTTTTGCCAACTTAAAGTGGATACCCTACTATTAGACAGCAAAAGATAATCTTCCCGAATAAGTTTACCGGCAGCATGGTCCTTCCTGTCTTGCAAGCCTCCTTTAATATGTGATATTATCTCAGTGAATACTCGAGAGGGGTCAAGCTTCTTCGTCAGATCTGCATTGAAATGAGGCCAGTAAAACGAGCAAAACCTATCATAGGTCACTTCTTTCATTCTAACGAAACCCTGCAGCGCAACTGATTTTGTGCTTCTTAGTTTATCATGAGAAATATTCCTCAGATCAGGGAACCTTTCAAAGTAAGAATTCCCCAATGTTCCATCAAGCATCATTATAAACTTACGGAATGTCAGAACAAGAGGGTAATATTTAGCAGGGATGTTAACAAGAGAATCTGGGATATCTTCAAATTGAGAAGAATCATCCAGATCATCTATATCAACTGGCGTGTTTTCTGATGAGGTATCCCTGCCACGCGCAAAGCTGCAATATATGACAAAGGTTTATAGTAATGGAAGTCATACATGCATCAAAATCATAACATGTGAAGAAAGAAACTTGCAACTATTTTGCCTTGTAGCTATAAGACCAAGCATAGAAAAAATGATAATCACAAGCAAGCACTAGTTCTTGTTCATCAGGTAAGAATCAGGATGTGTCAAAATACTCCGAATCACAGAATTCAATAACATTGAAGTTCAAAGGAAATGGAAAATAGATCAGATGAGCAGCAGCAGAGACAGGATTTTGTTGAACATGGAAAATAAAACTACCAAGAACAAATCAAGACCTGTTATTTACCTCTACAGGAATGTGCTTGAAGAAAAACTCATTTTACATTAAGTTACAAGTAATATGCCACGAAACCAGACTTGATCATCAAGTAACCCTATGATCCTAAGGCTTCAGTGAGGTTTTAGTTCTGATATAAGTCTTGTCAAGTTTTATTATTTCCTAAAACAAAATCCATGTAATTGATCTTCACGGGAATATGCATTGGAAATATAAAACATTAACTTCATGTTCATGCAATAGTAGAATTATAGAAAGAAAAACATAAAGACAAGAGTCTCCTTGACACTGGCAAAACAAAATGTGATATCAGGTGGGTACTCAATAGTATAAAACTCTAAGAAAAATAATATCAAACAATTGGCAGTCACTAGCCAATGGAGGGTAAACATATTTTGTACCTTTTCAGCTGGGAAACTTGTTGCTTGACAGCATAACACAACTTTGGACTAACAGTAACAAAAAGCTGCCTGAGTACATTCTCCTCATCTGCTCCCCCGTACTCACCAATGTCATTTTTCTTCTTTACATCCATAGAAGCAGTGCTCTCAGCTGAATGAAATCCTTTCGAGGCAATGTGGAAATGATGCTCCTTTTGAAATAATTTCATTGTCAAAACAGTTGTTTTCCCAGTGCCTGACCGCCCTAGGATAAAGGAGCTCTTTGGAAATAGAATCATTTCTCGCTCCTTATCAGTTACTTCAAATGGTAAATCCATCTCTTGACCATCCCGATCAGAAAGCAAGTGGCTCACCACACCGGATGACAGCGAATAAAATTTCATAAGCAACAAACTTTCACTGACCTTTGAATTTTCAACAAAACTTCTCCTATCAACCACACTGGCGCTTGGGTCGCACAAAGATTCCTTGAAACCAGGGTTCTTAAACCGCTCAATACCATGCGAAAGGACCCAACTCTTTGGTATTTCGAGATCCCTAAACACAAGAAATTATTGGAAATAGTTACTTTTCAACTGAAGAACACAATATAGTACAATCAAGTTCAATAAGTATTGGGAAATAAGAAATTCAGAAATTAACACACTATCTAAGATTGAGGGGAGAGCAAAGGAATCAGCATACCCCTCCAAACGTTTCTCGTTGCAATGATTGATGAGTTCATCAGTGTACATGGAAAAAATGCTATCAAGACGTTTAATCAATTTTGGGATCTCTTCTAAAGGCAATATATCCCAGACTTTCAAAACTTGCATGTAGGTAGACTCCTTCGCAATGTCAATCGTGCAGACAACATAAAGCCCTTCAACCTTGAATTGCTTGATGATTTGAGAAGAGCTTTCACAAACTGAGTCAACATTCCTGTGTTTGGGTCTCCAACCACCAGAAAGCTTCAGTAAAAGGTTTATAACAGACTTCTTCATTCGAGAAGATATCAACTTGCCAAATGATCTTTTGAAATTGT
Organism: Codonopsis lanceolata; assembly: GCA_013146195.2. Taxonomy (NCBI): domain Eukaryota; kingdom Viridiplantae; phylum Streptophyta; class Magnoliopsida; order Asterales; family Campanulaceae; genus Codonopsis; species Codonopsis lanceolata. Next base: position 25,932,848 of record CM028384.1, on the reverse strand, counting down.
CACTAAAGAGTACCTGTGGAGATCCGGTGAGGGAAAAGCACTAGGCAAGAAAGAAATAACTCTAGGAAAAAACAAACATTATGGAATAATCTGCTAGTTAATGATGATGATGATGATGAATAGCACCACAACAATATAAGCCATATACCTTCCAGATCGCGTTTTTGAAGAGTAAACTATCTGGATTCAGCAAATCATCCAGTTGATCAAGCTCCTTCTTGGCATCTAATATAGCCTTGGCAAGATTGTTGTCTTCATCAGCATTAAAGAAACACTTGCGACTCCTAGCATCACTGACTAAAGCCTCCCAAACAGATTCACTATTCGCTAAGGTTCTTTCATTTCCCAAAATCCAAAGACATTGCCTAGAAAGGAACAGAAGGACAGAACATATAAATCTTAGAACAAAACATAATGGAATTGTCTTCTGAAAATCTTATTTAAATATTACTTTTACCGTGCTCTTGTAAGTGATACATTGGTTCTCTGCAGACTAGATAAGAAACCAACAGAGCCACCAGCATTAGATCTCACAGTAGATAATATTATGATGTCTTCCTCCCCGCCCTGAAATCCATCTACCGACTTCACCTTCACAGAAAATCCATTGAGTTCCTTATACTTGTGTCCAATTTTATCTTGGATTGCTACAACTTGAGCAGCATAGGGAGATATCACCCCAATGCTTACATTCTTTTGGGAGGGAATCCATGCTGCAAATGGAAACCAATTAGTGAAGGACAATCTAACAGCAGAAAGGTACAACAAATCTAGGCCTCCAAGGAATTAAAAAGTATTAAAAAAATTGATAATTTAACTAATGGTAACCCATTCACAAAGTAAATGAGGAATCTTCGATGTATAATGCTGGCAAAAACTGTAATTAACACGTGAATTTGAAGTAAGCAAACAAGATAAAGAGTATCATTTTTATGTATGAGCACCAGTGCACCACCAACATATATTGAGTACTTATTTGTCATAAACGAACCACGGTTCTAGTTCAAATTTACTTGAATAAGGATGATTTATCAACAAACTTCATAATTTCAGGAGAAAGGTAGTACCACAAATCTTGAATTATGTACCATGGCACCTATAACTCTTCTATAAAGTACTAAATTAAACGAAAATATATAGCCATACCCCAATTAACATACCTCTATACAGATTGTGCACAATCTTTGCAACAACAGCGACCTCAACCATGTTTCGTCGGCTATATCCGACGTCGTCGACTTCCTCTTTTCCTCCAACAACATTGATAAATGAGTACGGACCAAACATTGGCTCTGGAATATAATGTTTTGCATAACTTTTACTTTTCACAGTTGGTGCATCCAAGATCTGGTTCAGATAGAATCTTGAATTTGGAAAGAAACTAATTGATGGATGCATTCTGTATTGTATATTAAGCAGGTGCTTAAAACGCCCTAATGAACTCAGTCTTTCAAATAAGCTTCTTCCAAATCCAGCTTCCTCAGAAATCTTTGCAAGTACATTAAATTAGTTAAACATAAAACTATATATTGAATAGACCAAAATGAAAAGAAAAGAAAACAATCTGCCCAGTTGTAATCAATTCGACTTACATTGCTTCTAACCATCGCTGGCAACTGGCACTCATCCCCTATGAGGATAGAATGTCTCACACCCCGAAGTTGAAGGGGTATGGTTGACTCACACTCTTTCAACTGGGCAGCTTCATCAATTACCACAATATTCAGAGGCTCAATTTCAAGTCGATGAAGCTTATACGAAGTAGAGCTGGTACAGAAAAATAAGGAAGCCTGCTGAAAACAGAATTGCTTTATTGAATCTTCGCTCATACCGTTAGGAAGCTTAAGTTTTCCAAGGGACGACCGAAGAGTTTCTAGAATAGAAAAAACCTTGCTTCTCACATACATAAGAGATGTATCTACCGGAGAGTCCGAAGAATCTTCAGAAACTTCCAGATGTGAAAAAAGCTCCACTAGTTCTTCAGAAATTACGTTCTTTTGGAACAACAGCGTCTCCAATTGCTCAAGCAAGTTTACAAGGCTTAACATGTTTTGAAAGTTCCCTTCCTCAAGAAATTTTCTTGGTAAATGAGTACATAAAATTAGTATGCATCTTCTAAGCTGAGGTTCCGTAGCTCGGAAACTGTCTCTCAAGAACATCAAAAATGTTTTGATTTCCAACTTGCTTACATCAATTTCTTCCGTAGCTTGCTCTGCTTTGATCATCTCATTTTCTACAAATACATGGTACTTTGAAACCCCATCTTTAAGTAAATCCATCATGGAAGTAATGCAATGTCTCCAACCAGTCACGGGTACAAGACACTCTATAAGCCTTTTAACACGATAGTCCAAATAAATTTCCTCAATATCTGAATCAACTTTCAACCGATCTTTATTCCCGAATAAGATAATATCGCCAAAATTATTAAACGCTTGCTCAGATTCAGATATTAACTTCACCACGCGACAGGCCACTTCCAATATTGCTACATTGGTTGGTGCACAAACAACAGTTCTGCAGTTCATCTTCAAGAAGATGAGGACCATCGTGCTAATGGTTTTCGTTTTCCCAGTCCCTGGTGGACCCCATACAAGTTCAACAGAAGACCTATGCCTGCATTTTAATTTGACAAGAGAATCCAAGATTGCCACTTTTTGAGATTCATTCAGACCAGAAAAGAAACTTCTATCAAGCTTTTCGGTCAGCTCAGCATTGCTATAAACTGGACAAAGACTGCACTTCTCCTCAACCTGTATAGTCAACACTCAAATAACTTGAGGATCCACATAAAATAGAAGTAAAACATTCACCCATAAGCTTTTTCCCATGCTGTCTCACAAAGTAAAGACACACTCCAAAAAACATAGTGTGCCTCGATAAATAAGGAAACTGGCCTTATTGCAAGACTTAATTTTTGACAATAATGGTCACAAATACTAAAGAAATCGGAAACCACATTACCATTAAGAAGGTGAAAAACAGATCAAGTAAAAAAAAACAACAAATGTAAGCTATTTTAAATGAACAAGGAACTGCCATCCTTGCGTTAGGCATGCATGGCATCAAGCTTTAAGCCACATAATTCAGACTAGTACTATATTTTCATTCCATAGTGAATTTAAATTTCGAACTTTCGAACTGCTACCATAATGTTCATTCAATAATGAATTTAGTTATTAGTCTTACCGCAGAATCAAAGCACAGAATCTCTTTGATAATGTTTGTATTACCCATCATGTGAAGTGCATTCCATATTCTCCTGTTTGTAGTTATATTCATCAGGAAAATCACAAACAGCGATTTCCGCATCCCATCTTGGACTACTATGTCTTCTGACGATTTGACTTCAAAGTATGTAGATGTAGTGTTGTCTTCATTTTGGTCCTCACTGATACTAGTGACAGAAGCAAAAGACCATGTCCTTCCCTCCCGCTGCATATCTGACACAGTTTCTGGTTTTGCATCACAAAAAACAACAATATCTCCAGGCAATATTTTATAAGGTTCCTTGCCACGGTCACTGAACCGGTTTCTCCAATAATCAACTGTGACATTATACAGTAGCTTCTTTGATGGCTTGCTGGCATCAACAACACCAATAACCTCAGCAAAAGGGGCTCTGAACATAATTTCCATACTAGAAGCTAGTTCTGCTCGTGTTTCTTCTAATAGAGGATAAACATACGAACCAAGATATTTCTCCACTGACTGAAAAGAATTTGGTATTCTCTCCACCTACAATTAACCCCATGAAGTTTAATGAGTCTTGATTACAAAAAAGTTGTTGGAATGAATGGAAGATCACATCATAACAAAAAAAAAAAAAAAAGCTATAAGAAAGGTAAAATTAGATTTTGATCAGAATGGAGGAACATAAATCAAATTGAAGCAATTTTATAGTAAGCTACAAACGAAACCTCCAACAACCAGGATTGTTACTTGGACACAAGGGTATCTCAAGCTAAAAAGAATCACCATGTCAATGTTAAGGGGGTCAAAATCTTTTAGTAAGAGGAAACTTTTTCACAAAAAAGGGGGACGGGACATTGATCGTCCAAAATACCTACACATTTTTATTTTTTTTAAGGTTGGACGGGACATTGATCGTTCCCCAACCCTTAATATTATTATTAATGTCTTGAAAGGCTAGAACAATAGTGCCTCTAGTAAGGCTTGAGCAACAGTGTCATGCGGCTAGAACAACGGTGCCTTTGTTGATGCTTGATCAACTGTGCCTCTAGTGAGGCTTAAACACCCGACCACTCTGTTAAGAGAAGTTGAGCTAGAGCTCTTTGATCAAAATACCTACATAAAGAACCACTCCCTCTATCCAAAAATGAGCGTCCCTTTATAAAAAATTGTCCAAACATGAGTGTCCACATTCTAATAAATTTACAAATTCACCTTCACTAACCCCAAAGTCTTCCAATGTTCACTTACCACTTTTTTCAATGTGGATAGGAAGAGTAATTAAGTCTATGTTCTACTAAAATGTCATAGAATCAACGTCCTTAACTTCTAAAAATACCAAAAAAGTACACTCAGTTTGGAACAGAGGGCGTAGTAATTAAAAAATTAACACCAAATCTAGAGGATCACATGCCCTCATTGCCTAGATTGTGGTCTGGCCCCTGTTAACAAATAAACTCCTAGACAGCGAACCAATGAAGCAAGTTATGGCGTGCAGAAAATGCTCTACCTCTAGATATAGAAGAGAAAGCTAAGAACTAAAAGGCTCATGTATTCCGGCATTTCATTGAAAAATAATAGCCCCCTTAGCAATCATAAAAACTGGCGGCTTAACTTCTGACAATATGGAGTACCACTCAATTCACTCCAACATACAAATTTTCTGGTGTTTTGGAAGAAGTAAATAACTTCTGAATGAAAACATTCATAAGCACTAAGCAGTAATAAAAATGAGAAGGCTAAACTCTGAGACTCTCTTCAGTCAACAATCAACATGCACCACCTCTCATAACCACCCGCCGTTGATTGACACAACAACAGTTCATAAGCCAGAGTATTTTCAGAGTAGCATCTACCATCGAGAAAATATCCAGGAAGCGGCCCACCAGTAGCCAAATTGTTTTCAAGAAACTCCCAGCAGTACTCCTAACTGTGCCAGGTGTACCGGTTGGTCTTCCCTGCCTCCTCAGCACCTACTCATACTTTTAAACTAACTCTTTTGCATGAATGCCAAGGTTGAAAAGTATTTTTTTTAGAATAAAACAAAGCACAGAAAATGGTCATATTTCATTAGCAAATTTTACGAACAAAAGAGAAAATTAATATTTGTTTATTGGCTGAAGGAATACTTTTGCACGTTTTACGACAGTTTGTTTCTAAGATATGTTAAGGGAGATGCGATTCATAAATTTGTTTGTTGGCAAGTGGGAGCTGCTCCATTCAGCCCTTCACCATAGCCATTAGATATGTAACTAGAGCACAAAGTAGAATCAAACAAATTATCAAGGCTAATTCTTGCATCACTTTCCAAGACATAACATATTGCAGGTACAACTATTCTCTGTTCAAACAGAGCAGACTTGATAATTATCATAGGTGACTTTGCCAACCTGTGTTCACATAAACTTGGAATGCATATTTTGCTATTTAATGCCAATTTTCAAAATTTGGTAGAACTTAGGGTAGTTTATTAGTTCAGTCTCTTTGTTGAGGTGTTTTAGTTCATTCAACAAAGAGAAATAGAAACAGAGTAAATAAAAAAATCACAATGCTCTGCCTTACAGGAGTACTTGCAAAGACACCTAAAAGCTTTGCTTCTGTTCTGCTTCCATAAATGAATCGAGTAACAATCATACAAGGCCCACATTTTCCCAATTCGGAAACTTGGTAACCTTGTGAAAATCATAAATACTAACAAATCCCTCAAAGAGATAATTGACACTAGACTCAATTTATATGCTCCCACCATTATCATACAGTTTGATTTTAGAAAGCCCGTGACTGCAAACATAAAACCGATATGGAAACTGACATCGGGGAAAGAGGAAGATGTAAAGGGGTTGACATTGACAGTCATGCTTAATGGAGCGTATCCAATCTTTTAAAGCGAAACCAATTCAATTTCAGAAACAAATCAAGAGCAAATCCATATTAGTAATATTGAAAGAACTGATGCTGCTCTATACATTTACGTAACAAATTAAAATGTTGAATCATTTAAGAAATTAAGAGCTTGGACCAGAAACAAAAAAAAATAAAAAAAAAAACCCAACCCAATAATCCATAAGTTGATGCCAGGAAGAAACGAAATATAAAAACATGATCTTTGTTAAGGAGCATTAATCACTAGTGCTTATTTTGTAATCAACAATAGTGATTCCTTTCCATGCAAATTAAATAACGAGACACAAAGACCATGGTTATGACAATAGCTGGGGGATGATCAATTAGGACAACTTAAGGAGAAGAGAAAGTCCAATGAACCCATCTCACACAACTCAACCCACCAACACGAAGTCGGGTCAAAAGTGGTCTTACATAAAATTGCATTGCCTAAGTTTTTACCGGAGGAGAAACGGAATTAACATGAAAAGATTAAAGCGTTGTAAACAAAGAAACAAACCTGATTCTTGTAGAGATCCTCATTAAAGATGTCATCAAGAGACCAAGAGAAGATCAAATCAGTAAAGTCCAACACTCTTCTTGGCATTCTTTCCTGGTTTCCATGAGAAGCTTCTTCCATCTCTTTAGTATCAGTCTGCAAGTGTGCACTTAGTCTCAGACCCTTCTACTTGCATTTTGATTTTGAAAAGCTAAAATAATACAAATATGGAGACCGAAAATGGGTTTCCTTAGTTGCAAAGGTAAAGTAAGATACCTAGTACAAGCACTCACATTCCCCCTTTTTCCAGGAAAACGAAAAAGGAAAGAATCTTGGGCAATCAATCACACACCAAGGAAACACACTTTACACGCAAACACACTCTTTTTCTTATGAACAAAAACTTTCTTGCGAAATCAAGAATCAAAATGAAGGGGAGACAGAAAAGGTGGGAAATTTAAAATTGTGAGGGTTCTTTCTGGGAAAAGAAAACTGAAGCAGAGGGTCTTTTCGACTTCCACGCTACCATGAATCAGAAGGTCTTTTCCACATTCAATTTTCCTCTGTTTCCATTACACAATCTTTTCTTCTTTAAATATTTATCTGATTCCAGTAACGTCATGATTTCACGGTACTTTTTCTTAGCTTAGTGTTATGATTAATTATGCTTTTGGATATACTTATTACTCTACTCAAAAAGAATTTAGTACTGTCCTAGGAAACTCGTGTATATTTTAAAGCATTTTCTCTTTAGCCTGTGGAATCAACTAAAGAAAGCTTAATATAAACGAAAATTAAAGGATAAATTGACGGAATGGATGTATGTATATGGAGGGTTGACCGGTAGACTTCACTAAGCTAACTTATACATCTTTTGTGATTTACCTTCTAATTTTTAAGAAAAAAAAAAAATTATAGGCCCATCCACTTTTTGATACTTTTAATCGTTAAAGAATACAATTTTTATTTTCAATCGAAAAAAATTACTTTATAGTGGTAAAATGACTTACGATGCCCTTAATGAACAATAGGCGCTACGGATGTTATTATTTTTGCACCGCGATTCATTAATTTTATCGTATTATTTTTTGTACCGCGGTTCAATAGTGTAACTGCTAATCTATTTTTGAACCACGATTTATCAATTTTCATTGAATTATTTTTTTACCGCGGTTTAATAATGTAACTGCAAGTCTATTTTTGTAACGCGATTCATCAATTTTAGTATAATAATTTTTGTATCGTGGTTCAATAGTGTAATTGCTAGTCTATTTTTGAACAGCGATTCATCAATTTTAGTGCATTAATTTTGGAACTGCAATACAAAATCTTAAATAATCAAAATCTTACCGGAGCTGTTAAAGAAGACGATGGTATTTTTTGAACAATATTTTGAAAAGTGGTCTTTTATGATTGAGAAAAAAAACAATAGACTTTTGAGGTTATAAATTTTAAAAAAGGGACCGCCAGAATTTTTCCCAAAAAAACATGTAGTTGAACAAAAACCTTTCACTTTTCTATTACTTTTTCTCAATACTCAAATCTAAAAATTACAATAAAAGCAAAACTCTTATTTATACTATTAGACAAAAATGAAAGTCCTACTCCCTTAGGGATTCTTATTACAATTCAAAAAGGAAACTACTTAAAAGAAATCCTAATCCATAAGGGATTTATTGTTTAACAAAAGGAAACTTAACCCTAATTACCAAACATACATAGAATCCTTCAATTGCAAGGATCCAAGCGATTGCTTCCAAGTAGCTTCCCAAAGGTCGTGTGAAAGATCAATAGTAGTCAAGATTTAAGGAATCTGTCAATGCGGTTCATGATGTAGCTTGTATCATAGCTACACCCAGAGGTGCATTGATCAGAAAGTCAAATATGTAAACAGTGGAACACTTTAAACAATTAAAGCAATAATAAACAGAGAAGTTTATCAAACAATCTACAAACTATGCTTGTAGATCCAACCTTATGACCAAAAAGATTTCACTAAAAAGAATTATGTGTTTAACAAAACAAACTGTGAAATCACCAAAATACCAAAGCTCTCACAAGACAACAAGTCTTGGAGAGAAAAAATCTACAAAAACAAGGCATGGAAAACGTGAGATTAAAAAACAAGCTTCCTAAAAACTAGGAACACAAACACCAAAAGTAGCAATGTAGTTCACGATGAAACTACACCCGGAGCTTCATCTAGTTTTCTAGTAATAGCAATGCTCTTTGTTTTTCTCACAATCTGAATGGTGTAATATTTGTATGTATTTTGCTTTGCGTCACTTTTCTGTATGCCATACCCCAAATATATGTTGGTGGAGACTTACAATATAATTAGGAAACAAAAGACTCCAAGAAACTAAAGGATTAGGAAACAAATGAATTAGATTCCATAATCAATTAAACCACCTTTATTACACATATTTTATTATCCAAATATATGGGCTCTTTGAGAATTTTTAGGAAATGATTGAATATGGTAATTTCTTACCAAAACTTTGGGAACCAAGAAAGGTTAAAACAAAGACCAAAAATAGGACACGACCTATTTTGCCCTTACAATCTCCCCATTTGTTGAACATTTATGGTCAAAGTAAATGACAAGTGTTTTTCAACACAACTCAGTTTTTCCAATCCTGAATTAGTTAGTGTATCTCCCCATGAATTAGTACAATAAAAAATTCATCAATTATATAGCACAATTTAGAAAAGCTACCAAATGTCCAAACATCCCATGCAATCAATAGAATATCAAAGTAGAGCAAAATTATACAAAACATAAGTGTTTGTGAATATCAAAATAACCACATAATGAACCAAACATAATCAACCAGATTCTGTACCAAGAAGAATCAGCCAGATTTTGTTTTATCCTCTTCAACAGCATCAACATCTTCAGTCGCAGTCCCTTGAGCAGTAGCTCCAACACTTGTCTCTCCCCCTATTTGGCCAGAAGAGGTTGAGAGAGCAGAATGAAAAGCAAGCCAAGCAATTTACTGAACTTCTAAATTTTGAAGGTAGGCAATCTGATTCTTGATTTGCACAAGCTGATTTGTGATAACGGGCAGGGCCATAGGAGTTGTAATGCCAGCAGTCAAAGGAGAAATGACTGATGTAGTTGCAAGTGCAGCTTCATTGCCAGCAACATTGCTAGCTGCATTGGTCATTTCTTCTGTATGGACAGGAACAGCAGGTTGTGTGACTAGAGGAGGAACAGGGACAGTCTCAGAATGGGATTGGTAGGGATAGACAAGTGAGAGGTTCAAAATTATGTCACCTCTCAACAGTTTTGAGGAAATAGGAAGAGGGTCTAGAATAGGTGTCAACCTCTTAGATGCCTTTGGTGCAATACCATGTGCCACTATCATACTATAGATCAGGGAAGGAAAGGGAAGGGCTATCTTATCACCTTCTGTTTCTACAAGAGAGGCAACTTTCATAAACACCAAATCCCCAAAATTAAAGGGCAATCCAAGACCTATCTGGTACATAATTTTGGCATGTTCCTCTTGTTACTGAATTAGAATTTGAGGTGGGAGCCCAGTTGGTACAACAAATCTTATGCATCACATAGCATAGAAAGAAGTTAGGTTTGATGTGCTAACCTTGGCCCCTTTTCCTGGCCAATTTGTGATCAAACCTCCACTAAGATGTTTCACACACTTATTTAGGTCAGATATGAAGCCAATCATAGGTACATTAGGAGTTCCACAGTGTCTATTAATAAGGGAGGGGAAGAAATTTATCAATTGATTCCTGACAAAGACTTTCTCAAAAAGAGGATCACCAACAGTCATAACCATCTTTTCTATGTTTGCATAAAATTCCATAACAACCTCCCTAACATAGGGTGAAGTAGAACACAGTGTGGCCAACAAACTCCTATCAGTATAAAATTGAACCAAAGTTTGGGCAGACAGGTCCTCCATTGGAATTATCCTTTCTTCTACCAATCTTCTAGCATGATTATATCTAAGAGAAGCAGTAGAAGTAAAGAAGGTTTCAGAAAATGGGTTACCTATTTCTTGTTCAGCAGAAGCATCACTGGATGCAGCTTCACCAGGAGCTACATTGGTCAGAGGAGCAGTCCTTTTTCTCCTCAAAATCCTTCTCTAAGCTGTCATCAAACTCAGAAGAACTAGGAGAGGTAGCAGGGCTTGGTATTGTGGAAGAGACCTAGGAGCAACATTCTTCAAATTCACCATAAATTCAGCTAGGGTCCTTTCTTCATCAGAAAAACCCATTTCAGAAACATCTATTTCTGGTTTTGTAGGGGGAATAACAAGAGAAGCTTCATCCTAAATTTGGCTTGGAGAATCCGACTGAAACACGACTTTTGGAGATGGTATGGGGTAATCTTCATCATCAGCAGCATCTAAGGTTGATGCTACACCAGAGATACTTCCAAATTTGTGAGGAGGAGCACGAGGTTCTACTACAAATTGAGATCCATCACCTGAGGCCATGAAGTCCTCATCATCATTATCACTTTGAATCTGGATGTCCTCTTCAAATTGGCCTGGGATTATTTTGTGTTTTTTTGCCTTGGCAACCTCAAAATCAGTGGGATTTTCATAGTTGCTAGGGATTTCTCTCAATCTTTTTGACTTACGAACACTTGGGTTTCCAATTTGGGGAAAATGGATAAGTCCCCATGATCTTCTACATCGATTGCATTACCTCTTTCTCCAGGTAGAATGCAGATAATAGGTTCAGGGAGAGTCTATGCAACAACAATTTGAGAGCCAAGAGAGATGTCTGTCATTGTGGCACCGGGTGATGCAACTTTAGCAGAAGAAGCACTAGGAGCTATATCAGGCATAGAGGTCATTTTCTGGGAGTCTGTAGGAGTGGAAGGAGAAGATGCCATGGAGAAGCTAGGGTTTTTCAGAGTCAAAGATGAAGAGAAGAAAGGGAATTAACTCTTAACAGAGATGGAGGTTGAGTGTCATTTTAGAGGAATTTGTGAGAAGATGTGTTTGTTCTTCACAAGCTTCAACCTGTTAAGTAAACACGCATAAACACACTGTACACTTTGAGGAATTAGCCGCTAGTTCATAAATTGATGGAATGTGAAGGGCAATTGTGATAAAACAAATTTTTGATTTTGAAATTAAGCTATTTTTAACTAAATCACACACAGTATCCACAAAATATCTACATTCGGCAAAAGAATAGTGGCAGATAAATGTGAAGTACTGCATATTGGGATAGCATTGATTTCTTTTTAAAACTTGAATTTTTGAATTCAAATAATTTCAAGAATTCATAACAAACACAATAAAGAATATACCAAGAATTGGTCAACACCAAGCAATAGTTTAGCAACACATATCCATAATTCAAAATCCCTTAACACTCCATTAGGATTATACAACCACTTAATATTTTTCAACATAGAAAACTTTGGCAATTAATTTGCATTTTTTGAGTTTATAACAAAATTTCAATAGGCTGACACTATTATAAACAATGTATGTCCAAAAATTATGCCTAACTTATGATGAAAACAAATCAAGAAACCTCTACTATAATGTTTGCCTCTCTGCTGCTGGCCTATTTGATCTGGGCTATTCTGGAAGCCCCTTTACCTGGTGGAATAAGAGAGAAGGTTCTTCTACTATTCATGAGTGTATTGATCGGGTTCTTTGTAACACACACTGGCTGGATCATTTTCAATCCTCTTCAGTTCAACATCTTAATAGGACATGTTTTGATCACTCTCCCCTTCTTACCACTTTCACTCGCCAGTCCTCCCATCTCCCGGTGGCTTTTAGATTCCTGAATGTTTGGATCGTACATACGTCTTTTAAAGACACTGTGCTTCAAGCCTGGTCAAAACCTGAACTTGGGCGACCTATGGTTTGCTTTTCCAGAAAGCTCCGTAATGTTAAAGTTGCTCTAAGTCTTGGAACAGATTGGTTTTTGGAAATATCTTTGATAATATCCAGGTTGCTGAATAAGACGTGTTAGAAAAGGAACTCTTATTTGAGCTCAATAATTCCCCATCCAATAGAGAAAACTTAATGGCTGCTCAGGCTAATCTTCAAAAGTTTCTTTCCAGAGAAGAGGATTATTGGCATCAGAAGGCCAAAATAAAATGACTTAAGGAGGGTCAAGGTAACACCAAGATTTTTCATGCTTCTGTTAAGTAGTCTCAACGTCGTCTATACATCCACTCCATTTCTGATGTTGATGGTACTATCCTAGACTCTGAGCTTGATATTAAGAATGCTGATGTGCGCTACTTCCAATCTCAGCTCCAAGCTGAGGATATTTCTCTTTCTGATCTTGAGATGGTTCCCTCTCTTATTACGGATGATTGGAATACTTCCCTTATTTATCCTCCCTCCTCTACTGAAATTAAAGAAGTTGTTCAAAATCTAAATGGTGACAGTGCTGCTGGTCCTGATGGATTTAATGGTAAATTTTACTCGGTTTGCCAGGACATTATTGGTGCAGATTTCTGTAAAGCTATCTTGGAATTCTTTTCAGGATCTTCTCTCCCTAAAGCCTGGTCCATCACTCTCATTGCTACGATTCCTAAAGTTGACAGGCCTTCAACCTTCAAAGATCTTCGTCCTATAAGTTTATGTTACTTTTACTCTAAGGTTATCTCTAAAATTCTCTCATCTCAGCTTGCTCCTATTTTGCCGCATATTATCTCTGATAATCAAAGTGCTTTCACTAAAGGTCGAACCATCCAGGATAACATTCTTCTTGCATAAGAAATGATGAGTCATCTTGGAAAAAAGGTGATTGGTTCGAATGTGATCCTTAAGCTTGATATGGCTAAGGCGTTTGACATAGTCTCTTTGATTTTTCTTACTCGTGTCCTTCGAAAATTTGGTTTTCATGAAGTTTTCATCGACCTTATATGGAGGCTCATTTCAGAAGTTTTCATCGACCTTAAAATTTGGTTTTCATGAAGTTTACTCGTGTCCTTCGAATGTGATCCTTAAGCTTGACCTTCTTTCTCCTAGCCTTTTTATTATTGCTACTGAGGTTCTTAGTAGAAGTCTTAATCGTCTTCACAGTCTCGTTCCTTTTACGGTTTTTTCCACTACTAGTGGGTGTCCTGTGGTGTCCCATCTTGCCTTCGCTGGCGATATCATTATTTTTTTTTGTAATGGAAGTAAACTTCATTCTTCGTCATAAGGACATCATCAGGAATTATGAAGCCGCTTCGGGTCAACTTACTAACACCTCCAAGAGTTCTTTTTTCATTGGTCCTTCTACTGATGACAGTCGCTCTTCTTTTATCAATACCACGTTAGGATATAGTATGGGTTACCTTCCCATTATCTACCTTTGCTGTCCCCTATACTTTGGTCGTAAAAAGAAGCTATACTTCGACCCTTTGGTGCTGAAAATTCAAAATCGTATAAGTTCCTGGATGGGCTATTTCCTGGATGTTACAGGCCGCATCAATCTCATTAAGCCTGTACTTTCTTCCATCATAAGTTATCTTCTTGACGCTGTTGATCCTCCTGTCTTGTCTCTGTTAGTTCCATGATTGATCGTATGTTCTCCAACTTTTTTTGGGGCCAATTAGATGGTAAGAACAAAAGTCATTAGATTTCTTGGAACACCTGCTGCAGCCCAACTAATGAAGGTGGTATAAGGGTCATTTCCATGACTGATTTCTCTAAAGCTTATGGCCTTTACCTCTGTTGGAGGTTCCGTTCTGTCTCTAATATTTGGTCCAACTTCCTAAATGCCTGGTATTGCTCTCATTTACACCCCTGCTGCGGTACTTCCAAGGGCTCCCATGTTTGGAGGAGGATGCTTAAAGCTAGGGAGATTGATGAACCAAATATATTATGGATCATTGGCAAAGGTGATTGCTCACTGTGGCATGACAACTGGATTCCCAGAACTCGTATTGTTAAACCTGAAGGCTGTGATTTTAATTTTGTCCATGATATTCTTCTTGGCATGTCCCTCCATAATCCTTCTTTAGGAGCTACTCTCCCATCTCATTTAGTCTCCATTATTAAGGATCAATTCATCTCGCTTCAAGACGCCCCTAACCGCGCTTGCTAGACTGCCACTTCCCAAGGAAATTTCTCTCTTTCCTCAGCTTATTCTTTGCTCAAGAATCCTCGTCCTTTGTTGTTCTCTGCCAAATACATATGGAACAAACATCTGCCCAAAAAGATTAGTGTTTTCTTATAGTGTCTTTTCCTTTGAAAGCTTCCTATTGATGAAGGTCTCTGGAGTAAAGGCTTCTCTTTGGCCTCTAATTGTCACTTTTGTGAAGATGGGCATACGAAATCTTTTGATCATGTTTTTATTTCTAACAGATCAGCGCTCCAAGTTTGGTAATATTTTCACAACAAATTTAAGGTCCCTTTCCAGCCTTGTTTAATTCACCAGAGGTGTCTCTCTTGGTGGCTGCACCGAAATTCCCTGATCTTCTTTTTGCTCCCTTCGGTTATCCTGTGGCATATTTGGAAAGCTCGGAATCGAGCTACGTTTGAAGATCTCATTACTCCAGCGCATGTGATCACTCATAATATCAACGTTGATCTTAAAGACATTCTCCAGGCAGCTAATTTCTTCATCTCTGATTTATCTAGCTCTTCCCGTATTTCTTTTGGGAATTGCAAGCAAGTTACCGTTCAATCAGTTGCCTGGCATAAGCCTCCTATCGGTTTCTTTAAGTTAAATACTGATGGTACTAGTTGGGGTAATACATGTTGTAGAGATGGAGGTGGTATTATTCGCGACTCTTTGGGTAATTGTGTCTATGCTTTCTCTTCTTATTATGGTGTTTGCATCAATATGGTGGCTGAGATCCGGGCTCTTCATTTTGGTCTTTTGTGGATTCAAGATCATGGTTTGGGTGAGGTTATAGTTGAAACAGACTATAAGGTCATTTTCGAGTGCATTACCAAGGGCCATAATTTTCCTTGGGAACACTCCTACATTTTTCGTGGTATTCTCCAGCTCCAGGTTTCGGGTCATCTCATTTTTAGACACTGTTTTAGGGAAGCAAATTCAGTTGCTGATAGTCTTGCGAATTTGGCGTGTGATTCTCTTTCTCAGGCGGAGTTCCTTCTTCTCTCTAATATCCCTCGTCATATTCATGGTGTCATTAGTCTTGATGCTTGCAGCACCCCTCATGTTAGAATTTCTTAATTCTCTTTTCCTTTGTTATTTCCTTTTCGAGGTTCGGCTCCTTTGTCCTCCCATCTATAAGGGCAAGACTGGTTGTCCCCCTCAAGTCTGTATTTTTCCTTCAATCAATAAATTCTGACAGGGTTACGCCCCTGTTTCCTAAAAAAAACTTCTACTATAATGTAGTCACACACATGTGAAAAATGTCCAAATCAATTGGATGTAGTTCTGGATAAAGCTGCATTGGGAGATGCATTTGCCAAAATTGTAATTTTATGTTTACTTTTTCATCTTTTGTTTTTCTCAACAATACTCATCTCTCACAAATTCCATAGGTACTTTATTTCCCTAGGAGTATAGCTCTACTTTATTTCAAGTATTTACAAAACATGCCACTTAGAACCTTTCACACTATTTACCAAGGGAAGCCATTTTGCACATGATCAACCCATGAAATTCGAAGATTCATAGTCTGAAGAGAGAATGGCAACCAACCTTGTTCATAGGTAGCTCTTTTCCTTTAGATAGCTTTCACACTTTTCAAGGGAATTCATTTTTCTCAAGATCAACCTATGAGAACCTAAGTTCCATAGTACCAAGATAAAATGCTACACCCCTTCTACATAAGGTAGCTTTTTCCTTTGTGGACTTCAACTTTTTCTTTAAGGCAATAGAGGGAGAGTGAGTAATATAAACCTATAGTCACAATTGTATATTGAATACAACTCTCAAGCAAGAAGACAAAGCACATACATGTGAAACAATTGATCTAGAGTGCTCCCTAAAAACAAAATGCAAGGATACCATCTTTTTTTTTAAAACAAGTGTAAGGTCATATGGCACACATACCAAGAGATTTCCTAAGATTAATTAAACTCTCAAAATCTAGACTCTTAGTGATATATCAACCAATTGATTTTCAGTCCCAACATGTTCTATGCAAATCACACCTTGTTCAACCAAGTTTCTAATAAAGTGGTGTCTTATATCAATGTGTTTTGTTCTAAATTGTTGAACTGAATTTTTTGTTATACTTATTGCACTGATGTTGTCACAATACATGGTTAATACATTACTGTGTAGGCCATAATCCTTGATCATTTGATTCATCCATAAAAGTTTTGTGCACCTACTATCAGTTGCAATGCATTCAGATTCAGCTGTAGAAAGGGCAACACAATTTTGTTTTTTACTAAACCAATAAATCAAGTTATTACCCAAATAAAAACATCTACAAGATGTACTTCTCATGTCATCTATACTACCTGCCCAATCAGCATCACTAAAACCAACAAGGTTGGTATTAGTATGTTTTGTGTACCACAAACTCATAGTAGAAGTGTCACCAACATACCTAATTATACGTTTGACAGCTTTCAAATGAGAGACCTTTGGGTTTGCTTGATATCTAGCACACAAACACACACTATACATGATGTTTGGACGTGTGGCAGTCAAATACAACATGCTTCCTATCATGCTTCTATATAATGTATGGTAAACACTCTCAGAATTCTCATCTTTGCACAATTTGTTGGATGTACCCATAAGGGTTTTCTTTTTCTTTCCATTCTCAAGACTGAATTTTTTCACCAAGTTAATAGCATACTTGACTTGAGAGATGAACATCCCTTCAAGCATTTGTTTTACTTGAATACCAAGAAAAAAAGTTAACTCCCCTACCATACTCATTTCAAATGAAGATGTCATGCAATTCACAAATTCTTTTTCTAAGGACTTAGAAGAGGACCCTAACACAATGTCATCAACATAGATTTGTGCAATCAAAATGTGTTTGTCTTTTCTTTGAATAAAAAGTGTTTTGTCCACCTCACCCTTCTTAACACCACTTTTCACAAGATGGTTTGTAAGTCTCTCATACCAAGCTCTAAGAGCTTGTTTGAGACCATACAATGCCTTTTTCAATTTAAAAACATGATTTGGTTTATGGGGGTCCTCAAAACCTTTTGGTTGTTTTACAAAAACTTCTTCTTCCAAAATACCATTTAAAAAAGCATTCTTCACATCAATTTGTTGAAGTATCAAGAAAGCATGCAATGGCAAGAAGAAGACGTATGAACTTAATGCGAGCTACAGGTGCAAAAGTTTCATCAAAATCCACCCCCTCAACCTATGTGTACCCTTGAGCCACAAGTCTTCCTTTATTTATAATTATCTCTCCCACCTAATTTGATTTGTTTTTTAAAATCCACCTTGTCCCAATAACATTTACAGAGGTGGGTCTAGGTACAAGGAACCAAACATCATTTTTAGAAAATTGATCAAGCTCATCTTGCATAGCATTGATCCAACATTCATCTTTTAAGGCTTCATGCACATTTTTTGGTCAATAGAAGACACATAGCATGATGCATGAAACTCTTCACATTCAAAAGTAGATAAGCAAGCTAATTTCCTATAGTCAAACTTATCTTTCTTCCTAGTTGACTTACCATCATGTACATTACCTATTACTTGAGAAGATGGATGAACTTTCTGAATACGACTGGAAATATTATGGCTACGCTCAGTCACACTGGAATGTGTTTCAGGTTGTTTAGTTTCTGTTTCAGTATCCTCTGAGTTTCTGACTAATGCATCTTTCGGTATAACTTATGATGCAACTGCATCCAAAGCTACATTCGGAGCTGCATTCGGAATTGCATTCGCATTTACCGAGTTTTCAGAACTTGCAGAAGCTGTATTTTCTAGAATTGGAGCAGTGTTTGTATCTCCAGTAGTTGCAGAATCTGAAGGTTGTGCATTTGTCTCACGATCACCAAAATCTAGCAAACCTGAAACATCATCCACAATAGTTTTGTGGCCAATATTTGTTAAATCATAAAAAAAATATTATTCATAGACTCCATAATAGTTATAGTTCTAAGATTAAATACCCTATAAGAACGACTATTAGTGGAGTATCCCGTAACAACACACTTGTCACTTTTTGAGTCAAATTTTGAAAGATGGTCCGTATCATTAAGCAGATAACACACACACCCAAAGACATGAAAATATTTTAAAGTAGGTTTGTTCCCTAGTAAAATTTCATAGGGTGTCATGGTGCTACCTAGTCTCAAGTAAACCCAATTTCCAATATGACAAGTTGTGTTTAGGGCTTCTGCCCAAAATCTCTTTGACAAATTCTTGGAAATTAACATTACCCTAGCCATTTCTTGTAATGTCCTATTCTTTCTTTCTGCCACTCCATTTTGTTGTGGAGTTTTAGGAGCTGAGAATTCATGAGTTATGCCATTAGAATCACAAAAGGTAGAAAAAGATGAATTTTCATATTCCGTGCCATGATCTGATCTAATTCTAGTAAGCTTTAGATCATACAGGTTCATCACACAGGTATACCATATTTTGAAAGTCTAAAAAATGTTTGATTTTTCTTTTAAGAACACAACCCATGTATATCTAAAGAAGTCATCAACACACACAAAGGTATACTTTTTCTTACCTAGACTCTCTACCTCAATGGGACCCATGAGATCAGTGTAGGTCATCTCAAGACATCTAGATGTGAAACAATGAGAAGTGGGAGAATGAGAGGCCTTAGTTTGCGTACCTTTTCGACATGGTCCATACACTTTCATGAAATCCTTATTCAAACTAGGTAACCTTTTTACAACATCATGTTTCACAAGCTCATGAAGCTTACGAAAACTCATATGTCCTAACTTTTGATGCCATAAATCTGTGACATCCATGCTAGCACTTTGACAAGTTTGTACATTATTGTACATATAGCAGTTATCTGATGATCTTGTACCTATCAATAAGCACTTGTTAGTTTGATCAAACATTTCACATGAATTTTTATCAAATCTAACCTGAAGATCATCATCACACAGTTGGCTTATACTTATGAGATTGGTCTTAAGACCTTTAACATGATAGACATTTGTAAGCTTAGGTAGACCATCTACATTTAAAGTACCTCTACCAACTATCTTGCCTTTAGCACCCCCTCCATGGGTCACAGATCCTCCATTGATGTTCTCATAGTTTTTCAAGTTCTCAATAGAACCAGTCATATGTCTTGAACACCTACTATCAAAGTACCAAGATCCAGCAATGTGAGATTTCAAAGATGTGAATGTAACGTTGCAACATTCTGAATCAGGCCATTTTGCACCAGGGCATATATCAAATGGTTCACAATACTTATAGTTAGCATTTTTGTAACTCCCTTTGGGTACCCACACTTTTTCTGGAATTTTTTGGCTGATGTAGCTTCGGATGCAGCTGTATTAGGTGTTGCATCTGGTTACGAACTAGGTATGCTTGCCTGACCTCCTCAGCATGGTCTGCCTTTTCAGGTAACAAAAGGGCTGGATATGTCCAGAATTGTGGCAGTAATGACACACAAAGTTTCTTTTTCTAGTTTTAGGTTTTTCAAAGAAATTTGTTTTTTGAAAAGTGTGTGTAGACTACTGTTTTGCACTACAAGAAAATTGGGTATTTGGGACGGCCAAAAACCATCCCAAATACTGTCAAAACCGTCACAAAAGGTATTTGGGACGGAATTGGGATGGTTTTGGCTCCCTCCCAAATACAAGGGTGCCAAATACATTTGTCTCGGGGCAAAACCGTTCCAAAAAGTATTTGGCACGACAAAGGTGACGGTTGGACAGGGTGGTGCCATTTAACAAACATTTGGGACGATTTTTTATGAAACGTCGCAAATAGTATTTGGCACGGTTTTGATGCCGTCCCAAATAGTATTTTGGCACGGTTGGGTTGCCCTCCCAAATAGTAATTGGCACGGTTTTAGTTGCCTTCCCAAATAGTA
Organism: Codonopsis lanceolata; assembly: GCA_013146195.2. Taxonomy (NCBI): domain Eukaryota; kingdom Viridiplantae; phylum Streptophyta; class Magnoliopsida; order Asterales; family Campanulaceae; genus Codonopsis; species Codonopsis lanceolata. Next base: position 25,912,347 of record CM028384.1, on the reverse strand, counting down.
TTGGGGACGGTTGGCGTGTCCTCCCAAAAAGGTTTTAGCACGGTTAGGTTTGCCCTCCCAATAGTAATTGGCACGGTTTTGTTGCCCTCCCAAATAGTATTTGGAACGGTTGTGTTTGGCCTCCCACGTAGTATTTGGCACGATTGATGCCCTCTCAAATACCATTTGTGACCAATTATTTTTGTATTTGATAATCGTTTTAATATGAGATGGCCACCATTTTTTTCAAGTTTTTATTATTATGCCAACCATTTGTTGGAGTCAAATATATGCTAATTATCAAATGAAAAACAATTACATTTTATAGAAATGAATTAAAGTCATAACACACAAACTAATTATATAGATATGTTTCTAATTGGTACCCAATTAGTCAAAAGCATAACCTAAAAAACATTCAAAATTACATAAAAGTACAATAAAAAAACATTGTATATAGATCAACTACCCTTCAAAAACTAAATTTAATTTCAATAAGTGTCCTTCCTATACAAAAGTGTCTATTGAAATAGACAGATCAAGTCGTCCATCATTGAAATAGCTAGTTCAAGTCATCCATCTCGTGAGTTGGTCCGAGCCCACAACAAAAATTATATAATTAGCACGAGATGTATCCTCATTATTTGCTTTCATCTAATTACAATACAAACCAATTATATTCAATTACACAAAACACCAAGTAAAGACAATTACACAACATAAACACCAAGTAAAGACAACTATTTAGGAGAAATATCATTCGGAAAATGACCTGTTCAATTCAAATCCCTTTAATAGGTCCCTTATTAATTACACTCTATTTAACACCCACACACACTATCACCCTGCCATCTACATACACAACTCTATTTTTTTTTTGCATGCATGGCAAATATATAGGTGTAGTATATGTGTGTATCTAATACTGACATAAAGAGAGAGAGAGAGAGAGAGAGAGAGAGAGAGAGAGAGAGAGAGAGAGTACAGATACATTAATAAGGGTCTTGGTTTGGCAATGGGGCTGCTAAGAAGGTGGTTACGGGAATGGGGTTGGGTATTAATAAGGGTCGTGGTTCGACAATAGAGACCAAGAGGATACCAGGCAGTGTGGGCTTCACAAATAGTTGGGTTCGTGGCAGGCTTGGAAAAGAGAGCAGGCTGTGGGCTTGGAAGAAAAGGTTTTGCATAGGGTTTGCATGGTTCGATATGTATGGGAGCACTATGAAGGTTATCCATGTGCGTGAAGCTAGGAAGGAGGGCAACATCAATACAATGGGATGAAGACTCTTCCTGTTAAAGTTCTAGTTTAAGTTTACTTGTTTAAAATAAAGGTCCTTAAAGGATTATAGATTAGTTTCTTTACTTTCCTAGATAGATTAGATGTTTGTTGTTAGTTTCCTTAAAGGGTTATCCATGTGTGATTGTGACCGACCTGCTGTCCTTACTTTTTCATTTGCAAGCATTGAAGATGTTTTCTCGAGAAAAAGTAGAGTTAGCTACAAACTTTGGTGTTACCTAACGGAGGATGCTCAATTTTGGGTCAAGGATACCCCAGGATATGTTTAGGAGTGTGAAGCTAGTCTTAAGTGGCTTTATGTGAACTGCACTGACTAGTATTATCAGCATCATGCGATGTTTCAGTGCTGATCAAAACTTACTAGCTAAGAGTAAACATGATATAATCTGTTCTATTTCCTTGGCTTTTTTCATTCAAATAAATGACTTGAGCACTATGTATTTACTTTTATTTTGTTCTTATGCAACACCTCAAGGACAGGAGCAGAATGGTGCAGGTTTCACTGGCGCTTCACGAAGTTTTGCTAACCTGACCGAATTTTGAGACACAATACAGAGAGCCCATACCATTTATCATATCACTACAGTACAGGGAACTTATTATGAATAAATAAATTTTACTTAGCTTATGTCCAAGGAATTTGGCATAGGATCGTGGCATATAGCCCTCTTGGTTGTAATCTGTTAGTTTGGCCTTGGCAATTTGATGGATACGTGGTTCATGATGGTAGACAGAATTCCTATGTGGTAAAAAAGAATGGTAGGAGGTTCAAGCTAAAACCTTCACCGCCTACAAAAACTGATAAGCCTTCGCAATCTACCATGCAAGTTGCTTCTATCACGAGTCTCAGTTATGGAACAAATAGGGTGGGCAGCAGGTTGGGGACTGTCAAGATGCAAACTGAACAACAAGGACAAGACATGGAACTCCATACAAGTAACATGATTTTGATCTCTTCAACTCAGAATTTTCCGTACGAAAAATTTGGGTTAAAGCCCAATCAGTATGTGGTAATTAGAAAGAAAGAAGCTGGGCATTGGGTGGAGTTTTCAAACTATCTTGCCTTGTTCATGACACACAAAGAAGAAACGGTTTTAGAAGATAGAAAAAATGGAACAATTTAGGAAGATGGCGGCGAGTTTGAGGTTGTGATAACGCAAGGAGAACAACAAGACCGAGATATCAAAAAAGAAAAAAATATAGGTTGGAAATTTTGAGACAAATATTGTTTAAAAAACTCTTTCCTCCAATATTTTTCTTATGAGGGGCTGGGATTTAGACTCAATCAATTCATGTTACTAAGCACGGAAGAAGCTACAGGTTGGACTAAATTTCTCATCAAGTTCACCTTGTGCTGTAATCACAAAGGTAAAGTAGAGGAAAAGCGAGGGGATACAGAAAATTCAACAAGTGTTCTTAAGGTGGGCAATATGCAAGGCTGAAACTGTGGGTTGTGAGTTAATGTGAGCCGAAGATCTGCTGGAAATTGCAAGATCAAGGGGCAGCACATTGGGGCTCGAATTGGTATGGGAAGATTACAAGGAAGTCATAAAATTGCAAAAGCCATGAATGTTTTGACAATTGAACTACCAAACACACTAAAGCAGGTCCCATCCTGATACATATGGGGATGCCAATATTCCTAATTGGAAAGAACTCATAATGAAGTTGTTGGAGAAGGAGGATATAGGTTGGATTGATAAGACAACAGGGATGGAATTTCCAGGTAGGAGGGCTGGACCATCAGTTGGCAAGTATATGAGTTGGACAGAATTTTCATTTGCCTTTTACTTGTTCATGAGACAAAAAGGAAAGTATCATACGGGGCTGTTACAAACAAAGACATAAAGTTCAGAACAGCTGTGGTTCGAAAAGGACATCATGGGAGTGTTTTAACAAGCAACGAAGATGCAAAGTCGAAAAAGGAAGCGGCAGCGGGTATCACAAGAGTTAGAGTCATGCTAGTCCTTTCCAATGCACTCCTGGATGCATTTTTCACTTCTCTTTCAAAGACACTAGAAAAGCTACAGGTCTCATTTCTCGCTCACTTTTTATTAAAAGGAGGTTTAACAAATTATTTAAGCCAAAGCATTTACATATAACAACAAAACATTGGTGCACACCCATCAAACGAGGGCACCCCAACACAACATTTACGTACAGCAAAAAAATAATAGCTTACCTCTGCTCGAATATTAGCATGTGAAGTCCTTCCGGTCCTGTGTGGGAACTCGAGTTGCTTATGATTTGCAGAATTACGTTCAGCTTCAGCCTAAAATACAAATCATATTCACATCACATAAGATATAAGCTTGAGTACATCAGCCATGCAAAGACCTAAAGTGGATGTACCTATAGTATATACAAAGAAACAGCTACCAAAGGAAAGAAAAGCAAAAGGAAGTCAGAACCCACCAATGTTTATTATGCACAATCTGAGTTATTTCATGTTTTGGTCGCACATAATTTTGGCTAAATGAAATGCAGAAACTATTAAGAATTTTCTTACATGAAGCATGACCACTTGGGAAGATTTTATGTCCTTCCCTTATATATTTATCTTTACCATGGCATATTACGTCATCAAAACTATCATAATTCTTCAAGTAATAACAATGAAAGAAACACAACAAATATTAACAGCACATCATTACTCCAAGTGAACAGAAATTCTAACAATGACTCGTTTCGTAAACTAATTTTATGGTGCATTTTCCACGTCGGTCAGTGCTAGCAAACTCTGCCAATCATAGTACTCGTACAATTCTCAGTGTGTTTCCATATATATTAAACAAGTAATACTAGGTGTTTCCATATATACAACTAATTTTAACTTCCTTAATCATCAAAAACATGTGGGTACTCAAATGAGAATTATGCAGATGAAATACAATTCACATATTTGACAACATATTTGAAATGCCACTGCTGGCTTGAATTGAAAACAAACAAACTTAGGAGTTAGGACTAGCATCCTTAGTCCTTCCCTAATTAGTAATTACCACTGCTGACTACTGGAAATATTTATTAAAGGTATAAAGTAGAGTTGAAGAAAGTGTGCTAGACTTAAGCTGTGAAAGTAAAGAAAAGAAAAGACTGTCTAAATCATGAAACTGTTTAGACCATCTTTCTAACAACTTAAGCGAAACTTGGAGTCCAATGGACTCTTAATGCTTTCTTTTGAGTTGCTTCATGCTGTAGACATAATTTGTTGCACTGAAATGTTTCCTGGATGGACTGTCATGAGTTTGAAACAGAACCAAAATGATTGTATCTCGATAATAGATCAGTAGTTGCCTAGTGCTAAGGACAATGATGCCTTCAGACGTAGACCAATATGAAAATTCTAATTAGGCACTTTAATACGTTTTTTCTTGGTTTTGAATGAGAGTGAATGGACAGTGATCGAACCCCTACCATCATATGGTCAATGACAGGACACAGAAGGTGGAATATATATCAGTCTTATCTTTGGAATCAACCTCACTAACGTTGTAGTAACATGTACAAAGCACATAAAATTAAGACAAAATCCGTCTTTTACCCTCAATGCATATAATTATTTTTGTTTTACAGGGGATAACACTATTGATGGTCAAGGGGCTATCTGGTGGGACAAATTCAGATCCACGCTTAGATTTAAAAGGTAACATAATAGACAAGTACGAAGGAATAGGCATAATTTACACAACATTGTAATAGCAGCATAATTGATTGCACGGGAATGCCATGATCTCTAACCCTGCCATCACATCATAAATACAATAAGTAAATTGCTAGCTAGGAAAGAAATTGAGAACAAATATAGAGTTGAGGGGCAATTCAAAATCTTACTTGTATCCCTATATTTGTTGCAAAGATGAGTGAGCTGTGTGTAGTTTGTATTTGAATAACCAATGTACCATTGTTGCCATCAATTTAAAACAAACCCATGTGAGCAACAGGTAAATAACATAATCATATCAATAAATATTAGTGACAATGACTTGTTACATTTGATTCTATTTAAGTTTTAACTTAACAACAATACGATACAATAGTTCAACATTATGGGTTATAGGGCTACAGAAACAATCTTATGGGTGGTTCTAGGGCCCCAAGACCCTGCAAGTGGAGAATTAGCACAGAGTTAAAAGCTAAACAAGAGTTCTATCACATTGAGCGTTAGATCTCAAAAACAAAAACATCAGCATTTTTCCTCTATTGTTCAGTCCTCTATAGGAATCAAACAAGTTATCTTGCAGAAAAAATCCACAAAGTGAAATCTTAGAAATTGTGAAGGCCTAAGACACTGGAATAACCAATGAACATGGATATATAGAAACTCAAACCATAAACATAAAATAAATAGACCAGTTTAGTAAATTAATCAAAAATAAAAAAAAGGAAACAAACGGTTTCCAACTTGCATTTACTAAAGAATACAATTAGGAAAGCCTATAAAGAAAAGACATAAACAACACGAAAAATAAAATAAAATCATAAATCATCATCATCACAAGCAGTAGAAGTAGGAGCAACAATCGAATCAAGAGGCATGATGATGAAAGAAAAGAAATACGAATCAAGAGGCATGATGATGAAAGAAAAGAAATACTAAGCTTTAACTTTACTATCAATCAGCTTTAAAATCAATCGACATTACAAAAGTTTAATACTTATCCTATAACAAACATTGCAACCCATAAGTTACATTACAAAAGTTTAATACTTATCCTATAACAAACATTGCAAAAGTTAAGGTGCCAGTTTTATTAGAATATGTAATGTTGCCATTTGGGTGTTTAAGAACCTAACTCTCAGTCCCCTCAATCTAAAATTCAATACACTAACCGACATAACACATCAAAACCTAAGCAATAACAAAAATAAGTATACAAATTAATCACTAAATCATACAAATGTAAAGTAAATGTATAGCTAAATGAGCAAACAGAGTAAATATAGAAAGAAGGCAAACCTGTTCGCAATGAATTTGACATTATTGAAAAAAAAACTCTTCGAATCTTATTTGGGTTACGAATTTGTATGAGTTCTCATTGTACTAGGGTTTGGGTAACATACTTTTTGATCGTCGGAAGGAAATTGTCCAATGAAGTTTAGGTTCAGGGTCAGGGAGAGCTCGTCAAATGGAAGCCTATACTACGGCCGTCATCTGCTACTAGCTCGGTGCCGCTGCCGTGGTGTCCTACGCCGTCAACTAAGCTGTTGGGGTCACGAGTTTGAGCCAAGAAAACTACAGAGGAAAAAGAGATATAAGTGGTGGGAGGGGATAATACGGAGAAGACGAAGACATAGGCTTACCATGTCTACTGCAATGCCGAGAGAGAGAGAGCCCGAAAGCAAGAGTGTGCTGAGATTAGCCGCTCTATCCACTCAATTCTGGGAAGGAAAACCTAGGTGGGGGAAAATTTTTGGGGACAACCTATATATGTGGAGAGAATGTTGGGGGAAAACCTGTGGGTGGGAGAGGAACGCGAGAGAGTAAAATAAGATGTTTCCGAAAATATTTTTACGATCTCTTTAATTTGGAACCGGAGAGAGGAATTTAGTACGGGCTTTGCACAAGTGTCCTAAAAACACTAGTATTTGGGTCGGCTATTACAAAACCATGTCAGATACCAAGTAATTGTGACCGCTAACTCTCCCTTCCCGAAAAAAAAGTATTTGGGACCATTTTTTGGCCCTCCCAAATAATGGGGGTCACAAATAGTCCTTTTTCTTGTAGTGTTAGTTTAGAAGTTGTACCTTCACCCTCCTTAACAAATGTTTTTGGCATGAATCCAAGTCCAGACTTACCATTATTTCCAGACTTCAACATATCATCAAGTTTGTATTGACTGGAATTCCATTTTGCCACGGTCTCATTTGTTTTGTTAAGTTCTTCTTTCAGATTTTCATGCTCTACATCCTTCTTGGTAAGCAAACACTCCAATCTAGTGATGCACTCTTTCTGATCTTCATTCACTTTCTTGAGTGTTTTATTCGTCTTTCCAAATATCGTAACTTGAAGAGCCCTCTTTCCCCAATCATTGTACAACTCTTTATAAGCATCCAACAGTTCTATTTCAGATTCTGCAATATCTTCAGTGATGGTAGAGTTAAGTCAAAGAAAGTCATCCCAGCTTCTATCCGATGTAGCTTCCGATGCAGCTGCACCTGGAGATGCATCACCCAAAAAACCTGCAAGATTAGTCTAAACATTGTGTACAGCTGTGAGAGTGATGAGATCACATGGATCTTCATCATCAGTGTCACTCATAGTAGTAGAAAAAGTTAGACCCTTCTTTCTCAAAGTATTAGCACGTTGATTAGCATAATGACCAAACCCTTGACATTCCCTACACTGAATATAATCAATATTTTTCCACTATAAGTAGATTTTGTAGCAAAAGGATTGGTAAAAGGTTTTTCAGGAGTTTGAAAAGAGTTTTCTTTGGGAACAAACTTACTAGGCTCAGGTTTAAAGAAGGTTTTGGAATTTGAAGATGAAGTTCTATTTTGCCCTTTGGCTTTCAAAATGTTTTAAAACTTGGTAGTTAAAAGAGCCACATAATCTTCTCCAAAGTCAGATTCTTCAATTTCTTTGTGTAATTAAAGTAGATCAGGAGAAACATCAATAACAGAAGGCAAAGCAATGTTTTTCACAGAAGGACTAGAAGATGATGCACCTTTGCCTTTTTGCTTAATTTGTTCATTGAGGTTTAATTCAAAGTTTTGGAGAATACCAGCAAGTCTGTCAGAACCCATTTTATCAATATCATGAGCTTCCTCAATAGCACAAATTTTGGTATTAAATCTTTCAGGAAAATTGCGCATCATCTTGCTAACAAGACGATCGTTGGTGATAGGATCACCTAATGCAAGAGCAGAATTAGACATATCAAGCAACCTACCATAGTAAAACATGATATCCTCGATTTCATTCATTCTAGTGTTCTCAAATTGTGTCGTAAGCAGTCTAAGTTTTGAAGCACGAACACTGGCATGACCTTCAAATAAAGTTTGAAGGGCCTCCCACACATCTTTAGCAGATTCATAATTAGCAATCACCCTAAAAGTGTTGGCATCTAAAGCTTTGTATATGGCTGAAAGAGCCTTTGAATTAAAAGAGGTTGTGTTTTTATCTTCAGTGGTCCAATCTGCTTCTTTAGTGATTTTAACATCACCATCATTATCAGTAGTCTTAGGTGGAGTCCAACGATTTCAAACAACAAGCCACGTTCTTTCATCAATTGATTTGATGAATATACGCAACTTAACTTTCCAAATTGAATAATTCACATTAGTTAAGGTAGGAGGACGAATAACATTCTCATATTGAGAATCCATCATGGGTACAACCAGAATCAACTCTTAGTGTCGTCGAGAGGAGACTCTAACACCAATTGAAAGGTCAATAGTAGCTAGGATTCAAGGAATCTGTCAATGCGGCTCGTGATGTAACTTGTACTATAGCTACACCCGGAAGTGCATTGACCAGAAAGTCAAATATATAAACAGTGGAAGACTTTAAACAATTAAAGCAATAATAAACATAGAAGTTTATCAAACAATCTACAAGCTATGCTTTTAGATCCAACCTTATGGCCAAAAAGATTTTACTAAAAAGAATTATGTGTTTAACAAAACAAACTGTGAAATCACCAAAATACCAAAGCTTTCATAAGACAACAAGTCTTGGAGAGGAAAAGCCCACAAAAACAAGGCATAGAAAACATGGAATTAAAAAACAAGCTTCCTAGAAACTAGGAATTCAATCAGCAACAGCAGCAATGTAGTTCACAATGAAGCTACACCCGGAGTTTCATCCAGTTTTCCAGAAACAGCAATGATCTCTATTTTTCTCACAATCTGAATGGTGTAATCTCTATATGTATTCTGCTCTGCGTCACTCTTCTGTACGCCATACCCCATATATATATGTTGGTGGAGACCTAAAATATAATTAGGAAACAAAAGACTCCAAGAAACTAAAGGATTAGGAAACAAAGGATTTAGATTCCATAATCAATTAAACCACCTTTATTACACAGATTTTATTACCAAGTTTATGGGCTCTTTGAGAGTTTTTAGGAAATGATTAAATATGGCAATTTTTTTTTTTTAAAGAAAGGCTAAAACAAGACCAAAAATAGGATATGCCTATTTTGTCCTTACACTGTGCACACCAATGAGTGGAGTGAGGCCCACTTAACTCTCAAAACCGTGCATCATGTTTGACTGCACTCTTAGGGTTGTAGGTCCTAATCGTTTCCCTTTTGTTGAATTCCTTTGCAAGTTCACGGTTGCCATGAACCATCAATCATCATTTACCAACCCGCACCGTAAGAAATCCCCAAACAACCCCTTTTTGCATTATGGAAAGAAGTATACCATGCCTAAAATGCTTAACTCCCAACTTTGGATAATTCTTTCATGCACATGCATCAAACTCCCCTTTGTAGAGAAGAATTTCCCTCAATTCTTGAACGTGCTTATTCTCAAGACAAGGAACATATCCATTAACGAACTCACAACTCCAATGTGCACCACATATCAAGACTTACTTTGAGTCGTTTGTAGTACATAATAGAATTCGTTTGAGATCCCCTATGCAATGTGCATCACCCTTGACCTTCTTCGTTTCCCCTATCAAAACATTTCCTAAACCCGATTCTTCCTTGCCATCCCCTCATGTGAGTTTGGACCCTAACAACTTGGCCTTTGTCATTGCTAAATTCAAATACTCCCTTGTTATTTTATCGGTCCCATTTATGGACCAAAATCTTCCACGTGCTTCTCGAATCATAAATTTTCTTATTGAACATTTTAGAATACATACTTGATTCCCTTTAACAAGGAATTCTTCTTGCAGCACATAACTCCGATTTGTTCCCCTTTTGCAATCAAGTATAATGGATCAAAAATCTGGATCTTCTTTGTAATACACCACACACTAGTTTAAACCCTAGTAATTTGGCATTCATCACGACTAGCATTGAATATCTCCTCGACAAAGCATCCACAACCACATTACTTTTTCCATCCTTATATTTTGAAGAAAAATTGAAGGATTGTAGAAATTTAACCCACTTTGCGTGCCTCATTTTTAGTTTATGCTGGCCAAGTTTATACTTCAACGCCTCATGATCTGAACGGAGAATAAAGTAACTTGGTCTCAAATAATGATTCCTGATATGCACCAAAATATTAGTCCTGAAAAGATAGTTCAAAAGTGTACTCCAAAATTATATTTAGAAGATTAGACCAAATGCAAACTTGAAATGGAGCCCGAGCTCGTATCTAAAGGAAGGCCCAAAGCCCCAAACCCAATTATGTAAAGGTATATATTTTTTATATAAAAGGTGGAGACTTCTTGCAAAAAGACTTCGGTCTCTCTTCTCCTGAAAAAAAGAGAAAAAAGCAACCATATTATTCTCTCTCACGTTTACACAACCCCTCCATTTTCTATTTTAATTGATCATACATATTACATATACTAATTATCATATCGGAGGGTTTGGAGGGACGCCCTCATCCGCTCACGGTGCTTCGTTTTGCAGACATAACAAATCATATATCCTACCACGATGACCACCGTCAAACCATGACTCCAGTGACCCCGATATGACGCTCAGACACGACACGATGTTGTTAAAAGGCCCGGCAGTGTAGTGTTGGTTTTTGTTTTAAGATCAACGAGATTATATCTCTGTCCTTAAGACAAACACTAGAAGCCGTATTCTAGATCTGCACGACGTGAATCTAGTGAGTCTCCCAGGATATTGATCTTACGTGATTGGTTGTTTGGCAGATCTTCAAAACTTCAATCACCAACGAATGTAACCATTGCTGTAATCTCTGTAGGGCAGAAGGGAGTAGAAAAGAGAGCAGAATTTTTCGATACCAAAAAATCTGTTTGAAGGCTGTATTTAAATGGCGCTTGGGAACGGTTGAAAGCAAACAGCCATCCTGCTCAAACAGAACAATCTTTGGGATGACAGCTTGGCGCGATTATGTTACCGACAATTGCTCTCGGGTGGCGCGAATTTCGAACTCTGAGGTTCATGCCGAAAAGGGTCACACACCAAATGAACCGTTAGCAAAAAGATAGGTTCGAGCAGCAAGCAGCCGGCCGACCCGACCGACCAACCAACCAACTTGCCAGCCGGCCGGCCGTCGGGAGCGGGCGGCGGCAGGCGGCAGCGTGTGTTTGGACCTACACCTAGGTAGGTCTTACCTCCTACACAAAGTGTAGTGGCCCAAGGGCACCGAAAGTAAAGCCTCAGCTCTACCTTATAAGGTAGAGCTTGTTTCATTTGTTCCCAATGTGGGATTCCCACATTATACACCTACATAACTTAGTTTATTCAAGCTATTGGAAACCAAGTTTCCAACAATCCCCACATTAAATAAGATATCATGTAAGTTGATGGCATATTGATATTTAGAGATACAACCGAGAGTAGCTAGAGTGGAAGAGGTGGCTTTTGGCTTTGAACCTTTCCTTATGAGTTACTATCGGGAAGACTTACTAATCAGTGACTGGTGTGTCTTGAACTGACTGGTGTTTGATGTCAACCAAGACAATAGTATTCACAAAGCTGCCCTCAAACAACGTTTGATTCTATGTTTGTGTTCATTTTGGCCTGAGCGCTTCACAGTTACGTGAATGTTGTTAGAAAATTTTGCCTCGAAATTTCCATAAGATCGGCCGATCTTACATTCACATAGGTGATTTCTTATAAGGGTGTATCTGTCGGTACCAGCTTGATCAAATCAAGTCACAAGAATCATTAAAAGCGGTGCTTATCCTAAACCGTGACAGTAACACTAGTGTTTTCACCATAGGAATGAGTAGGAGTGTGAGTCCGTTAGTGTTAACAGTGAGATCAATTAGTTTGGTTGTCCCTTTGAACCTAGACCATGGGGTTGCCAATCAACTAGGTGGGGTTTTCCGCTAAAGGTTCTCTTTATTTCATAGGCTTGAGGCCCATTTCCTTCGATGAACTGCATACTAACTCTCTGGACAATCCTTTAGTTAATGGATCCGCTAGGTTGTCCTTAGATCGAATATAATCGATGGTGATCACGCCATTGGAGAGTAGTTGCCTAACGGTATTGTGTCATCGCCTTTATATGGCGGGACTTACCATTATACATGTTATTTTGTGCCCTTCCAATTGCGGCTTGTCGCAATGGATGCATATGGTGGCAGGCCTGTGGCCATCTTTGCCGAATATTTTCAAGGAAGTTACGTAACCATTCGACTTCCTCACCGCTTTATCTAAGGCGATAAATTCGATTCCATAGTAGACCTTGCAATGCAAGTCTGCTTTGGAAGATTTCCATGCAATGGCACCGCCACCAGAGTGAATACAAATCCACTTTGTTGACTTGGAGTCGTTAGTATCGTAAAATCCAGCATCACCGTATCCTTCAATAATCGCCGGATACTTGGAGTAATGCAACCCGTAGTCCTTAGTGTATCGAAGATATCTAAGAGTCCTTACAATGGCTTTCCATTGATCGGGCCGGATTACTTGTAAACCGATTCAATCGGTTAACCTTTGCTTGCGCGAGGTCGGCGCGTGCGGTTCGTAAGATACATCAGACTTCCAATGATTCGAGAGTATTCAATTTGAGATACGCCTCGTGTAGGTTCTTTTGAGATGAAAGTTAGGGTTCGATTGGAGTCTTAGCAATGCTTGTATCACCGTTGCTAAATTTCTCTAGCAATTTCTCAATATAATGAGATTGTGATAAAATTATCTCCTCGGATGTTCTAGATATTTTAATACCTAGGATGACATCAGCTAACCCTAAATCTTTCATGTCAAATCTTGGCCAACATCTTTTTGGTGTCTTTGATCATGTTATTATTGCTACCAATAATTAACATGTCATCAACGTAGGCAGATAATGACGTAACCTTGTTGTGTATTTTTAGCGTATACACACTTGTCACATTCATTAGTCTTGAAGCCATTAGCAAGTATAACATCATCAAAACGTTTATGCCATTGTTTTGGTGCTTGCTTTAGACCGTATAAAGATTTGACCAGTCGACAGACCTTAGTTTCATTGCTTGGAGCAATAAAGCCTTACTGATGTTTCATATAAATTTCTTCTTCAAGTTCACCGTTGAGGAAAGCGGTCTTGACATCCATTTGATGTATCTCGAGACCGTGTAGTGCCTGAAAGGCAATTAGTAGGCGAATTGAAGTAATTCGAATGCGGAGCAATAGGTGTCAAAATAATCAACACCTTCCTTTTTGATTAAAACCCTTGGCGACTAGCCGGGCCTTGTATTTATCAATGGACCCATCGGGTTTTCAATTTTCGTTTGAAGACCCATTTACACCCTAGGGGTTTGCAACCTTTGGGAAGGTCGACGAGCTCCCGTGGTGTGGTTTTGCATAATGGAAGATATTTCGCCGTTGACGGCTTCCTTCCATTGTGGAGCCTCGGGAGTAGACATTGCTTCCTTGAGCGTGCGTGGTTCATTATCCACGAGAAACGTGGTCACAAAGTCAGTCCAAAGGTCTTACTCGTGCGAGCTTGTTTGCTTCGACGAGGTTCATCAATGTCTTCATCTTTGATGAATACCTTGATCAATAGCCATAGGAACTATTGCTTGTGAGGTGTTATCTTGTTCGTCAATTGACCAAGGAAATGAGCGTTTTCAAGTATCAACTTTTAGAGGAAAGATAGCTTCAAAAAAGCGTGGCATTTCTTGATTCCATAACGGTATTCACCTCGATTTCGGATTATCGATTTATGGACTAAGAACCGATAGGCGCGCTATGGGTTGCATAACCAATAAAAGTACAATCCACGGTTTTGGAACCGATTTTAACCTTTTTAGGTGGTGGGACACTACTTTAGCTAGGCACCCCCACACTTTGAGGTATTTGTAGGATGGTTTTCGACCATGCCATAATTCATAGGCGTTTTGTCCAATTTCTTGTGGGGAAGCTTGTTTAACAAGTAATTGGCGGTGAGCACCGCCTCCCCCACATTTCGCTCTGTAGACCGGATTGAAGCAATAATGCATTCATCATTTCCTTTAAGGTTCGATTTTTCTTTCGGCAATCCCATTGGATTGTGGGCTATATGGGGTGTAACTTTGTGAATAATCCCGTGGTCGGCCTGAGAAGTCTTTGAAGGGAAACACATATTCGCCTCCTCGATCAGACTTAAGAATTTTTATCTTCTTTGAAAGTTGATTCTCGACTTCGTTTTTGTAAAGTTTAAAAGCTTCGAAGGCTTCAACTTTACTTTTTAAGAGATAGAGATGACAAAACCGGTACAATCATCAATAAAGGTGATGAAGTATTTGTTTCCGCCATAAGATTCTATGGATTTTAAGTCACATAGATCACTATGAACCAAATCTAATGGTGTCGTGTCACGCCGATTGTCTTAAACGACGTTTTGTTTGCTTAGCTTCAACGCAAGTATGGCATTTGTTATTTTTATTAATGCGACTTGGAGGAATTAATTCCATTTTCATTAATCGTCTCATAGAGTCATAGTTAACATGACCTAATCGATAATGCTCAAGCAAGTAAGAAGAAGATGGTGCTGTAGCAATTTTATTATCAACATTTTATGCGGTGTTAACCACCATTACATTACACTTTAAAAGGCCCTCATCGAGGTAACCTTTACCAATAAAAACCCCACTCTTACTTAGGATAAACTTGTCCGACTCAAAAGCCAACTTAAACCCATGTTTAACCAAAAGAGAACCGGAGATCAAATTTTTGCGAATGTCGGGAACATGAAGGACATTGGTTAGCACCAATTCCCGCCCACTCGTCATTTTCAGGGTCACTTGGCCTTTGCCTTCCACTCCCGAAGTAGATGAATTGCCCATGAAAAGCTTCTCCCCGGACGTCACCTTGTTGTAAGCGGAGAACATCTTGGCATCGCCGCAAATATGACGCGTCGCGCCGGTGTCCACGAACCACTCGCGGCCCGTGCCAACCATGTTTGTCTCGGAGACGACACATATCATGCTGATCTCCTCATCAACCATGTTTGCTTCACGCTTGACCCGCTTCTTCCCGCGGCATTCAGCAGCTTTGTGGCCGACCTTGTCGCAGTTCAAGCACTTTCCTTTGAACTTGTAGTTCTTGTGCTGTTTGGGCTCTTCGGCCGAGGACTGCTTGTGCTTCTTGGAGCTTTCGGCGGCGTGCTTGCGCTTGTTGCCCCTCGGGTCTTGCTCAACGACGTTGGCCCCGTCCATAGTGCGGTTGTTCCTTTTATCCGCCACCTTGTTGTCTTGTTCAATCCGTAGCCTTAGGATCAAGTCTTCGAGAGACATGTCTTTTCGCTTGTGCTTAAGGTAGTTTTTGAAGTCCTTCCAACCGGGAGGGAGCTTCTCGATTACCGCAGCAACTTGGAAGGGCTCGGGGAGTTGCATACCCTCGGCTTCCAACTCATGCAACAAAACTTGAAGCTGAACACTGAGAAACAACAGGCTTAGAATCGACCATAGCAAAATCAAGAAAGCGAGCAACCACAAATTTCTTATGACCGGCGTCCTCGGTTTTGTACTTTTTCTCTAAGGACTCCCACAGTGCCTTAGCACTCTTAAATGGACTATAAATTTTATACAAGGAATTATTAAGTCCATTTAGAATGTAATTGCGACATAAGAAATCCGAGTGCTTCCACGACTCGGCGGCGACAACACCGTGGTCCTGTCTGTCCTCGTTAGGGTCTAGGGCCGCTTTCTTTCAAGCATTTGGATAGATTCAAGGTGGTCAAGTAAAAGAGCATTTGTTGTTGCCATCGCTTGAATTCTGTTCCGTTGAACTTTTCGAGGTCGCCGCTATGAATCATTGGCGGTAGGTCGGAGTTGCAACAACATGGTCCGCTCGACTACAACAACAATTTCGTTTCCACTTTCGAAGTAGTCATTCTTTGCCGCACGTGAATCGAATTACAAGCGGGTTGTAATGCGAATCGAACAAGTTAAGCGAGCGTAAACAAAACCAGGATCTGAACACTTAGGACTTATGTATTCGTGTTCTAAACCGGCCCGTCAAAACAGATTTGCAATTTTCTCTACGATTTTGTGCGCTGGGTCGACAAGAAAGCATTGCGTAATCAAATGAGTTGTATACTTGATAAAAATGAAACAAAGCAGGTTGTTTAAGGTAGATTTCTGAATTAATCTTGAGGCAGAAACAATCTTTGGATGCAGCTAACGTGTATGCGACACAACATCGCAGTAATCGATTATAGAATGTGCGTAAACAGAAACGTTTTAAATCAGCCGAGTTAATCGAATCTAAAAACAATTATAATCCGCAGATTATAATGCGCAAGAATTGTGAACTGTGTTATTACGCTTTTAGAAGTTTAACGATCCGTTATCATGCGTAAGTAGAAACTGTGACCTGAATTTGTAGCGTAATTCGTATCTAAAAGTCGTATCTTAAACTATGTAAAACGTAACGTGAAATTGAATTGGAATCATTTTGATGACGATGGTAATCGCAAGTATGCAAGTTAGAAGAGTCA
Organism: Codonopsis lanceolata; assembly: GCA_013146195.2. Classification (NCBI taxonomy): domain Eukaryota; kingdom Viridiplantae; phylum Streptophyta; class Magnoliopsida; order Asterales; family Campanulaceae; genus Codonopsis; species Codonopsis lanceolata. The sequence continues at coordinate 25,895,552 of CM028384.1, read as the reverse complement.
TCGCATCGAATGTAGTAGCATTCATATGAATGTAGTAGCATGCATATAAATGTAGTAACATCTTAATCGTAAATTGTGCTTACAAATGTTGAAGCAGAAGATTTCTGAAAAATCATAAAACAATGTAAATAGATTAAAGTAGTATGTAATTAAATTTGAATGCGTGATTTCATACAAAGAACCGATGCACAGAAATAAATTAATGCACGTATAGGTTAAACTGCTCGGATTATGACAAGGTTATAAGGTTCTGCTGTTCAAGAACTGCAAGGTGTTTTAAACAAAGATGCTAAAATGATAAAACGTATTGTGTTCTCGAAGTATGCGTAATCAGTTTGGTACATGCAAACAATGCTTGTAATATAAAAAAGTTATAACCCGCTTAGAAGTTGCAACAATTTTCTCTGCATGCATGCATTATATGCAAAATTTCATAAACAGGTTCTCAGTTCTCATTTTATCAAGGCGTTTGTACGTATTATAATGTAGCAATTGTACGTATTATAAATGTACAAATCAGCCGCATTATATGCACTGCGTATTTTGAATGCAATATTAGTACATAAACCAGGTTCTATAACTTCACGCAGTGATCATGTAATCTCGAAATGAACAAGTTCTCGTAATGCATGCATGCTAAAACATAAGCAGTTGAATCAGATCTAAACCGTTAAGGCGTAAATGCATTGAGGCCGTAACTGATGCGTGCATTGAGGCAATGCGAGTAACTGATTAAATGTTATGGTCAGGTCAGATAACAACCGATGCGTAATGCGAACATATTAAACTGTTAAGGCTGTTTGAACAGAAACAGATGAAGAAATGCAGAAATTTCTGCTTATGAACTGCCAGAATCAGGTTATGAAATGGGGTCTGAATGTGATTGAACAGGTTTAGCAGAAAGCAGAATATGTTACAATCACAGATTGATATGGAAGCAGATTAAGGTAGAATCTGTTTCACTAAGCTTGTAGAATCTGGATTATGTGCAGATTTTGTGATCTGTAAATAAACAGGTTACTAAAACAACATGCAGAATATGGTCTAAAACCTTTCCAGAATCTGTTAACAGATTAACTTGCAAAAGGTTATATGCGTAAAATTCCTGCATATTATATTCGGCTCGCCAAAATTTCTCGCATGCATTATATGCGTAAAGTTCTCGCATGCATTATATTCGCTTCAAAATTTTATGTACATATTATATGCAGAAACTGAAGTTACTAAAACCAGGCCAAAAAAAGAGATTTTTGTCTTAAGATTGTTGTTAAAAGGCCCGAAGATAGTGTTGGTTTTGTTTTTAAGATCAACGATTATATCTCGTCTTAAGACAAAAACTAGAAGCCGTGTTCTAGATCCGCACGGCGTGAATCTAGCGAGTCTCCCAATCAGAGGGGCCGTGGCGGCGCAGGTAGAGAGAAAGCAATTTTTCGATACCAAAAAATGCTTGAAGGTCAGATATTAAATGGCGCTTGGAAACGTTGAAATAGAACAAATGAATCGTTAGCAACCCGACCAACCAAATGAGTCGGTCAAGGAAGGGCGGGCGCGGCGGCTGTTTGACCTACACCTAGGTAGATCTTCCCTCCTACACAAAAGTGTAGTGTGCAGATTTTGTGATCTGCAAATAAACAGGTTACTAAAACAACATGCAGAATATGGTCTAAAACCTTTCCGTAATCATGAATTAACTTGTGTATGGTTATATGCGAAAATTCGCATTATTATTATATTCGCTTTCAAAATTTTCTCGCATGCATTATATGCGTAAAGTTCTGCATGCATTATATTCAGTTTCAAAATTTTATGTACATATTATATGCAGAAACTGAAGTTACTAAAACCAGGCCAAAAAAAGAGATTTTTGTCTTAAGATTGTTGTTAAAAGGCCCGACAGTGTAGTGTTGGTTTTTGTTTTAAGATCAACGAGATTATATCTCTGTCCTTAAGACAAAAACTAGAAGCCGTGTTCTAGATCTGCACGGCGTGAATCTAGTGAGTCTCCCAATCTCTGTAGGGCAGAAGGGAGTAGAAAAGAGAGCAGAATTTTTCGATACCAAAAAAATCTGTTTGAAGGCTGTATTTAAATGGCAGTTGGAAACGGTTGAAATAGAACAAATGAACCGTTAGCAACCGACCAACCAGCCGAGCCGGGTCGGGCGGGCGGTGGCGGCGCACGTGTTTGGACCTACACCTAGGTAGATCTTCCCTCCTACACAAAAGTGTAGTGGCCCAAGGGCCTGAAAGTAAAGCCTCAAAGCTCTACCTTATAAGGTAGAGCTTGTTTCATTTTGTTCTCAATGTGGGATTCCCACATTATACACTTACATAACTTAGTTTATTCAAGCTATTGGAAATCAAGTTTCCAACACACGACACGACAAGGTAACCACATTTTGACACCTCAGACATGACACGACAAGGTCACCATATTTTTGGCCTCATCAGTTTGGTTGCGTTGTCGGGAAAGACTTCATTTGTTGCCCACCAGTCACTGCCTTCGCCAACAACGGCAGAGCTCCGTTCAAATGGTGTCGGAACCTGCCGTAAAAAACAATGAACAAAGTTACCATGCAAACTGGCCGAAACAAAGGAGCACAAACGTAGAAAACTGAGGGCGTAGTCGGAGGCGCCTGGACTCGACGAGCAAGGCAGCGTGAAAATCATCTCCATTGAAGCCCTCGTGTGCTCCCACACGCCACCTAAATCCGCTGGAGGCGGTACTTCCCGACCTCGTACCGACAAAGTTGCGTTAGAATATACCAACCACCTAGCAGCGCTAAAACCAAAAAACGAGCAACTGTCACTTGACCAGGCGAGCTCAAGGCCACTGGAAATGCCACCAATAGACGATGCGCGCCACCAGAAGCTGTCAAGAATCACCATTTCAGCCACAATCAAAGAATGACGTCTTACCAAATTTCGGAGCGAACGAAGCGAATAAGAAAATCACGAAACTGCAAATGAATGCGACGGGTGCGTCTGCCTGGACCGGATGAGTTCGACGCCACCTGGACCGTCCCAAACGGAGCTGCCACGCTCTCTCAGACTCTCACGCACCATGGAATACGGTAGAAGCTTCACTGTTGCTTCACTGGTCGGCCATGCTTCAATCTCTCAGATCTGTTGCGATTTGACTCGAATGGACTATGTGAATTCTTTCCAAAACTGCCATGCCGCTATTACCTACTTTATTTAAAATACAACCCTGCTTCACTCGGTACATCACATGCTTACTGCAATTATTAATGAGTGGAGCATTCTTGTAACTTGTATTGTTCCCTACAATACGTCATTTTTAATAAAAACACTGTATAACGGATGTTTTAATTGAAATATTTCAGCAATCTTTTCATTCGATGGAAGTTTATAAGAAATCACAATTAAATTAATAAATAATTTATTGTCAAAAGAATCAATAGAAGAACATGCGAGTTTAACAAATCGTCACAACAGTCCCTACTCAAACCATTGTGTTTTGAGCCACAGCCCATCAAAACGGCGTCGTTTTGTTGGGCCAAATGTGAAAAAAAAAAAAATTCAGTCGACAAGTAGGATCAGCCCCTTTGCACGTGTCATTAAAGTAGCGGTTGGGTTTGATTTTTTGATTATCTGCTGTTCAAGGGCAATTTGGGCATTCAAAAAAGTTTTTTTTTAAACAGTACACATTTTTATCTATAAATAGAGACTTGGTTTGCCTCATTTGGATACCAAATACATTTTTGACAAAATTTGAATTTATTTGTAAGTTTTCTCTCTCTTCTCTTTCTCTTCAAATTTCATTTTTTTAATTAATCCATTTTTAAGTTGTGTATTTTTTATTATTAATATTATTATTATTTACTACTTAAATATTATAAATGGATGCATATTATTACATATAATTGTCTTTATTGTTAATTGTTTATTATTACCATTATTATTGTTAAATTTCATATTATTATTGTAATTAGTTGTTATTATTATTGTCAATATTATCATTAAGTAATATTAGTTGTCATCAATGTATAATTTTTTTTGCTATATTTTTTTAAATTTTCAGCTATTGTCATCAATGTCTTCACGCCCAGTTTCTTGTAAAAGCAAAAACCCTCAAAATCGAATTAATCAACGTTTGAATACACCAAATGAACCTTCTCCTCGTCAGAATCATCAACCCACTCCACAAAGCCAATCATCACTGTTGGTCCACAATAATGCTCAAATAGGCTAGAGGGGGGGTGAATAGACTATAATGTCAATTTAAAAAACTTTTCTTTGGATATTCATAAAGCATAGTTTGGTTGGCAAATACAATTTATCAAGTTAAGTATGTCTGCCGGTAGAGGCTATCGGTAGACTTACTCAAAGCAGAAGTAATATCTCTACCGATAAACTGTTTAATCAAATCAAAAGCCTGATAAAAGATTTGTATAGCGGAAAGTAAAGAGGCTATGATTTGGAGAAGTCTTAAGTGGCTGTACACGAATATATGTTCAGAACAACAGTACACTTATTACTTCTTTCAAATGCAGGTTTAGGAGATCATGTAAAGAATGGTTTTTCTAAAGATAAATCATTTATAAAAACATCATAGATATTTAAGGACTGAGAGATAAAGCATTAGTAAGAACATATGAATTTATTCAAAGATAAATTACATATTACATCAGTCTAAATAATCTACGTACAGTTTCTGGTTTTGTCTTCCTAAGTCACAATTCTTACTTAATTATCCATTCAAGGGTTTTTAAGCTTGCAAAGGACAATAGGAGACGAGAACGAGAAACTGTTATGAGAAGATTATTTTTAAGGTCATTCAGATATAAAAATATGTCTAAACGATTGAGTGCAAAGCACTCATCCTCCCATGATGATTGATAATTGCACAATCAACAGCATTTGTATTAGAATACAAATCTGAAGATATGAATGTAGTATCTATAGACAACTTTTCATTTTTTTCAGACATTGTCTAACATTTTTCTTCAGATCTTGATCTCTGCCATTTGAAGTTTCTGAACATTCTCTCCTCTTTTCCAAGTTATTCTTCCTTGCAATCCACTGAAGGTGTCATGCTAGGAGCTGGATGAGTTTACCACAATCTGTTGTAGAAATAAGAGATGCGTTGGTGAAGACGATCTCTTTGATGATTTCTTTTCTATGAAGTTCTGGAGTAGATTGAGTTACTCGTTGCTCACAGTGTATCGTCTGATGTTCTAGATGTAGCGTACACTGTTATTGAGTTACTTAGTTTCCTAAGTTCCTATCTTCTTTTCCACACCTTTGTTCAGCAAGAGGTGGGAGTTTATATAGGCGAGAATCAATATGATCGTTGAGAGATGAAGACTTCGAAGATTTCTATCCGTTGAAGATGTAGAGGTTGATGAATATCGAATAGAGATCTTTTGTCCTCAAGATCTTTGATTGTCTAGAGTAGAGATTTAGTCTTGTTGATCTTGGAACTCGTTGTCTGTCAGACTATGTTGATAGGTCTCTGAAGAGTAGGTCTGATGTTTGTTGCACTGTCAGGTGGTCTGTTCAATAAAGTAATTACTTTTTGACTTTAACAGACTACTTGAGTGAGAGAAAGTCTTGTAGCTTTAAGTATGTCAGGCTTTTAGAGGCATGAACATATTTATCTTGATTTGAGCAGTTAGTTGACATTTCTCTGTAGCAAGTGCAGATTCTGAAGTCTGCCGTTGGAAAGCTTCGAGCCAGTGGAAACAGGTTTTCCGATACAGGAGAGTTGATGTCTGCCGGTACGAGCATTTTAACTTGTGGCATGTCTGCCGCTGAAGGCTTTTGACATAGCTGCAAGTCTTCCGGTGCTAAGTGCATTCTAAAGTGCTGGTCTGTCTTGATTATCATATAGGAGGGTAGGACTAGATCAGGTCACACCTAATCTAAGACCTATGTGAAATCATACAAGTTGCCACACTAACCCATTGCACCTTTTAGCCACTTGTGATGATTCACTTGTAATGGGGGCAAGCATATCAATATATATGAAATATGCAAGGTGAGAATTAAATTATCAAGAAGCATATTTCAATAATCAACAATCTCCTCCTATTTGCTTGGAACCATTACAAAATGACATATACAAAGCACTAAAGCATTTATCAGACATAGTAATAGCATGTCCATAATGAATGATCATTTTATCTCAAGACATGTCCTATGCTGATAATTACATGTAAGTGATGGCTTTGGTATAGTCTACTATTGCTATTACAGACTCGATAAATCAAAGTATTGAACAGGTAATGAAATAGTGAAAACAATTTAGATCACTTTAGAATTTGAAAAAGTTTTGGACAAGATCTAAAAGGTTTTTAGAAGTCTTACTTGCACAAAAATTTTTAGAGAATGAAAGCTTGTTTTGGCAAGAGTAGCAAATCCTTAAGTAAATGTATATATTTGAAGAGTTTAATAAGGATTGCTTGAAATACCAATTAATTTTTTGAAAATCAATTTTTTGAAAACTAATACCAATTTCCTGAAAAATCACTTTTTTGAAAACCAAATATCAATTTTTGAAAAATTCATTTTTGAAAATTTTTTTATTTCTGTTGAAAGTAAAGGATTTCTGTTGAAGGTAAGACTCAACAGAGGGTTTTAGTTTTAAGTAAGGTTTTCAACAGAAATGCCCCAAAGGTTGAGCATGATTCACAAAGAATCAGCTTAGGGTGAAATGTCACATTTGTTTTGTGTATTCATTTGGGATTTAGTTAAGTCAATTCTCCTCCTTACAAAAGGAAGGTTATCACTCTTTTTATACTCTCCTCCTTAAGTTATATGTCTGATACCAAGTTAGTCGGATACCAAGTTATATGTCATATAACTCTCCTTCTTAATGGTTGCAAGCACTTTAAGAATAAGATATGAAGGACAGTTGCAAGCAAATAATAAAGAAGGATAACGGAAGAGATGTAGTATTGTAGAGTAGATAGCTAGAGAAAAGACACTAAATAACGAAAGAAAGTACTAATAAGTTCTGAAAAGTACAATCTAGTTTGAATCTCCAAAACTACCAGTGCTAGAATCTAGAGAATAGTTTCTATCTTGATCAGAAAAGCTTCGATTGCCGAATAATTCTCGAGTGATCAGCAATTCTCCCGTGATTGGAAGGTGTTCGTCCTCCTGAACTGTGGAAAGAAGGGTGTGGTAAGAGCATAGGAAATAGCTGATTATCCTAGCGTACTTGAGAATACCAGACCCATTCACTCGTGTTCGCTGGAAAGATTGACAGATGAGAGAGAAGACTACTTCAGACCAGATGATGACATGAGAGTCAAGAACGGCAATGGTGAAGTTCCGAAGTCTTCTGGTGTCGCTTCCTGAGCCAGGTTCATGAAATAGAAGGCATTGGCTCAGTATCTCTCCAACACAGTACACGTCCAAGGGATAGTTATAAATGTCCCATGTATTGTAGTTATTTCGATATTAGTGGCCAGTACGGTGCAGCCATGATTCGTTGAGAACAGAATCATTGATGGAGTCAAGACCAGTAGAGGGAAGGCTAAAGACTCTTGAGAGGCTGTCGGCATTGAGGACAAGATCAGTACCTCGAATGCGACAGTGGAGGCCTGTACCATCTATTGACAGATGCATCCTTGAGTAGAATTTGTTGACCAATCGAAGGCTGTAGAATTCTTCACGAAAGCATAGGATGGAGACGAGTCCAGAATTGTGGAAAAGATCTAAAATCTTTGCGCCAACAGTATTGTCAAGGAGAAATTGTTCTCCTTGAATCGTTCGACCAAGAATGTAGGATTGACGACCTACTATGGTGACGAAAGAGGATTCAGAGGGACCGATAGGGCGAGAGACGTTGTTTGATGAAGAAGCGGCCATGAAAAATTTCTTAAGAGAAAGAAAAAAATAATGTGCACTGATAATTACTCGTTTTAGATTTGATTGGGAAACGATGAAGATCAAAAAAGAGTATATATATATATTCAGCACTTTCTGAGATTGGGCATGAGGAACACACTGATCAAGAACCGTCGTTTGAGAATCCTCAATAAAGTTGTTGTTGATTGAAATGAGAACCGGCGAAGTAATCATTTCGAAGCTTAATTGTGAGAGGACGTATTTATGGGAGAGGCGGTGATTCATGATTGCGATAATTAAGTCGTCTAGGGAATATGTATTTAGACAGATTGGAAACTTAAAATCGAGGATTTCAATACCAAGAAAAAGTTAATTGATAGTTTAGGGTATTGAAAAGACGATGTATTGATATCGATGAGCAAAAATAAAGTTCTGTAAATCATAAAAATAAATTTAGGAAATATGATAGGTTTTAAATATTCCAGATATTTTAATAGATAATTTACGGGGCTTTCTGAATCATCTACACAATCCTCAGCAATCTCCCAATATCTATAGAATTTTGGAACAAAAATTATTTCAAAAATATTTTGGAAGAATTTGGAAAAAATGTTTTTGCAAAACAGTTAAGATTTTTGTGTTCTTTGTTTACTAGAATAAATTTATGGAGCTTTCTGAGTCATCCACACAGTCTTCAGCAATCTTCCAATTCTTTTAATCATTCTAGAACAAAGTTGTTTTGAAAATCATTTTTGAAGAATTTTTGAAATATTATTTTGAAAAACAATCAGTCATTCCTAAAAGTTTTATGTCAAAGATATCATTACACAAGGTTGATCAGCAGCAAGAGATCTGAAACCAATTTTGTTGATTAGTTTCAGTAGAGTGTGAATTGTGCTGATACAAAAGTGTGAACGACAGAGAAGAAGGTCTGCAGTTCAGGTTTTGACCAGTAGACATTAGGGTCTACCGATGCAACTGATAACTTTTAAGGAAGTATGCAACAATAATGAAAGTCTGCTGATACCAATTTAAAAGGTTTAAGCGAGGTTATTAGTCTTTTGAACACATGAAAGAATATAGCTATGAATAGCTTTTATAGAGTTGAATAATTGTTCAAGAAGGATGGAAGTTTACTGACATTAGAGAGCTGAAAGAAGTCAACCAATTGTTGGAGGAAATCAATTGATTGTATGAAGGATACCAATTTATGAATGATATCAATCATTGAAAGATGATCAGTAAACTTGATGTTGAGGTATGCCGTTGTCGAAAGAATGAATGACAGAGGAATCGGCATAGATAATGGTCTGCTGATGAAGGAGATTAGCAGGGATTAAGTCTGCTAGGATAGAAAGAATTAATAGGTCTTGCAGACAAGACGTTTTGTTGTATAAGGATGGAACAGCAGACTTTGAGGTCTGCCGCCGATACTAATTGGAAGAAGAGTATTACAGCAACTATTTCTTTTAGAATGCCTTGGCTTCTGGAAGGATAGACCATAAGCTTCATTGGCAAAGAGAACGAAATAAGAATGGAGGGATAGCAAAATGTTTCTTATAAATTTTGAAGCAACAACAGCAGTAATAGTGATATCGGTTCTAGAAGTTGTCATTGAACAGAGGAAGCAGTAGAAAGGAATAGACTTTGAGGATACTGCTTAATTCCTCGAAAGGTCGTTGTTATAACGGCAGAGATAAGGTCTACCGATAAAACAAAAGAGACCTGAAATTATGGGGGGGGGGAATTAAGATTCATCAGAACATCATGGGTTGAGATGAGATCTATAATTCCTGATGAAGTAGTTGCAAGGTATGCAGTTACTTCAAAGAAATCCGAACCTTAAAATTTAACCATATTCCAACATCATTTCTTCAGATACCAACTATTGAATGTGAAATGCTGAATAGGAAATTTTATGAGTAAGGATTGGCTTGCTGTTGGGTTAACAGCATAGTTATATTTGTTGTATTGAATTCGGAACAACATATTATAAAAAGTACGAACACCGAAAAATCAAGCAAATATAAGATTTCATGCTATCAAGGAAAGTTCATACAAAGACAGATAGACATGAAGTAAAGATGCTTTGAACAAGTTCTCATTTAGATAAAAAAAAAAAAAACACGAATACAAGGAGGATCTAAAGATTACAGAGTTCATTATCACTTCCGATGACTTAACTACTCCTTTTAAACAACTAATCTAAACACCTGATACATATCTAAAGATAAGGATGTTACAAGGAGATGTCTATGAAGACCATGGACCCAGATTCAGCTAACCGGTTGGCAAGCTGAATACAGGTCATAGATCGAGGGATTCAGATGACCCAAGGAGGGAGTGGGTACAACCTTTTCTCCTCTATAGCAACCTCTCTACCAAGGTGACTTTCACCAGATGTACTTTTTTATCGAAAGTTGGCTGGGAAAAAATCACTTCTCATTGAAACTGGCAGAAGTTCAAGAGAACTGTGTTTGGATGAGGGAGTGAAGGAGGCTGGAATTCTCCCAAACGCGAGCTTGATAAAAAATAGAGAAGGTCGTGCTAAATGGTTGTTAAGGAAAGTCTTCACGCGAGAGAAATCCTTGAAACAAACCAAACAACTCTTGAAGAATCGGAAGGGTGACTCTAAGTTGTTGAGAAGTATCCTTAATTTAGTGCTAAGAATTCTCCTAAGTAACATTTTGGAAGAAGGGGATCTTGTATCAGTTTCTATCATATTGTTTGAGGTAGTTTGCAAGTGATAGAGAAGAGGGAAGGAGGGTCTCTATAAATATTCGTTGAGGCAAGACAATGGACCGACTCATTTAAGAGTGACAAGTCCTTTTCAACTACTCTTCAATAAAAGTTATATGGGGAAGAGTGAGAGTTGGTATAAATTTCTAGATATCCAGTAAAGTTACTCTTTTGGAAAGCTTAAAAGATTTTGAAAAGTAGGTTTGGCTTTCTTTGAGAGAAGGAAACATCTTTAAGTGGATAAAATCTTTTTCAGTGGGATTTGACAAAACATAACTCTTTTTCAGAAGATTGTTTTGGGAAGTACAATTCCTACATTTCAAAGTCGTTTTTATCTTTACCATAATTCTATGAAATTTGTCTTTAGCTTTTAAGAAATAGTCAGTTTCTAAAGCTTTACTTCAACCTTTGTAGAAATTGCAAAAAAATACCCATGTAGTTTGCACATTGTCTACTAAGGTGAAAACTTCTATAAGTCAGCACATAGAACTGAGCTTATGAAGCTCTGAGCAACAGAAGAGAACTTCAAAGAAAATGAGGTAACGAAACAGATGAGTAAATCACATATCATACTTATAAAGGAAAGGAAAGAAACAAAGTATGATGAGAGAAATTACTCTGGCTATATGTATGTTGCTTTAGAGAAGAATAGACAGGAGCAGAGCAAGCAAATACAAAGCCATGCAGAGATGATATATTCAGAATCATGATTAGCAGGGAATCATAAATGAGAAACATAAATATATCATAATCCAGAAGGAAGAAGACTGAATTAGGTGAATAAGGATCCTGTGCAATCAGTCAATGCTTAAAGAACTGGATGAGAGAGAGAGAGAGAGAGTAAAGTGTGCTTATTGATTTTTGGAGAATACATTCCTGAACAAGAATCAAGAAGATCATTAGAAACAATTTATTAGCTTTAAGAAGCTCCAGAAAAATCTAGATACTGAACAAGTATTTCAAGAAGATCAGTGAGAAGGAAAGGCTGGATCTTGAATTTCTCATTCTCCCTTGGTCTTTTTGTGCAAAGATAAAGATTTGAAAGAGGGAGCACAAGACAGGGATGTACCTTTATGACAGTTATCTGGATCGAGATTGATGTTCTTCAGACAAAGTCTTTTTGAATCTGAGCTGATAAGTCTGTAATCGATGATGTCTAAAGAGTAGATTTCATTTGCAAACAATTTAGTAAGATTTTTAATTCTTTTCCTTAGATTCAAATAATTCTTTGAAACATGGGCCAAGTTCCCAGAAACTAAATATCATATAACAGAGGGATCAATCAATGTTTCATGATATAGAGTTTTTGACTCTTAACCTTTTTCAAAAGAATAGATATGAAAGAAAATTTCTTTTTCTCGAGAAGGTGTTGGATTGATTTCAATCGTTAGCCTTATGTCAAGAAAGCTTGAATCAGAAGTCCTTTTAATTGAAGCATCCATCTGAAAATTTGTTTTCATCTGGAGATAGTTATTCATAGTGCCAATTGATATAGATATCTGTCATATGAATAAATATCTCACAATCATCATGATGATCTTCTATCTCATAATATTTTTGAAAACAAAATAATTTTTCAAAATAAGTATATTTTTCAAAAATATTTATCTCTAACTGAATTCCTTGACAAAAGTTTTTGGGGAATAAAACAAGTTTTCTTTTGTCATGCATTTGAATTGAGCATTAGAGAATCGTAACTCTCAGGAGGTTAGTCCTGGCATACAGTTAGAAGAGCCTTGCTCTGATACCAATTGTTGGTCCACAATAATGCTCAAATAGGCTAGAGGGTGGGGGTGAATAGCCTATAATGTCAATTTAAAAAAAAAACTTTTCTTTTGGATATTCATAAAGCATAGTTTGGTTGGCAAATACAATTTATCAAGTTGAGTATGTCTGCCGGTAGAGGCTATCGGTAGACTTACTCAAAGCAGAAGTAATATCTCTGCCGATAAATTATTTAATCAAGTCAAAAGCCTGATAAAAGATTTGTATAACGGAAAGTAAAGAGGCTATGATTTGGAGAAGTCTTAAGTGGCTGTACATGAATATATGTTCAGAACAACAACACACTTATTACTTCTTTCAAATGCAGGTTTAGGAGACCAGGTAGAGAATGGTTTTTCTAAAGATAGATCATTTATAAAAGCCTCATAGATATTTAAGGACTGAGAGATAAAGCATTAGTAAGAACATATGAATTTATTCAAAGATAAATTACATATTACATCAGTCCAAATAATCTATGTACAGTTTCTGGTTTTGTCTTCCTAAGTCACAATCCTTAATAAATTATCCATTTGAGGATTTTTAAGCTTGCAAAGGACAATAGGAGACGAGAACGAGAAACTGTTATGAGAAGATGATTTTTAAGGTCGTTCAGATATAAAAATATGATTAAATGATTGAGTGCAAAACACTCATCCTCCCATGATGATTGATAATTGCACAATCGACAGCATTTGTATTGGGATACAAATCTGAAGATATGAATGCAATATCTACATACAGCTTTTCATTTTCTTCAGACATTGTCTAACATTGATCTTCAGATCTTGATCTCTGCCATTTGAAGTTTCTTAACATTCTCTCCTCTTTTCCAAGCTATTCTTCCTTGCAATCCACTGAAGGTGTCTTGCTAGGAGCTGGATGAGTTTACCACAATTTGTTGTAGAAATCAGAGATGCGTTGGTGAAGACGATCTCTTTGATGATTTCTTTTCTATGAAGTTCTGGAGTAGATTGAGTTACTCGTTGCTCACAGTGTATCGTCTGATGTTCTAGATGTAGCGTACACTGTTATTGAGTTACTTAGTTTCCTAAGTTCCTCTATTCTTTTCCACACCTTTGTTGAGCAAGAGGTAGGGGGTTTATATAGGCGAGAATCAATATGATCGTTGAGAGATGAAGACTTCGAAGATTTCTATCCGTTGAAGATGTAGACGTTGATGAATATCGAATAGAGATCTTTTGTCATCAAGATCTTTGATTGTCTGGAACAGAGATTTAGTCTTGTTGATCTTAGAACTCGTTGTCTGTCAGACTATGTTGATAGGTCTCTGAAGAGTAGGTCTAATATCTGTTGCACTGTCAGGTGGTCTGTTCAATAAAGTAATTGCTTTTTGACTTAAACAGACTACTTGAGTGAGAGAAAGTCTTGTACCTTTAAGTATGTCAGGCTTTTAGAGGCACAGACATATTTATCTTGATTTGAGCAGCTAGTTGACATTTCTCTGTAGCAAGTGCAAATTCTTTAGTCTGCCGTTGGAAAGCTTCAAGCCAGTGGAAACAGGTTTTCCGATACAGGAGAGCTGATGTCTGCCGGTACGAGCATTTTAACTTGTGGCATGTCTGCCGCTGAAGGCTTTTGACATAGATGCAAGTCTTCTGGTGCTAAGTGCATTCTGAAGTGCTGGTCTGTCTTGATCATCATATAGGAGGGTAGGACTAGATTAGGTCATACCTAATCTAAGACCTATGTGAAATCATACAAGCTGCCACACTAACCGGTACGCAGACCTTTTAGCCACTTGTGATGATTCACTTGTAATGGGGGCAAGCAAATCAATATATATGAAATATGCAAGGTGAGAATTAAATTATTAAGAAGCATATTTCAATAATCAACAATCACATTACCATAATTTTTTTGAAACACAAAATATTCAAATTTTGGAGTTCATCCGAATTTTCAAAACCTAAACTCTATGCAGTATGGAAACACACCATTATTTCCCCATGTGTCATTGTCGATGCCACAACAAACTTTCCCGTGGAATACTCCATTACCTTCAAATTTTTCCCATTCTTCAACACAACAATCACACTTAAATCAAGGGTATTTCCCCATGGAAGTTCCAGGTGGCTCTTCATTTGAATATACTCCAAGTAGTACCATAGCTTCAAATATACCCTTTTTTTCAACACAACCAGAACCGGACAATGAAGAAGAGATTGATATTCAAGATGATATGGTTGATGAAACCACTCCTTAGAGTGGAAAAATAATAAGAACTAGCTGGGCGATGTACGAGACTGTTACCTTGTGTAAATCGTGGGAGAACGTGACTACCGATAGTTTCGTTGGAACAAACCAAACATCAACACAATTCTGGCAAAAAGTGACAAACACTTACAACGAGCATCGTGGGAATGGTATGATCAGAACTTTGGGTCAAATTAAGAATCATTTTCAGAAATTGTCTAGGGCAGTTTCAAAATTTTCTGGCGCTTTTAATCAAGCATTAGTTTGCAAAGAAAGTGGCTGGAATGATGATGATGTAATTATAAAGGCACATACGATTTATGAAGTTGATGAAGGGAAACATTTTATGTCAATAGAGACGTGGAAAATACTTCGTAATATTCCCAAGTGGTGGGAAAAATATGTTGAAGTGGGAAAACATGCAACAAAAAATTCAACAAGCAGTGGCTCAAAACGATCTCAAAATGAAGCTTTTGATGCTCAAAACTCCTCAAATGATGAAACACCTTCAATGACATATCCAACTCGACCTCCTGGAAAGTTAGCTTCAAAAAATAAGGGAAAAAATGTGAATACTGAAAAAATTTCTAAAGACTTACGTGAATCAAACCGTATCGAATCAGAGTTTAGTGAGAAAATTGAGCGATATTTCACTATCGAACATGAAAAGCTGGAGGAGACCAAGAAGAAACGTATGTTCAAACAATGGGAGGTCTTGAAAAACATGGAAAACAAATCTGTTGAAGAAGAAGATGATTGCACAAGGTTGTATCGTGCACTGTTTAAGTAGATGATATTTTAATGCAAAATATTGTATTGTACTGTTATTTTATCAACGTTTGTAACGTATTGTATTGTATTGTGCTTTCTTTAATTTGACAATTTTGTCAAAATAAATCAATGTGTAGTCAAAATCATCCAAACAAAATAAAAAGACAAAATAAAATCTTCAAGATATCCATAAATGGATGGAAATCCATGTTTCACGGTATTGGGAATGGTTTCCATATCCATCTTCCTTTAACAATTACGATAACAAATAAAAGGCATTGTCTTGTCACAATCACCCAAAGGTGATTGTGACAAGACATTATTTCTTTTATATTCAATTGAATGACAATTGAATTTTCTCATCTCCCGTGACTTTTTATAAATGTGGTTAATGATGCATTTGTTTAACAATTGAAGAAACCATCACAAATGTATGTAAATGCTTCTTTCATTGTATTGTGCTTTCTTTAATTTGACAATTTTGTCAAAATAAATCAATGTGACTTTCTATAAATGTGGTTAATGATGCATTTGTTTAGCAATTGAAGGAACCATCACATGTTCTAATACACTTAAAAATTATGTCTTCTTCAAGTTCTAATTGGAATTCAAACACCAACAATGAATATGAAGATGATTTACAGAATGACATTCAACGAAGTGTGAATGAATATATATTTGACCTTAATGGTCGTCGACGTCGCAAGCGTCAAATTTGTAGATAACTAATACGATCTCTACAAGATGAAAGAGAAGTTCGTGAACGTATATACATTGATAGAAATCGTGCTGAGGGCCATCAACGCCTGTATTCAGACTATTTTGCAGAGAATTCAACATATATCGACCAACAATTTCACACCAGATTTCGGATGCGAAGACATGTCTTCCTTCGTGTACTGGAAGCTCTTGGTGCTCATAGTCCATATTTTCAACAACGATTTGAAGCATGTGGGAGACCTGGTTTATCACCAATACAAAAATGCACTGCTGCTGTAAGAATGCTTGCTTACGGAATGTCCGGTGATGCATGTGATGACTATATTCGTATCAGAAAAAGCACAGCAATTGAATGCTTGAAGAAATTTTCTGAATGAGTGGTTAATGTTTTTGGAGAACAGTACTTGCGAAAGCCAACGGAGGAGGACCTCCAACACTTGCTTCATGTTGGGGAGACATGTGGTTTTCCTGGTATGTTAGGTAGCATAGACTGCATGCATTGGGGATGGAAGAATTGCCCGGTGGCTTGGCAAGGTCAGCACGCTCGAGGGGATGGAAAGGCGACCGTAGTTTTTGAAGCAGTCGCTTCCTACGATTTGTGGATATGGCATGCTTTCTTTGGCACTCCAGGTACTTGTAATGATATAAATGTCCTTGATCGATCTCCAGTATTTAACAATATTTATAATGGTGTAGCCCCGGAAGTAGGCTTTACTGTTAACGGTAATCCGTATAACTTGGGTTATTATTTAACCGATGGTATATATCCTCCATGGGCTACATTCATCCAGTCTATTCGATTGCCGCAAAGTGATAAACATAAGCTCTTTGCTCAACACCAAGAAGCAGCAAGAAAGGATGTTGAGCGTGCCTTTGGGGTATTGCAAGCACGATTTGCTATTATACGAGGACCAGCACTTACGTGGGAGGTATGTACGCTGGGAAAAATTATGAAAGCTTGTATCATATTACATAATATGATTTTCGAAGATGAACGAGATACTTACACACGCTTGCCAAATGTTTCGGACTATGAACAGGAGGCCCGACATTGCGATGGTAGCTTAGCATGACAATATTTTAACGAGCGTATTCCCGAACACGCAAGATATCTTAAACGAAGGTGTACCGTTCGAGATAAAGAATCACATCGCCGGCTACTCCATGATTTAATTGAAAATATTTGGAGACTTTTTGGTAATCAGTAATCAACGCATTGACCGCATTCTTTGTAACGCTGACTGGTTGGATGTTTTTCCCATTTCTATTGTCGAACATATTAATCGTACTTGCGCTGATCACAACCCGTTACTTCTTAGTATTTCGAACACGGGGACCCCTAAAGCCAAGGCCTTCTGATTCCTTAATGTTTGGACCAGCCATGGTTTGTTTCAAAATGTGGTTCGTACTGCCTGGAATTCTTTTGCTAGTGGTCACCCTATGGTTATGTTCACAAATAAATTATGTATAACCAAATAGGCGCTTCGTCAATGGAACAAAGATGTGTTTGGTAATATCTTTCATGCTATCAAAGAAGCCGAAGATGATGTCCTTGAAAAGGAGATATTTTTTGAACTTAATAATTCTGGAGACAATTGGTCTAATCCCCTTAAACCTCAAGCCACTCTTCGTCTCGCATTGTCTAGAGAAGAGGCTTTCTGGCGCCAAAAGTCTAAAATTAAATGGTTTAAAGACGGAGATGGTAACTCTAAGATTTTTCATGCTTCTGTTTGTCAAGCCCAAAGGTGCCTTCACATTCATTCCATTTATATTACTGATGGTATCCTTCTGGACTGTGAAAATGATCTAAAAAATGGAGATGTTGATTATTTTTGTAACAAACTTGAGGTTGATTCCTCTCCTATTGCTACTATACTGAGCTTGACATGACTCCCTCCTTAGCTACTGCCGATTGGAATGCCGAATTAATTAAACCACCTACTTTGGAGGAGATTCTTGAAACTATTTATAATCTGAGTGGCGAGAGTGCTGCTGGTCCAGATGGATTTACGGGTCATTTTTTTGTTTCCTGTTGGGACATTATACATAAGGATCTCTATGTGGCCATCCAAGAATTTTTTGCTGGATTCACATTACCTCGTTCTTGGACTAGTACTCTTCTCACCACTATTCCTAAAGTTGATACTCCCCTTTCTTTTCATGATCTTAGGCCTATCAGTCTTTGCAACTTCTGCAACAAGATTATATCCAATCTTCTGGCTACTAGACTTGCTAAGTTCCTTCCTCAGCTCATCTCTCCTAACCAAAGTGCCTTTACTCAAGGAAGGGTCATTCAAGATAATATTTTATTGGCTCAAGAAATGGTTTCTTACCGAGGAAAGAAGGTTAATGGTTCTAATATTATTCTTAAGCTTGACATGGTTAAAACATTTGATAGAGTCTCATGGGTTTTTCTCACTCAAGTGCTTCGCAAGTTCTGGTTTCATGAAGATTTTTTTTTATCTAATCTGGCGTCTAATCTCTGAGAATTGGTTCTCATTGCTTATTAATGGTGAATCGGCAGGATTCTTACAGTCTTCTCGGGGCCTTCGTCAAGGAGATCCCCTTTCTCCTAGTTTGTTTTTGCTTGTCTCCGAAGCTTTCAGTTGTAGCCTCAATGAGTTACACGCCTCTCATGCGCGTACTCGTTATTCTACAACGAGTGGTTGCCCAATCATTTCCCATCTTTCATTTGCAGACGATGTCATTATTTTTTGCAATGGTAATTGTTGGTCTGCTCAAAGGCATATTGCTACCATACAACATTATGAAGTTATTTCTGGTCAAAAAATCAATGCTGATAAGAGTAGAATTTATGTTGCCCCTTCAGTTTCTTCTTCTCGTGCTGCCAGAATTTCCTCTAACTTCGGCATTCAGATCGGTTCCCTTCCTATTACCTATTTGGGTTGTCCTCTCTACTTTGGTCGTAAATCCAAGGCTATTTTAGATTCTCTTCTTCTCAAGATTCAAAAGAGAGTGGACTCCTGGCTTGGAGGTTTCCTCAACCCTGCTGGAAAAATTACTTTATTCCAGCATGTTCTGTATTCCATTACTGCCTTTCTTCTAGCTGCTCTTGACCCCCCGGTTGCTATCATTAATTTGTTGGAGAAAATTTTTGCTATTTTTTTCAGGGTAGCTTTGATGGCTCTCAAAAAGCTCATTGGGTCTCTTGGAAATCTTGTTGCCTTCGTAAGGATATGGGGGGTCTTGGAATCCAGTCTATTAAAAATTTAATTTAGGCCTATTCGATTAAGCTTTGGTGGAGGTTCCGAACTCAGAAAAGCCTTTGGTCTGATTTTTTGCGAGCTCACTATTGTTCTTCTTCTCATGACACAATTTCCTCCTCTAAAGGCTCTCACATTTGGCATAGGCTAAGAAAATTCAACATGTTGCTGAACCTTATATTGGTTGGGTTATTGGCCGAGGTAATAATTCTATTTGGTTTGACAAATGGCTGACGGGTATTCAGCTTACTAAGCTACTGGATTGCCTTCTTCAACAGGTTTCTGAGCTTTTCAATTCTTCTGGCACCACTTTGCTTCCTTCGGCTTGTTCTATTCTTCCTGATGCTGCTCGATTCTTGATTGAAGATCAACGTATTCACATTAGCAATTCCGTTGATAGGCCTTACTGGACTAGATCTCATTCGGGGAAATTTTATCTTGCCTCCGCTATGGACCTCGTCTCTCCAGCTGCCTCTTCTCTTCTTTCGGCTAAGTATATGTGGCATAAACTTCTGCCTAAACATATTGGCATTTTTCTCTGGCGTCTTTTTCGTAGAAGGCTCCCCATTGATGAGGGAATTATTTTAAAGGGTTTTCAAATTGCTTCTCGTTGCCGGTGTTGTCCTCATCCTAATGTTGAAACTTTCAATCATCTCTTTATTGGAAGTGTGATTGCGTCCACGCTCTGGACCTCCTTTCATATCTCTCATGCTCTGCCTATTAATGGGGAATCTATTCAGCAACGATGCATGTCGAGTTGGTGTTCTTCCAAGTCCATTACTCATTCTTTCTTGCCTTCCCCTATCCTTTGGAATATTTGGAAGTTTAGAAATATTGCTACCTATGAGGACTCTTATCGGTCTACGTCTTCCATTATTTTTTATATTAACCATGATCTTTCTACTATTATGTACAATGGCAACTATTTCAGTCTCAATTTACCCAATGGTATCACAAATTCCTATGCTTCGAAAAAGAGAGTTTCTATTCGAGATGTCTCTTGGGTTAAGCCTATTGCTGGTAAAGTTAAGCTTAATACTGACGGTGCGTGCCTGTCAGGGTAATCTTGGGCTTAGTGGGGGTGGTGGTATCATCCGTAATTCTGATGGTGGGATTATTCATGCGTTTTCCTCATATTTTGGACATGCAACTAATACTAAAGTAGAATTGCGTGCTCTCTTCTAGGGTGTTTGTTGGTTGCATTTGAAGGGTATTTGTCACTCTGATATTGAGATTGATTCGAAGGTCATCTGTGACTGGCTCAATAATGGCTATTGTCCTACTTGGTCTCTTGCGTATTATGTTAATGCTATCAGTCTTATGAAGCAGGATCTCCATATCTCTATTTGCCATTGATTTCGAGAGGCTAATTCAGATGCTGATGGGCTTGCCAATTTAGCCATTAACTCTTGTATGGATTCGTCTTTTTGCATGCTTGCGGAGTTACCTCGATCGACTAAGGGGAATGTTATTCTTGATGGAGAAGGAATCACCCGTATTAGAATATCTTAGCCTTTGTGATTTCTTTTTTATGTATTTCCTTTTCGAGGTCAGGCTCCTCTATCCTCCCATTTATAATGGTCAGGCTGGTTGTCCCCCTCAAGTTTGTATCCTTCTTATTTTTATAAAATCTAGCAGGGTGCCATCCCTGTTTCCTTTAAAAAAAACTTATGGACTTTTTCCAGAGAGGTTTTTTTAACCTATCGGAGCATTACAATAGCAGTTGAGGAATGTCCTCTCTCTCCTTTCGGGGCAAAGGGAGGGATAATCATTCTTGGTGGATATAAAAGAGTGAAAAAACAGCCCCGGTTTTAGGAAGTTGGATCATGGGGATAGTTGTTTGGCTAGTGATATTGGAAAGTCTTAATTTCAGTAGAGGTTTTGGCATATGGTGAATTTAAAAGGGTTTCAGGTTTTTAGAAGGGTTTTGGTGTTATGGTAGGAAGCTCCAGTATGCTACTGATCGATGTATTTTATACGTCGAATTTATATACTTCTGTGACTTGAATTAGGCTATTTCACGAGTCTTTTGAGTACTAATATATGTTTTTGGTGAGTTTTGTAAGTTTCAGGATTGTTCGTGAAAATACATGAAACTCCAGGGTTTTAAGTGCAAATTACAAAGAAAGAAAAATTGAAGAAAATGAAAGTTGTCATTCTGGACACCTTGCGGACGCAAGGTGCCTTAGACCTTGCGACCGCAAGGTAGGCAAGACGTCCCCTCGGCCGCCAATCGAAGAGCCAAGAAGCACACACATCGGAGACTCTATGGACGCAGTCCAAAGCACCTGCGACCGCAAGGTAGGCGTAATGCTCAATTTCGGGTTTTCACACGTCATTCGATTCAATCACAACTCCCAAGTATATATAGAAGTCAGATGCCGAGCCTAAGCATAGGGAGGACGGCTGGAAGCTCTCTTTACATAGATTTTAGGTAGTTTTAGATTGTAATTTCAAGTATTGAAGATCAAATCATGTCTTCCATCATCTCCATGTGCTGTTCATCGTCTATGATGAACTAAATCATCCCTAATCTAGGAGGTGGGAGGTAACTTGTATCGAATTTATGTTTTGATTCTCATATTTATGTCTATTCAATGCTTGTTGATTGTGTTGTTTATCAATCCTCTATTATTTCGCTTTGAACAAATGAATGTAATCGCAAATAATAAAGGCTTAGAGGTGCGGATAACCGCATGACCAAGTGCATATGTCGTATAATGGCTCACCAACACAATAAATTGGACCTATCGAACACGAGAGTGATAAGTTAGGACCAGGTTCTTACATGATCTAGGTGACAGATAGATCATAAATCTAGGTGACAGCTTCTAGATTACGCTTTTGTGTGCTTAGGATATGGAATGGGTGAATTTTTATGGGATGGAGGCTGAACCAATTGTTCAACAGACCATATCTATTTTTAGTGAACGAACCCAAGACATTGAATGACATTATTATGAATTGAACATAAAGGAGATATAAGTGAAACCCAGAATCCTAGATTTCCACTCACCATAAGATCTTCATATCTGTTATTACTGTCTAATTAGTTAACATCTATAACTAGTAATTTAGAGTAGAATTAAACATAAAACCCCCCTTAGGTTAATAATTTGCTATCTATAACCGCACTGTTCGTGATCACTTGTCTCTGTGGGTTCGACCCTTGCTTCCGAGTCTATTCTATAATAGTCTTGTACACTTGCAAGGAAATAGATAAATAAAACATCGATCAAGTTTTTGGCGTGGGACAAGCTAGTTCACGTAGTTAGTTTGTAGGTAGCGTAGTTTTAATTTAATTTAGTTTTTAGTTTAATTTTTTGTTTTTATAAAAATAAAATACAAAAAGATTTTATTTTATTTTGTCTTAATAGTTAGTTGTTTTTAAATTGCTTTTAATTAATTTTTATGCAAGGTCGTAGATCTTTAAATCTCGAATTGGTAGACTTAGATCAAGAGATAAATATTGTTAAAAGATACCAAAGATATTTTGAAAATCTAGCTCGAGCCCGATAATCAAGATAATTCAATCGAGGATCCTCTGTTGATCCTACAATGGAAGATAATAACAATAATCGTAATCCTCGAAAACCTAGTTGACCCGGTCAATAGGAATCAAAGACAAGAAGAGCTCCGAAGAAATATGGAAGTAGTCGTAAATCAAAGAACTATTAATGATTTTAGTAGACCTTCATTAAATGTGGTAACATCATGTTTAGTATTGCCAGATGCTGTTAGGAATTTCGAACTAAAAGGACATTATTTTAATGCCATACCATCTTTTCATGGGATGCCTAATGAAGATCCTGTCAGTTGCTTAAGAGAATATGAATACATGATGAGTACTTTTCCTTTAGGAGGGTTAACTGAAGATCAAATTAAAATGAAATACTTTCCCAGTGCATTAAAAGAATTGGCAAAGAGATGGTTTATGAACCTAACACCGAACAGTGTTTTTACTTGGGCACAATTATATGATTTGTTTATGAGCAAATTTTACAAACATGCATCTCTTACAGAGTATAGAAAACAAATCATGTCATTCCAAAATGAACCAGGTGAAACATTCCATGAGTCATGGGATAGATTTAAAAATATGCTTATTATGTGTCCTCATCATAATTTGGCTCAACATGTGTTAGTGCTTCAATTCTATCATGGTCTTTCGCCAGGTTTACAAACTATGGTTGATAGTGCAGTTGGTGGTTCTATTAATAGAATGACACCAGAAGCATTAGAAGAATTATTTGAGATGCTAAGTATTAATTCCCAAAAGAAAAGTGCTAGAGGTAAAAATAGGAGCCTATATCAATTGCAAGATAATTCAAATACACAAGCTCAATTTGAAAATTGGCAAATTCAAGAAGCATGTGCTCTATGTGGATTATATTCTCATGCTACTAATTTTGTCCGCCAAGTGCTATGTATTACGAACAAGGCTAATGCTATGAATATGTACCCTCAAAGGCCAAGGAATGATCCATATTCCAATACATATAATCCTGGTTGGAGGAATCATCCTAACTTTTCTTGGGGAGGAAATAAGCCTTTGCAACCTCAACAATTCCAACCTCAGCCACCACAACCTCCACAGTTGCAAAATCAAAATCAAAATCAGTTGAGAATTGAAGAAGTTCCCAAGCAAGAAGTAGTAAAGTAAAGGACAAGCAAATTTGATGAAGTACATGCTTGAAGAAATTGAAAATCAAGAAACACATCGAAAATTCAGAAGCAAATAAAGAGAAGAAGGAAGTTCCCTAGTCAAATTGAGCAAGCTAAGTCAATCACCGCTCGCAAGTGGTAAGGTGATAGGTGAAGAGGTAAGTGATTCTCCCCTTCTAATATGCATGCTTCAGTAGAAAATTCTGAAAAATAATAGAAAGAAATTGAGGAAAGATAA
>CM028384.1:25825948-25871296 GCA_013146195.2 Codonopsis lanceolata | reverse complement strand
TGGTTTTTCTCTTAAATCGGTCGAGCCTTTGGTATACCGAAGACCGGAGGTGGTATGCTGAGGACTTCAAATAATGCCTTCCCTCTCCTTTTTATCTCCTTATTAATTTTTTTTTATATATATATATATATATATTTTTTTTTTGTGCTCTAACTTTTCCTAGGTCAGCCTCCTTTCGGGTTTTCAACCTAGCGAGCCCTTATTTCTCCTTTTTATTGTTTTTTTTTTATATATGCCCTAACTCTTGCCTTTGGCCGCTCTTTTCGGTTTCTCACTTAGCGGCCTAGAGGGAGGCATCTCAGATAGAATGGCTCGGGCATAGTACCTTTTGAGTTTGTCGAGGTTGAAGGGGATTTGGACAAGATCTTCCACATCTGGTTTGTAAGAAACACGGCACTCTCACGATCGGATCTCCTTAACGATGTATGGTCCCATCAGTGACTTCCATTTTCCCCTCTTATCAACGTAACTAGGGGTTTTCTCGAAATGCGAGGTCTCCAACTTGGATATCGCGGCTTTTGACTTTTTTATTGAGCAGCTCGGCGTGCGCCTTTGATATGCACGGGTATGCTCCAAGGCTAACAGGCGTCGTTCATCAATTAGGGCCAATTCTTCGTATCGCCCTTTGACCCAGTCAACTTCTGCTATATCAGATTCCATCATCACTCTTAATGATGGAATTTCCACTTCTATCGGCAGTACCGCCTCCATGCCATATGCCAGAGAGTAAGGGGTAGCCCCAGTGGGTGTGCGGACTGAAGTACGATAGCCCCTGCAGGGCTAGTGGCAATTTTCGGCCTTTTTCCTATGTCGACCATTTTTCTCGATGATGTTTTCAAGTGTTTTTTTACTTCAGCGGCACCATTGGCTTGCGTAGGGGAGGATTTGTGTCTTTGGATCTTGAACTCGTCGAGTAGACGATTCACGTCCCCTTCGAAATGTGAGCCGTTGTCGGAGATTATCTCGAAAGGTACCCCATAGCGATATATAATATTGGTCCGTATGAACTCGGACACCTTTCGGGCATTCAGGATTTTGTAGGAAGAGGCTTCCACCCACTTTGTAAAAATGTCGGCGGCTACCGGGGCGTATTCATGGCCATTGGATCGCCGGGTGGATTTGGCCTATGGCGTCGATTCCCCCACGTTGAGAAGGGCCGGGGCGTGGAGTTGTATAAGGCGTGTGGGGGCACATCTTTGCGATTGCAAAGCGTTGATATTTGTCGCAATGTCGCACCACCGATACAATCGGTTCGGCGTACTCAATAGTACCCCTGTCGGATGATTTTCTTGGATAGCATATGGCCATTCATGTGGGGCCCACAGGTACCACCGTGCAGTTGATCCATAATTTGCTCAGCTTTGGCTTGATTGAAACATAGTAAGTTGAGGCCTTGATAGTGTCTCTTATACAGGCTGCCACCACTGAGCACAAATTGGGAGGATCACCTTCACAGGGAGACTCTTCCTCTTTTATCTAAGCCAGGAGGATAGAGACCTTTCTGGAACAGATTTAAGATGTCAGCGCACCAGGGCTCGTGATCTGCTTCAGGGGCTGCATTGATTTTGAAACAGTATGCCGGAGTGACCTTCTTCCTGACTACAAATGGTTGAACAGTAGTTTCTGTGGGAATCTGGACTAGTGATGCTAGAGTGGCCAGGGCATCAGCGAATTGATTCCTATCTCGTGGCAAATAATGGAACGAGATAGAACCAAATCGGGCGGCAAGTGCTGTTAATTTGGCATGATAGAGCTGCAGCCGAGGATCCTGGGTCTTCCATCTTCTTTCGACTTGATTTATGATTAGGGCAGAGTCTCCATAGACTTCGAGATCTTTAGCTCCCCTTTGGAGAGCTTCTTCTAGGCCAGCAATACATGCTTCATATTCCGCAGTATTATTTGAACATTCGAACTCCAACCTTATAGCCAGCGGAGTATGAGAGTCAGCCGGATCGATTAACAAGATTCCTATGCCAAAGCCTCTTTTGTTCATGGCTCCATCAAAGAACATCTGCCAACAGGTGTCATGGTCAGTGATTTCCAGGACACCTTCATTTGGGAAACCAGGCTTAGTTGCATCTTCGGCCTTCAAAGGTAGATCGGCTAAGTGATCGGCTAAGTGGTCTGCAATGAAGCTTCCTTTGATAGACTTGAGTGTGACATAAGTTATGTCAAACTCATTGAGAAGAAAGGACCACTTGGCTAGTTGGCTAGACAGTGATGGCTTATCGAAGATAAACTTGATAGGGTCCATTCTGGATATGAGTTTGATAGACCTTCCTTGGAGATAGGTTTTGAGCCTTTGAGTGGCCCAGACCAGGCCGGAGCTGCTTTTCTCCAACGCTGAATAATTTAGCTCGCTTCCTTGTAGCTTCCTACTTATGAAGTATATGGCATTTTTGACGTAGGAATCTTCTTTCTCTTGGGCGAGCATAGCCCCTACTAACGTGTTTGTGATGGTTAAGTATATGAGGAGAGGTTTATGTATATGGGGTGGAGCTAGCACAGGGGGATTGGTAAGGTAGGCTTTTATTTTCTCGAAGGCTAGTTGGCACTTCTCGTCCTAGACTTGGTCGGTATTCTTTTTTAGGAGTTTAAAGAGGGGCTCGCATGTGGTGGTCACATGTCTGATGAAGCGGCTGATGTACTACAACCGGCCTAGGAAGCCTTTGACTTCAGTGGGAGTTTTCGGCTGTGGCATTTCTAGGATGGCTCTGATCTTTGCTGGCTCGATCTCGATGCCTTGCTCGGTTACTAAGAATCCCAGGACTTTGCCTTTAGTAACCCCAAATGTGCATTTGGTGGGGTTAAGCTTCATTTGGTGCTTCCTTAGTCTTTCGAAGAACTTTCGAAGATCTTTGATATGGGCACCGTTGGCGTCGCTGGAATGCACGATCATGTCATCAACATAGACCTCTATTTCTTTATGGATCATGTCGTGGAAGAGGGTGGTGGCGGCCCTCTGGTAAGTGGCTCCGGCATTTTTCAGTCCAAATGGCATGACAGTATAACAATAAGTACCCCAGGGAGTAGTGAATGAAGTCTTCTCCTAGTCTTCTGCTGCCATTTTGATTTGATTATAGCCCAGCATGCCGTCGATGAAGGATCGGACTTTGTGAGTGGCGACGGCGTCTACCACAATATCAATATTGGGTAGGGAAGTCATCTTTGGGCGGCAGCTTTGTTGAGGTCGCGGAAGTCTACAGATTCGACTTTCTGTTGGGCTTAGGGGCAGTCACTATATTGGACAGCCAGATCGGGTATTCAACTACCCGAATGAAGTTGACGCGCAGCTGCTTCATGATTTCTTCTTTGACTTGTAGTGACCATTTTGGCTTGATGCGGCGGAGCTTCTGTTTGACTGGGCGAGCATCCGGATATGTGGGAATCCGGTGTTCGACTATGGCTGGATCCAGGCCGGGCATATCTTCGTAGGACCAAGCAAATATGTCTACGAACTCTTTGAGGAGATCAATGAGTGCCTTTCTTTCTGGACGTTGGAGGTAGCTGCCGATTCTGACTTCTTTGATTTCATTGTCCAGCCCCAGATTGATGGTAGACAAGTCTTCAGTAGCTGCTGATGAATAGCTCTGTTCCTGGTACTCAACTGACTTTGCAAGCTCAAGTAGATAATTTTTATCTTTTGGGTCCATTTCATTAAATGACTCATTATCATAATTATTATTATTTAATGCTTCTTTTAATGTAGGTGCAACTAAGGAATAAGAAAAGACATTTAAATTATCATTAAAAGCATAATGTACAGGGTTTATTACATTGTTGAGGACCTGGGGTTTGAGATCCTCAACTTTAGGTAGCGGATTGGTAGATGACCAATCCGTAAAGCTAGGGAAGGAGTGGGGATGGTATATCCAAAGCGGTCTACTAGGTCTGCGGGTGTCAGGAGCGGACCGGTCGTGGTATACCAGTTCTGCAGAGGCTTATTAGAAATAGACTCAAACTCAACAAGGAGCTTTTCATAAGTGCCTCCTTCTATCACACCCAGAAAACTGTCTCCTCCGAACACTTATCGGAAACTCCTTTATTGAATAACGTATTTTGCAACACCTTTATTTATGGTTAATTAGACTAACTTGCTTCCCTTAGACCTCATCGGCTTGATTTGTTTCAAAGATTTTCGTGCTTGCCACCGTGATTTCCTCGTTGTCGATGAGGTCCTGAATTGCGTCTCTGAGCATATAGCACTGGTCGGTAAGATGACCGCTGCATCGATGATACTCACAATATTGGGCATGGTTCCAGGTAATGGGTAATGGTTTGGGTGGTCGGTAATTATCCATGGGCTTCAATATCCCATGGGCCCACAGTATTTGGAGTATTTTAGATCTTGGGGCGGGCATGTCATCGTAATGTCTTGAAATTGCTTCTTTTCGACTTCTTGGCTTCGGTACATGGCCAGATCGGGTTTTGGTCCGGCAACTGAGCGGGGTTTTCTCTTTTGGATATAATTGCAACGAAATTGGCTTGACTGGACCTTGGCCCAATAGGGATTCCTTTTCTGGTATGCAAATGATTCTTTTTAAATTTCCCGGGGTCATTTGGAAATAGGTATCTGAGGGGTCAAAAGGGGAATGATTCTTTTGGTTGTGATAGTAGGCATTCAGGTGGGGAGGATCAAGGCTGATTTCTGGAGGATATGGGTTAGAACTATGGGTATTAGAAATCATATCACCTTGGGCAAGGAGGTCACCACCGGGCTGGCGGCTGGTACTTGGTGGCTTTCTAGAAGCTTGGAAAAGGATATTTTCTGCGGTATCAGGGGAGTTTATTTCAGGAGAGTGGGAAGCATTAGGGACATATTTTGGGGTTTTGGCTTTTTGCGAGAAAGTGGCAAGAGTTTCTGAAAAACTGGCCAAAAGGTCATTTACCACCTGATCCACTATTCTTTTTGCGTGGGCGTCCAGTTCCTTTCTTAACCAAGCCTCAAGCCCAAGAGGAGGTGCATACACAGGAGTTTCTTTTTCTGGTTCTCAGCTGTTCCAGTTGTCGCTAGCCCCTGTCATAGCTTGTTTATTCTTTGCTGCCATATTGCTTGGATCTGTACCCTCTGAACTGATTCTGCCCCTGTCTAATCTGAAACTGATACCCTTTGATCTGATTTCTGCACTACTTTCCCGTATCAACCGACCAGTACTATCTCTGCCTTTCCAAATTCGGGTCATGTTTCTGAGGAAAATGGGGTTTGGAGGTATCAGAAGGCTAGCTAGAGGCTTTCTGGGCTTGGAGTACAGCGTGCCTTTTATTAGTATATTTTATTATTATTTATTCTTGTTCCCTACAATTGACCGGATAAGCACCTGCTTTATTTTGACAGTCTCAGGACTTTCTCTGGAACAGTGGATTTTTTCTCCAGAGTATAGGACCAACGTATTCCACCTGCCTTTCGACTCCCCAGGACTGGACTGGTTCCAGGCGAAGGGCCTATACTCTTTCCAGGATCCACCATCCGAAATGGTCTAGGTCGAGCATCAAAGAATAATTAATCAGCCCCTGTTTGTTATATATATATATATATATATTTATTTATTTATATATATGTGCACTTATTTATTTTTTTCTAACTTGAGTATTTTTTTATTTTATATATATATATATATATATATATATATATATATATATATTTGACTTTTTTTTTCATCATTTTCATATATCATTTTTTTTTTGCAGGGGCTGACTCACAATTCGGAGATGCAAAAACCGGTCGGTCTATGAAGTGTTATGAGAAGCTATATATGCATTCTAGCGTTGGCTTATGCAGGGGGTAGGCTGGCCATGGTGTAGGGTAACAATTCAGAATATTCCTATATGCGTGCAACGTGTGTGCGGTATCTAGAAAGCAGTAAAATCTTTATTTTTTTTTTACAGATATATAAATAGGAAACAATAAAACAAATATGATCTGTCTTGCTGTTATGTATGGATTTTCTCGGCTTTTTAGTTTGAGCGCAAGCAAGCAAGCACACCATATTTTAAGAAATAGAAAGAAAAGCGGGGAAACTATCTATTCCTATTAATTACAATTTTGGTCCTATGTCCCCAAAATAAAATAACAGAATGAATGCAGATATGTGCAAATGTATAGAATAAAAGGAAAAAAGAACAGAAAGAAATAATAATACAAAGCCGGGAATAAAGCAATAATTAAAATAAAGCCCCGGTCCTTTTATTGTGCTGCCCGGAATTTTTATTGTAACATAGATAATATATATATATATATATATATATATATATATATATATATATATATATATATATATTTTTTTTTTTTTCAATTTTTTTTATTTTTGAAAATTTTATTTTTGATTTTTTTTAAAAGAATAAATATTTTCAAATACATCTGTAACAGTTATCGGAACGAAACTGCTGCAAGATGGAGGATCATATCCACAAATATAGGCACGGATGTATAGGAACGCAATATTCAAATGCATAAATTAATATAACAAGCATACTTTAGCCAGAAACAAATAAAAACAAAAGAGTTTTATTTTATGAGTCTAGCCCTCCATTATATTTAAAAATAAAACAACTCCCGAGTAGAGTCGCCACTGTGGGTTCAGGAAGGTGCGGCGCGCGCCAGTTAGGTGCGCGTGCGGATGCGGGACACCACTGCTCTCGTTCCACCCTCCCTTGTTTAGGGGAAGGCGAAATCAAAAGTGCGAGAGGAGTGCTGTCTAGGATAGCGCGTTGGAATGCGCCTCGGTTGCCTTTAGTGGATTTTATTAAAAAAATAGCCTTATGGCCCGTTTTAGATCACTATGGGAGCTTTGGGTTTCCCGTATCAAGTTATCCCTTTTTTAGGGGATATCAGGATATGTGAATACATCACCCTTCCATTCTCATTTTCCCTTTTTTAGGGGAAAACGGAAAAGTGCAAAGAAGGAGTGTTGCGAGGCCCCACTGGATCCAAAACGTTTAGAGTCGCCATCTTTATTTTAAGGCAAAAATAAAGCAAAACCAGAAAAAAAGAAAAGAAAACCAGAGATAGAAAACGGGTTCGGAGGCTAAGTTACGAGTTGGGAAGGTGCTAGGCACCCAACTCGCCCTTTCGGTCTCAAAATAGTTTTTGGCTAAAGTATGCTTATTGTTATATTTATTTAGCAGATAAATAAAGCATTAAAAGACAGAAAAATAAAACAAATACATCCGTGGCTACATTATTTACGGACTTGCAGCCATTTCCTTACAATAATTACAAATGTATTTAAAAATATTTGGCCATTATAACGACTCTATTACATAATATTTCCTATTCTAATCTAGGCAGCCCAACGGCTTATATTGACTACATTGGGACGGATTTAAATAATAACTTTAAATAATAAATAAACGAACGAAAAAAAGTAAATAAATAAAACGCCCTTAAAGGCTATTACCTTTTAGAGCGGTAGTGTGCTCGCTCTGTCCTTCAGGGAGAGGGAGTCTTTTGTTGTTGTTGTTGTGTGGTTGTTGTTTTGATTTGGGCAGAGTGACTGCTTATTTTGGATGACTTTGGCTTGTTCACTCGGGCAGAGTGACAACTTATTTCGGAAGGTTTTGGCCTTTTTGGTTGGGCGGAATAACGACTTAATTTTTGTGTATTTCAGCTCATTACTCGGGCAGAGTAACGGCTTACTTTGAGATTTTGGGGCCGGGGAAGTAAGGTGGATACCTAACTACTAGGCTAGGGATCACTTATAACCGGTGGATTTAAGTTTTGGCGGAGTTTGGACGGGGTTTGGAAGCTTTAGTGGGCTACACACACCTATCTCGCACCTCTCTCTAAGACTCGGCGTTCTTAAGGCGCGGAGAAAATATCAGAGCTTCGTTGTCGATTTTTCTGAACACCGAAATGAGGAGCCCAACACTCTTATTTATAGGTGGGACGAGGGAGTCATCGGGAATTATCAGATTTCTTCAGCCGGTTGCCTTCTCTTGTACAACGGCCTTCGCGAATTGCACAATGCGTTAAGTCTGAGAGGCTACAGTACCCCTTTGGCGCCGACTTATCCCTTTCTTGGCGCGGCGCCCAACCTGCCTTTTGGCCGCGCCAAGTTACTATTGAACTTCCAAATTTGACACTTTCACCCCTTGCAATTCACTGTTTTGCGCATCCTGCTTTGCCTTTCGCATTTTCGACTCCTGTAACTTGAGAGTTGTTAATTTTGAACAGTTCTTGATATCACATGTCAGAGTCACATACCAGGGGTATGAAATTGAGGTGTCTACACTTCCCTAAGAAATGCACATTTTAAATGGGATGGTAATGACTTTAATTCTACTTCAGGAGGAGATTTAATGGATGAAATAAATTTAGGAATTTCTAGTTTAACTTTTTATTCTTTTTCATCCTCCTTAAGAATTTCTTCTTTATCTTTATCAATTTCTATTTTATCAACTTCTGATTTAGGGCTTCCTACTTCATCTTTATTTTCACTATCATTTTTAAGAGTTTCTAATCTCTCCTTCTCTTTTCTAGCTGTCTGCCTCTTGGAGTTCTCTTTCTAATTCTTCTATGTCAATTCTCACATCGGAGAAGGTTCTATCATCATAGTCTTCTCTAAACATATCTTTCTCTAAATCATCATCATTTAAATTTGCTTCAAAGCTTTGGGCTGTAAGATTTTCAATTTCATCAATTGAGAAACATGCTTTCATGTCACTCGGTCTATCTAACACATCAAAAACTGAAATTTCTAAAGTTTCTCCCATAACTGACATTGATAGCTTTCCAATCTTCACATTAATCATGGTGTTGGCAGTGGCTATAAAAGGTCTTCCTAACGGAATAGGAACTTCATTATTAGTGCATATCTTTCTTTTCATCTCTAGAACCACAAAGTCAACTGGGATGATTAACTTATCTACTTGTACTAGAATGTCCTCTACTATTCCCAAAGGATGTTTGATTGAACACTCGACTAACTGTAAGGACATAGTAGTGGGTTTTAATTTACCCAATCCTAATTGTTTATAAACAACGAAAGACATTAAGTTAATACTCGCTCCTAAATCTAGCATAGCTTTCATCTTTTTTTGAACTACCCAAGGAAACTTGGATATTAAAACTACCTGGATCTTTTAATTTAGGGGGGAGTTCAGGTTGTAATACTGCACTAACGTTTTCAGAAACAATTATTTTCTTATTCTTTTCGAATTTTTGCTTCCTAGAATGGAGATCTTTGAAAAACTTGGCATAGGACGAGATATTTTTAATGACATTGAGCAAAGGGAGATTAATATTCACTTTGGAACAACATATTATAAATTTTCGTAAATTGCTTATCAATGTTGTTTTTCATTAATCTACCAGGGAATGGTATTGGTGGAACATATGGTAGAGGAGCAACATACGGTTCCTCAAGAGGTTCTGCCTCTTGCTCTTTTTCTTGTGTGACATTTTCTTTCTCTTGATTGTTTTTTACTTGGAAATCTTCACCTTTATCTTTCTCTTTTTCAAAAACTTCTTTACCAGATTTTTCTACATTATTAGGAAAATATATGTAGATTGAATAGGATTACTTACCTCTTCTCCAATGATTCTACCACTTCGCAGAGTAGTGATAGATTTTGCTTGTTCCGTTTGACTAGGGAACTTCCCTTCTTCTCTTCCTTAAAATTTTGCAAGTTCTTTCTGCAAACTTTCCACGGTTTCCAATAAATATTTATTAAGAGCAATTTGTCCACTATTTAATCCTTTTGATTTTGGAGCTTCTTCAATCTGTAACTGTCCTTATTTAGGAAATTGTTGAGGCTGCAAGAGCTTATTCCCTCCCCATGAAAAGTTAGGGTGATTCCTCCAACCTGGATTGTATGTGTTGGAAAAGAGATTATTCCTTTGCCTTGGAGGATACATATTCATCGCATTAGCCTGTTCAGAGTATAAAGCACTAGATGGACACAAGTTAGTAGCATGAGAATTTAATCCACAAATAGTACATGCTTCTTGAATTTGTGCTTTATAATTTCCATACTTTTACCTAAAACCCTGAAACTCACAATATAACTCAAAAACACATATTAGTAACCAAAAGCCTCGTGGAATTGCTATTTCTAAGTCATAAAAGTACCTGATAAAGACGTATAAAATCATGTCTCATGCTATTCCACTTGTTATTTGTGTTGGGTCCTTTCCACAAGGGGTGAAAACCCCGGTCAACTTGGAAATGATTGGTCTCATGTTATTCCACCTGTGATTTGTGTTGGGTCCTTTCCACAAGGGGTGCAAACCCCGGGTCAACTTGGAAATGATCGGTCTCATGCTATCCCACATGTTATCTGTGTTGGGTCCTTTCCACAAGGGGTGCAAACCTTGGGTCAACTTGGAAATGATCGGTCTCATGCTATTTCACCTGTTATCTGTGTTGGGTCCTTTCCATAAGGGATGCAAACCCTGGGTCAACTTGGAAATGATCGGTCTTATGTTATTCTACCTGTTACCGTGTGTCCCACCGTCGTGCTTTTGCGAGGAAGGATTCATCCTGGAAGCACGATATCCCACCCAGAGTTTGTTGTTAAGTTGTCGGCATGAGCCGAACTACGTTTGGTCTGATTCCTAAAAGGATACGTATGCAGCCTACTCAGTAGGCACAACCATCAGAGCACTTTAATTTGCATCATATCCGTTCCATTCCCATCAGTCCATCGCAGCGTAAGAGCATGAGATTAATTGTTGCATCATAAACTGTTGCATGTTACATTCTTCCCTGTTATAATTTCCTCGAAATTAGGGAGTCTATTTCTTATCAACGATGTTCGTTTAATGGTAAATTTTGGTTTACCCATAAACTCCATCGTGGAGGGGCTCTGTAGACACCCCAATTTTGTACCTATGTATTTGACATGCCATAAAATATCAAGACCTATCAAAAGGACTAACAGATGTCAAGTTACAAGGTCAAAAGTGCAAAAGGATAGACGATTTAACAAACAGTGAATTGCAGGGGTGAAAGTGGCCAAAAATAGAAGAAAAACAAAAGTGGGAGCGGCCTATAGCCAAAATGGGTGTTGTGCCCATAATGACTATAGGTGGTGCCCATTTATGGTGTAGGCAGCGCCCAGCTTTCTCCTATGCACTGCTATAAATGGCTTTTGGTGCAATTCCTTTAGCGCACGGTACGAGCATTTGAAGCACGAAAGATAATATTCGATGATCATTCGTTGTTAAGGAAGCCCAACTCTCATCTATATCCAGCAAAAACAAGCAATTGCTTTGCCCGATTTCAGACTCGACAATAGCAATAATCAAGCAAAAGCAAGCAGTTATGCCACCCGGATCCCGAGGCGAAAAGCAACTAAAAGGAGCAGTCACGCTGCTCGAATTGCAACAACAACAAAGAAAAAAGACTTCCTTTCTCGGATGGATAGGGGAAGCACATCTAGACCGCCTAGTGGGCTTAAGCCCAGGCATACCGGGTTCAGACACTCACGTTCCAGGAGGTAAGTTCTGTCCCCGTAGTTATTTATTATAATCTATGACTTAAATATAAATATCTAAGTATGTTTCATTTCGGTTTATACTATAATATAATAATAGTTATAATTTCTTTTCATTTAATTAGTTTCTTTTCCTGCTTTTACTTTAATAGTTGTACTATAGTTTAATTAGTTTACTTTCATGTTTTTACTTTAATGTAGTAATATTTATATTTCCTTTCTATTTAATTAGTTTCTTTTCTTTAAATGTAATAATAGTTATATTTTTCTTTTCTTTTAATTAGCTTCTTTTTTTGTCTTTATTTTAATGTAACGTGTTATAATTTCTGGCAGTTTAATTAGTTTCTTTTTTGCACATACTTTAAATATATAAATAGTTATGTTTTTTATTATTTAATAAGTTTCTCTCCTGCTTGTGTATATAAATATAAATAAAGTTTGTACTAGCATAACTATTTTATTCTTAAAATAACTTACAAAAATGTTGTAATTATTGTCTAGTTGTATTATCAAAACTATAATTTTGATTTCTTTTCTTTAATAAATGTAAAGTAATTTTTCTTTATTTCTTTATGTCGTATATAAATGTATTTTTCTGAACCAAAGTATATAAAATAAAACGGGCATATTGACAAACCCATTGTGAGACGGAAAGGACGAGTTGGGTGTGTAACCCCTTCCTAACTCGTAACTTAGCCCTCGAACCCATACAATCTGGTATTTTTTTTTTCTCTGTTTACTATTTAAAGTAGAGATGACGACTTTGTTATACATATTTTGGGTCCACAATTGAGGCCGAACGTATTCTATGGGGCACTCATAGCAACCCATAGTCCTTAGTATATTGTAGATATCAAAAACTTTTACAATAGCCTTCCAGTGATCATGTCCTGGATTACGAGTAAATATGCTCAATCGATTGATTGTTTGAGCAATATCTGATCGCGTACAATTCGTAAGATACATAAGACTTCCAATGACATGAAAGTATTCAATCAGAGATACACCTTCGTGTAGGTTCTTTTTGAGATGAAAGTTTGGATCTATTGGAGTCTTTGCAATACTATCATCACCATTACTGAAATTCTCCAGTAATTTCTTAATGTAATGAGATTGTGATAGTATGATCTCCTCGGATGTTCTAGATATTTTAATACCTAGGATGACATCAGCTACCCCAAAATCTTTCATGTCAAACTTGTTGGCCAACATTTTCTTGGAGTCTTTGATCATGTTGTTATTACTGCCAATGATGTGCATATCATCCACGTAGAGGCAGATAATAACATAACCAACCATGTTGTGTATTTTTGGCGTACACACATTTGTCACATTTGTTGATCTTGAACCCATTTGCAAGTACCACGTCATCAAAGCATTTATGCCATTGTTTTCTTGCTTTCTTTAAACCATACAACGATATGACCAACCGACATACTTTTTTTCGTTGCTTGGAGCTATGAACCCTTCTGGTTGATTCATATAAAACTTTTCTTCGAGTTCCCCATTTAGGAAAGTGGTCTTAACATCCATTTGATGTATTTCAAGACCATGCAAAGCTGTAAATTCAATTAATAGTCGAATCGACACAATTTGAGTTACCGGGGCATAAGTGTCAAAATAATCAACACCTTCTTTTTGATTGAACTCCATTTCAAACAGTCGTGATTTATACTTATCAATGGAACCATTGGGTTTTAATTTCCGTTTGAAAATCCATTTACAGCCCAATGGTTTGCACCTCTTTGGAAGGCCAACTAATTCTCAAGTGTGGTTTTGTATAATGGAAGAGATTTCGCCATTAATGGATTCTTTCCATTGAGGAGCTTCCGGGGTAGATATTGCTACCTTGAACGTTCGTGGTTCATTATCCACTAGAAACGTGGTCACAAAGTCAGGTCCAAAGGTTTGAGTTATTTTTGTCCGTTTGCTCCTTCTAGGTTCATCATCCTATTCATCTGGATGATTATTTTGGATGATGTCCATGGGGACCTCGTTCTCATCTTCGCTTGTGGTCCAAAGAAATGAGTGTTTTCCATTAGCATTAGTCTTTAATAGAAAGACGTTTTCAAAAAAATGTGACATTTCTTGATTCCATGATTGTTTTTACTTCAATATCTGGATTTTTAGACTTGTGCACTAAGAACCTATAGGCACTACTACGAGCTATATATCCTATGAAGATACAATCCATGGTTTTTGGATCGATTTTTATATTTTTAGGTAATGGTATTGCTACCTTTAAAAGGCACCCCCACACTTTGATGAATTTGTAGGAAGGTTTTCGATCATTCCATAATCCATAAAGAGTTTGCTCCAATTTCTTGTGTGGTAGTTTATTTAACAAGTAATTGGCTATGAGCACTGCTTCCCCCCACATTTCGTCGGGTAGTGTAGACACCCCAATTTTGTACCCCTAGTATGTAACTCTAGCATGCGATATCAAGACCTATTAAAACTTAACAAATGTCAAGTTACAGGGTTTAAAAGTGCAAAAGATAAAGTAGGATGCGCAAAACAGTGAAATGCAAGGGCTAAAGGGTCAAAAAGTGGGCTGAAAATTGGATCTTGGCGCTGCCAACATGGGTTCTTGGCGCGACGCCCAATACAGCTTATGGTAGCGCCCAGTTTTTGAACAGTGATTCCCAAACTGCTACAGGGGTGTTATAGTTCGGCGCAATGTATCAATTTTTCAGCACACTGTACAAGGAATTCGAGCACGAAGTGAGGAATTTTAATTCCCTCGATGTCCCTCGTCCAGCCTATAAATAGAGGCCCCGGGGTTCGCTTTCAGCACACCTTTGAAACCCCAAAAGCTCTCAGCGTTGTTGTTACGCTGCAAGATTTGTGAGTGATCGAGAGATAGTGAGCGCCCCCTCCTATAAAGCCTCGAAGCCCTGCCAAAACTCCTCCAAAAGCAAATCCGACCGGTCAAAGTGATCCCTAGCCTCCTAGTTAGGTATCCACCCTATTTCCCGGGTCCAAAACCCTTGAAAAGAGCAGTTGCTCTGCCCGAGTAAAAAGACCAAATCAGTCATAAATAAGCCCTTGTTCTGCCCGATTTCCGCCGGCAACAAGAAAGCAAGTAACAAAAGGCAAGCAATTGCTCTGCCCGTTTTTACGGGTCCCAAAGGCAACTTTCGGAAGCAATCACTCTGCCCGAACCACAGCAGCAGCAGTAAAGCAAAAAAAGACTCCATCTCTCGAGAAGGACAGAGCGAGCACACCACACTCTAAAAGGTGAGCCTTTAAAAGCGTTTACTTAAAAAAGCTATTTTTCCATCCGGCCAAATGTAAAAAAAAGAGCATTTAAAAGAGCCATTATTATGGCCAAATATTTTTAAATGTATTTGTAATTATTGGAAGGAGACGGCTGCAAGTCCGTAAATAATGTAAATATGAATGTATTTGTAGGTAGTTAATGTTTTATTTATTTGCTAAATAAATATAACAAAAAGCATACTTTAGCCAAAAATCGTTTTTGAGACCGAAAGGGTGAGTTGAGTGCCTAGCACCTTCCCAACTCGTAACTTAGCCTCCGAACCCGTTTTTGCAATCTCTGGTTTTATTTTTGGTTTTTCTTTATTTCTTCCTCAAAATAAAGATGGCGACTCTATTTAAAACATTTTGGATCGCAGTGGGGCCTCGCAACATTCTTTTCTTGCACTTTTCCGTTTTCCCCTAAAAAAGGGAGAATGCGAATGAAAGGGTGATGCATTCATATATCCTGGTATCCCCTAAAAAAGGGATAACTTGATATAGAAAACCTAAAGCACTCATCGTGATCCGAAATAGATCATAAGGCAATTTTCATAAAGTCTGTAGTGGGGCCCGCAACATCCTTTCTTGCATTTTCCATTTTTCCTACACAAGGGACGATGTGAATGAAAGCGTGATGCTTTCCTGTATACTGTTATCCCCTAAAAAGGGATAACCTAACACAGAAAACCCATAACTCCCATGACGGACCAAAAATTCACTGAAGTTACCGAGACGTATTCAACGCGCTTTTTGACAGCACCCATTCCGCATTTTTATTTCGTCCTCCCCTACACAAGGGAGGGTGAAATGGAAAGTGTGGTGTCCCGCTTCCGCACGTATGCGCACCCCTATCCAAGAGCGCGCGGGGCGCGGGCGCATCCCGGGGAACCCACAGTGGCGACTCAGCTAGGGAGATCGTTTTTATTTTAAATAAAAATGGAGGGCTAGACTCAATAAAAAGAAAACTTTTTTTTTTGTTTTTCTTTTGTTTCTGGCTAAAGTATGCTTGTTATATTTTTCTAAGCATTTGAATATTGTGTTCCTATACATCCGTGTATATATTTGTGGATATGATCCTCCATCTTGCAGCAGCCTCGTTCTTGTCATCGTTACGGTTATATTTAAAAATATTTTTTAAAAAATCAAATTAAAAAACCCCAAAAAAATAAAAAAAATGCAATAAATTTCCGAGCAGACAACAAAAGGGGTGGGGCTTTATTTTTATTATTACTTTATTTTCTACTCTATATTAGTATTTCGTTCTGTTTATTATTTTTATTATGCAAAATCTGTACATATTTTATTTCATTATGTCATTTTATTTTGGGGATTAGGACAAATTTGTAATTAATAGGAATAGATAGATTTCCCACTTTTCTTTCTATTTCTTGATCTGATTGGCTGCTTGCTCATGCTCAAACTAAAAAGTCGAGAAAATCCGCAAATAACAGCAAGACATGTCATATTTGTTTTATTTTCTATTTTATATATGAAAAAAAGAGTTTACTGCTTTTTAGATACCGCACACACGCACACACATGTAAATATATTCCGAATTGCTACCCTACACATTGGCCAGCTTACCCCCTGCATAAGCCATCGTTAGATTGCATATAGATTTTCAGGACACTTCAAAGACCGACCGGTTTTTGCATCTCTGAATCGTTGATCAGCCCCTGTGTAAAAAAAAATGAAAGCAAAAAAAGAAAAAAGGAAAAAAAGGAAAGATCGAAAAAATATATATGAATAAAAAAATGATGATGAATAATACACAGGGGCTGATTGGTTATTTTTTGATGCTCGACCTAGACCATTTTGAATGGTGGATCCCGGAAAGAGTATAGGCCCTTCGCCTGGGATCAGTCTGATCTTGGGGAGTCGAAAGGCAGGTGGAATACGTTGGTCCTATACCTTGGAGAAGGAATCCACTGTTCCAGGAATAGTCCTGAGACTGTCAAAACAAAGCAGGTTCAAAACCCATTTTCCTCAGAAACCTGGTCTGAATATGAAAAAGCAGAGATAATACTGACCGGTTGATACGGGAAACAGACGCAGAGATTAGATCAGAAAGTATCAGGGGCAGATCAGAAAAGGGGCAATATCAGTTCAGAAGGTACATATTTGAGCAGAATGGCAGTTGAAAGTGAGCAGTCCGCTAAGGGTACAGATACAGGGGCTCCAGAGGATGCTCCGACTCCGGCTATGCAGCAATGGTTAGATCAAAATTTGGGTGCATAGGTTGATCGTATAATGGGCCAAATTGCTAATTTGATGCAAAATTTAAAATCTAGTGGTGAGGTAATCTCTTCCCCTGCAGTCCCCCAAGAAGCATCAACCTCCCATGTCCCTCCAAATCCAATTTCCCAGCCAAACACCAACCCACCAAATACCACCATTATTCCAAGCCCAAACCCTCCACCAAATCCCTATTATCAAAATATCAACCATTTTCTATCCTATCCCCCATACCCTCTTCCAAACACCAATATTCCCCAAAATCCAAATGACCTCCCTTTTCCCATCGCCAATCCACTCCAAAATAGCTCGCATATGGACCCAAAAAGCTATAACCCGCTAGGCCAAGTTACAACCTATCTACCTCCTAATGATCCTGGCTGCCAAACCGAAACCACCAATAACCTACCTGCCCAAAATCCCTATCTTGCCCAAAATCCTTATCCTGCCCAAAATCCATATCCAACCCAAAATCCTTACGCAGTACCACAGCCATAAATTAACCCAGCCTTTCCTTATCCTACCAGCAAATACCAACAACCAACTCCCCCGCCCACCAAAATGGAGGCTGACATGGAAAACTTGCAAAGTATGATGCTCAAGTTTCTGAACAAAGAGAAATTTTCTACACGGGCATTAACGCTAAAACCTGCAGCCATACTACCCTCAAGTTTCAAAATGCTCGACATAGAAAAATTCGATGGGACTGGATGCCCTATCTCCTACCTAAAATCTTACTCTACTGGCATGCAATCAAGAGGGGCTAGTTTCGAAGCCATGGCCTCCAATTTTCACCTTACTTTGATAGGGGCTGCTAAGCAATGGTTAATGCTAGCAGATGATAGCACCATGGGTACTTGGGACCAAATAGCTGAAGGGTTCCTAGAAAGATACAAAGATAATACTACCCCCGAAAATAAAAGAGATCTTGAATTGTGCGCCCAAAAGGAAAAAGAAACATATGCTGAGTTTGCAGCAAGATGGAAAAGAAAATTATCCCAGACACTCGACAGACCTGATCCGGCTGAATCATGCAGAATGTTCATAAAAAATCTCCAGCCCATTTACCTGGAACATATGCGGTATCTCCCCTATAGAAATTTTAAAGAAATAGTGGAGATAGGAGTCCGTATTGATGAAGATATACGCAAAGGATCCTTAGAAATGGGTACACCTCCAAGTTCATTATGCAATTCTGAATCAGGTGAAGAGTCTTCGGAAGAAGTCGACGTGGTTGAAAGAATTCCACCTAGTAAGTACAATAATATGCCATGGTCATATGAGACAAATAAATCTGCCAATTCTGTTGAAGTAAGCGGTAATACCAACAGGAGCCTCATAGGACCTTACCAAGCAAAAAGAAGGCATTACGATGAATTGAATGACCCAATGTCCCTGATTTTCCAAGGCTTAATGACATAAGGGGTTCTGAAACCAATGGAAAATTACCGACCTCCAGAAAAGCTATCATACACATGGAACCACTCTCAGTATTGCGAGTATCATCGTAGCAGTGGCCACCCCACTGATAAGTGTTATAAGCTCAGAAGTGCCATCCAAGATCTTATTGATGGCCATGTCATTGAGAAGCCCCGCATCCGTGATTAATAAAAAGTGATCAAGTATCGCCCATGCCATGGATTTTGTGACGGGGTTACCGCGCACGCGGAGAGGATTTAATGTAGTTTGGGTTATAGTTGACAGATTAACTAAGTCTGCACACTTCATCCCGATTGTGATCACTTATTCATTGACTCAGTTGGCAGCCTTATACATTCAGGAGATTGTGAGACTTCATGGCGTACCTGTGAGTATTGTGTCCGATAGAGATCCGAGGTTTACATCTAGATTTTGGAGGTCGTTGCAGGAGGCTTTGAGAACAGATTTGAAATTTACTACAGCTTTTCATCCTCAAACGGATGGTCAGTCTGAGCGGTTGATTCAGATTTTGGAGGACATGCTTCGAGCTTGTGCCGTGGATTTTAAAGGAAGCTGGGATTCTCACTTACCTTTAGCCGAAGTTCGCGTGTATAATAACAGCTTATCGGGCCGAGTATTAAGATGGCGCCGTATGAAGCATTGTATGGGCGTAAGTGTAGATCACCAATTTGGTGGGATGAAGTTGGAGAGGCGAAACTTTGGGGTT
Organism: Codonopsis lanceolata; assembly: GCA_013146195.2. NCBI lineage: Eukaryota > Viridiplantae > Streptophyta > Magnoliopsida > Asterales > Campanulaceae > Codonopsis > Codonopsis lanceolata. Next base: position 25,852,218 of record CM028384.1, on the reverse strand, counting down.
CCAAGTTAGTGCAACAGTCGGTTGAGAGCGTGAAGTTGATTAGAGATAGATTGCGCACCGCTCAAAGTCGACAAAAGAGTTACGCGGATAATCGTAGACGAGATCTTGAGTTCCAAGTGGGAGATTATGTATTCTTGAAGGTGTCACCAAGAAGGGGTCCAAGTGGGAGATTAGTATTCTTGAAGGTGTCACCAAGAAGGGGTACGAAGAGATTCGGCAAGAAAGGGAAGCTTACACCGACGTACATTGGCCCATTTGATATTCTTGAGAAGGTTGGTTCTTTCGCTTATCGAGTTGCATTACCACCTTCACTTTCGGAGATTCATAATGTCTTCCATGTTTCCATGTTGCGAAAGTATTTGAAAGATGAGTCCCATGCACTTGAATATGAGGAGATAACATTTGAGCCGGATATGTCTTATGTTGAAAGGCCCGTGAAGATTTTGGATACCAAAGAGCATGTGCTACGAACCAAGAGGATTTCCTTAGTTAAGGTCCTTTGGAGAAACCACAACATTGAGGAAGCGACTTGGGAAACATAAGCGGAGATGCGCGAGAAACATCCACATTTGTTTGATGAACTTGGTAAGAATTTAGGGACTAAATTCCTAAAGGAGGGGAGAGTGTAACACCTCGGATTCTTGCATGAGCATTGTGTGCTTCCCTTCATGCTTTCTTGTTGATCGTGAGCATGTTTACTTAGTCTATATATGTTTTAGAATCATTTATAAGTCATTCATAATGCTCTTAACATGTTTATAATCGTGTTTGCATGCTTGTTGAATCGCCGGTTGAATTGGTTGTTAGTTCTCTTTCTTTCCCTCCTTCGTTTGGATTGTTCGGGTGTTGTTTGAGGGTACTTGTGATGAGTTTTAAACTCATTTTTGTTGGGGTTTGAAACCCCATTTTTTGGCTAAGTGTTTGGGGGTCTTCTGGGTTGAATTTTGAGCCATTTTGGGTCTGCCGGGCTTGCCCTCGCAAGGTGGAATGACCTTGCCCCCGCAAGATAACTAGAAAATCACATGTTGAGAAACCTGAGAGCATGCGGTCGCATGCCTTGGGGACCATGCGACCACAAGGTCCCCCGAATCCTGAATTGCCCTGTTTTGCTGCTTTGTGATTTTTACACCTAAACCCCTATCCAAAACCCTTTCTAAACCCCACCTAAACCTCCCTAACCCTCATTACTTGTGTCCTAACATCTCTAACAAGTTTTAAGAATGGATTAAAGAGTGCTTTAGTGATCAATTAAGCCACAAAAATCAGATTTTAAGAAGCCACAATACATTGACACTTGTCCCACCAAGTTTCTAACTCAATATACACCACATCTGATGAGTTTGACCCTCATTTCTCTCCCCCACTCTCCAAAAACGGGATTCATCTCCCTCAAGGATCTCCCATGACTTCTTGAAGCTTTCATCTTGGTCTTCCTTCATTCCTTCTTCCATTGCTCAAGCCACCACCATAGAAGTGAAGAGCTTGAAGAGTAGATCATTTCCTACCGAATAGATTTCTTCTTTGCTTTCTTGGGTGTAGAATACAAGTAAGTTACTTCTCTTCTTATTTGTTTAAGTTCTCATTGACCCTAAGGAAAACAAAGCTTATGATGATTGAGGTCAATGAGGACACATATATGCTTCTTATGCCTTCATCTTGTGTTTTGAAAGTATGAACTTGTTAGGAGCATGTATAGGAGGATTTTATGCTTAGTAAAGATTGTAATACTCTTTCATCTTGTTTATTTAAGATTATGAACATGTTAGAAATACTTATTTTATGTGTTGCTTAAAGAAGTGTTATATGAGAATGCCCTAATTTAAGCCTACATGATATGTTGTGAAGTTGTTATGTGTTCTATCCTCAAAATTGGAACCTATGATGAATATGAATCACATTACAATGCCTTGATGAACTTAGTAATGGCCTAGGTTGAGTTGTGAAGCACATAGCTTCAATTATCCGAAATTTGGAATTTTTAGTAAAGACTCAACGGAGTCGACTCTAGGGAAGATTTGAACATGTTGAACTCTAATTTCAATCCCTACGAAGTTTGGACACCGTTTGGTCGGGTTTACTCAAGTCTAAGTTGAGTTTAATTATGTGCAATTGAACCCGTTGTGATTATTTGGTTATGAGTAATTAATTGCATTGGCATGATTTATTGTAGAGATTAAGACCCTACTTGGTCGGTCGAGTTCGCTCTTGTCGAATTCGATCATTATTTGGTCTTGACGAGTAATTATCTACTTGTGCATTGCATTAAGTCTAGCTGGTACTATTTGGTTTGATTTTTATGTCAGGGTAGGACGATGCATCGCCTTCACGAATTGAGAGATTCGTGCTCGCTATGGATCACCGTACCTGGGACCTCACACACCCCTCCATTGTTGGCCGCAATGGGGAAGTAGGCCCTTTGCCGTAACAATACGTGCGTCACAGGCTGCTATTAGCCGGCGGAGTTCGGTATATCGATGCGAAGTCACGAGCATCGTAGTCACGATATTGGGTTAACAAACTTTATTGCAGGAGCTACGAAGCGGCCGTGACTATATCATATCCTACTTGTATGATTTATTTTCCGCACTTATGTGAATAATGTGCTAAGTGTTATATGATGAACATGAGCCATAATTGTGATAAATGTCATGCTATAACATGAACATGCATTTTTAGTAACTTACTAAGTCTTTATGACTTACCCTTTTTCTTTGTTTTGTTTTCCTTAGATCCGGGCCAAGGAGACGGTTCACGCTAGATTCGCCATACCCACATTTGGTTGCTTGTGAGCTAGAAGGTTGTTCTTTTGGGACTTTTGGTAGTTAGATTTTTATTTTGGCAAGGACGTTGGGAAGCAAGTCACTTAGACTTGTCTTTGGGTTTTGTTGTTGTAGTATAACTTAATCACTAGATACTTATAATCTTTTGTATGCCGACTTATATGTCGAGCTTGTTTATATGTTATTGGTTCACTACAGTTCCTTCCGCTTAAGCTCTTTTAAATATTATTGTTGTTGTTGTCTCCGGCATGTTGTGGCCGTTGAGGTTATTATATGCATGTGTTAAAATTGTAGGAGTAGTTGTTGGGTTCCGGCTGTAATGTCGCCGATGACTTGTTTATTTTAAGTTATTTTCCGGCCAAGTGTAGTCGAGTTGTCATTTGTATGCGATGTTGCGCCACATGAATTTTATTATCCTCCCTGCGCATGCTTGTATTCTTGCTTATTTGGACGGCACGACTTGGGATCTCGCATTGGGGTCCGGGGCGGGCTGTCACAGGGGAGTACACTGTAGTAGCTTGGGTGCGCCCATAAGACTCTGTGGGCGCCGCGCCAAGGGACCTTTATGGCAGCGCCAAGTCACTATTCCAACTTCCAATTTTGCACTTTTAGCCCTTGCATTTTACTGTTTCACGCATCCTGCTTTGCCTTTTGCATTTTTAAACCCTGTAACTTGACATTTGTTAAGTTTTAACATGTCTTGATATTACATGCCAGAGTTATATACTAGGGGTATGAAATTGGGGTATCTACATATACATACATACATATATATATATATATATATATATATATATATAGATATAGATAACCAACAAATTGCAAAGATCCTTAATGAAATACTACAGTGATGCTAGAGTGGCCAATGCATCGGCAAATTGATTTCTATCTCATGGCAAATAATGAAACGAGATAGAATCAAATTTGGTGGCAAACGTTGTGAATTTGGCATGATAGAGCTGCAGCCGGGGATCTTGGGTTTTCCACTTCCCTTCGACTTGATTTATAATTAGAGCGGAGTCCCCATAGACTTCCAAGTCTTTGGCTCCCTTTTGGAGAGCTTCTTCTAGGCCAGCAATACAGGCTTCGTATTCAGCTGTATTGTTCGAGCATTCGAACTCCAACGTTATGGCCAACGGAGTATGGGAATCGGCTGGGTCGATTAGCAAGATTCCTATGCCAAAACCTCATTTGTTCGCGACTCCGTCAAAGAACATTTACCAGCTGGTGTCGTGGTCAGTAATTTCCAGGACACCTTCGTCTAGGAAGCTAGGCTCAGTTGCATCTTCAGCTTTAAAGGGCAGATCGGCTAAATGGTCTGCAATTACACTGCCTTTGATAGATTTTAGTGTAACATAAGTTATGTCAAACTCGTTGAGAAGAAATGACCACTTAGCCATTCGGCTGGAAAATGATGGCTTGCCAAAGATGTACTTTATAGGATCCATTCTGGAGATGAGCTTGATGGGCCGTCCCTGTAGATAAGTTTTGAGCCTTTGTGTGGCCCAGACTAGGCCAGTACAGCTTTTTTCTAGTGCTGAGTAATTTAACTCGCTTCTTTGCAGCTTCCTACTTATAAAATAGATGGAATTTTCAATGTAGGAATTTTCTTTTTCTTGAGTGAGCATAGCCCCTACTGACGTGTCTGTGATGGTTAAATATATAAGGAGCGGTTTATGTGTATGAGGCGAAGCTAGCACAGGTGGATTGGTAAGGTAGGCTTTTATTTTTTCGAAGGCTAGCTGACATTTCTCATCCCAGACTTGGTCAGTATTTTTCTTTAAGAGTTTGAAGAGGGGATCACATATAAATGTCAGTTGTCTGATGAAGCGGCTGATATTGCAGTCGGCCTAGGAAACCTTTGACTTCGGTTGGAGTCTTTGGCCACTACGTTTATATGATGGCTTTAATTTTGGTCGGCTCGATCTCGATGTCCTGCTCGGTCACCATGAATCCCAGGACTTTGCCTTTGGTAACCCCAAATGTGCATTTGGTGGGGTTAAGCTTCATTTGATGCTTCGTTAACCTTTCAAAAAAAAATCGAAGGTCTTTGATATGGGCACCGCTGGCATTGCTGGAGTGCACGATCATGTCATCAACATAGATTCCACTTCTTTATGAATCATGTCGTGGAATTGAGTGGTGACAACCTTTTGATAAGTAGCCCCAGCATTTTTTATCCCAAATGGCATGACATTGTAGCAGTAGGCCCCCCAGGGAGTAGTGAATGAGGTTTTCTCCTGGTATTCTGCTGCCATTTTGATTTGATTATAACCCAGCATGCCGTCGACGAAGGATCTGATTTTATGAGCAGCGACGACGTCTACCACAATATCAATATTAGGTAGAGGGAAGTCATCTTTAGGCGACGCCTTGTTGAGGTCGGGGAAATCTATGCAGATCCGGACCTTCCCGTTGGGCTTGGGAACGGTCACTATATTGGACAACCATATCGGGTATTCAACTACTCGAATAAATTTAACGTGCAGCTACTTCATGATTTCTTCTTTCACTTGTAGTGACCATTCCGTTTTAATTCAGCGGAGCTTTTGCTTGATTGGCCGAGCATCCGGATATATGGGGATCCGGTGTTCGATTATGGCTGGGTCTACCCGGGCATATCTTCGTAGGACCATGGAAATATTTCCACGAACTCTTTGAGGAGATCAATGAGTGCTACCCTTTCAGAGCCTTGCAGGTAGTTGCCGATTTTGATTTCTTTTATTTCATTGATCAGCCCCAGATTGATAGTGGATAAGTCTTCAGTTGCTAATGATGAATGATGTTGTTCATGGTGCTCAACTGACTTTACAAGCTCAAGAAATTAATTTTTATCTTTTGGGTCCATTTCATCAAATGACTCATTATTATTATTATTTAATGTGTCTTTTAATGTAGGTGCAACTAAGGAATAAGCAAAGACATTTAGATTATCATTAATAGCAAACTGTACAAGGTTATTTACATTATTAAGGACCTGGGGTTTGAGATCCTCAATTTTAGGGAACGGATCGGTAGATGACCAATCCGTAAGGCTAGGGGAAGAAATGAGAATAGTATATCCGAAGCGGTCCACCAGATCTGTGGGCGTCAAAAGCGGGCCGGTCATAGTATACCAGTTCTGTAGAGGTTTATTAGTAATAAGCTCAAACTCAGCAGGGAGCCTTTCATAATCAATGCCCCCGTCTATCATACCCAGGAAGTTGTCTCCTAGACCGTCGTCATCTAATAGGGCCAGAGCATAATCATCTTGGTCTATAGACCAAGTATTTTCAATAGTGACAGTCTTATATGCAGTGCTACGGGGCTCCAGGGTAACTTGTTCCATTTTATCAGTGAGAATACTGACATCTTCAAATATTTCCCAACCAGGGTGTCTTTTCCCATTCTGGTCTAGGCAGGGCTCAGGAAACATGAGATAGGCTTCTGTTTCCCCTTTCCTTACATAGTAATCCTTTAACGTTTTTTCTATATGGTTGGAGAGGGGGATACTTGTAAGGACACTTTTCTCTCTCTGCCTTAGCTTTCTCACGTTTCTGTTTCATGACCGCGACTACCTCAGCTGGAGTGGGCTTGTATCCTAGACCGAAAGGAGGGATACATTCCTTAAGTTCATCTTGGACTAAATTAACAAGTCCTTGCTGATTTCTGCCGAGACCCAGACGAGACAAATAATTCATTTTCCGAAACATGTTTAAAGGGACCATGTTTCCTAGCGATGTGGCTTTCTTTTTGATGATGTCAGTTTCTCGACCATATTCAATGGCGTTGACAACATCTTGGGGGATAACCTCGAAGCCACTGAGAAAAATACCCGTGTCTTCATGTTCTATCTCGAGGATCGGGATATCCTCACACTCTCTGTTTTCCATAATCTTATCAGCTAGAATAATCACTATATGGTCATCGCGGATGAATTTGACACATTGGTGCAGTGAAGAGGCTACCCCCTTTACCCCATGGATCCAAGGCCGTCCCAACAACAAGCTAAACGTGGCTGGTATGTCCAGGACTTGGAATTCTACCGGCATGGTTAATGGCCCAATAGTCAGCATTAGGGTGACCACCCCTAGGACACATTGACTAGTGTTGTCGTAAGCCCTTACTGTCTGTGATGAAGGAGCAAGCTCTGATATTTTTGTTCCCAGTTTGGTCAGTGTGCTAGTGGGACATATATTTAGAGAAGACCCACTGTTTATCAGAACTTAGGGAACCCGTTTTTCCATTATTCCCACAGTGATATGAAGAGCATCAATGTGGTTGGTTCCTTCCCTTGGCAGATCTAGATCAGTAAACATTATCACATTTCCAAAGTGAATGTTTACGATCATTTGAGTGAGCTCATTTGGGGAGGTTTCAATAGGAATGACCGTCTGACTTAACGATTTAGCCAGCGTGTCACGGTGGGTTTTGGAAGCACAAAGCAAGCCCCAGATGGATATGTTGGCCTAAGTTTTCTTCATCTAAGCTAATAAAGTATCTTCCACCGTTTTAGCCCCAGTATCTGTTTCTTGGTCTTTGCCAGAGTGGTCACCTCTTTCCAGGTTTGGTTGGTAGGCTCGGCCAGATCGGGTAAGGTGGCTAACATCCCCACCGATCCAAGTGGCTTTTTCAATATTGCAGGTATTTTGGCACACAAAATCACACACTGAAGGTGCGATCTTTTCCCTTGATTTTTCCGTTCAAGCTCCAACCCTTTTAGGGTTTTGCCGTGGTCTCTTGGTGGAGGCATGGGGGACCCACAACCGGCGCTGCCGGATCCATCCTCTTCTCTCCCAAAATCGTTTGCAGTGGCTGTTTCCTCAAACCCTACGCATGCAAACCAATTTTTTATTCCTCCCTCATCTTATAAAGGAGAACCATCCCTCAAGTTGTCTCCGAATATTATTGCCTCTCTTGCCAAGCCATTCCAGCATACATTGGTTGGTAAATTTTCACATGGTAGGCCTTCGATGGAAGCAACCAGGAAATTATTTCATACTTTCGGCTTAAAGGCGACATTCACAATCGGGAATCTTGATGCAAAGCATATTCTTATCCAAGTGAATCATGAGGAAGACTATCAACATTTATGGATTAAAGATCAGTGGTATCTTGGCCGATTTCCAATGCGTGTATTCAAATGGACTCCAGATTTTCAACCCGATGTTGAAAGCTCAGTTGTTCCAGTCTGGTTCTCCCTTCCCGGTCTCCCGATTCACCTCCTTCACAAATCCACTCTTTTTTCTATCGCTTCATTGTTTGGACGGCCTCTCATGTTAGATCATTCTACCATTAATTTGACGCGGCCTAGTGTGGCTAGAATATGTGTGGAAGTTGATTTGTTGAAGCCAATCCCTCATAGGGTTTGGGTGGATTGTGGTGAAGTATATCCCAGTTTTGGGCAGCCTCTTGAAGCTGAAAACCTACCTAAATACTGTGCCTACTGTTTGCGTCAAGGTCATATGGACCTCAATTGCAAGGCTAAAAACCCTTCCTCTTATACAGATTCTAAGACAAAATCAACTACAGCGAAGTGGCTCCCAAAGAAGAATGATACAAGCCTTCCAAATCAGCCTATGGTGAATTCATGGCCGAATGTTTTTGTAGCTGAGGAAAATAATTCGGATAAAGCTCCTATTTTGGAGGATGGGGTTTTGGATACCAATACTCCTAATTTTATTAATGCTTATAATGTCAACTTGGACTCTCCCATGAATGTAGATACTGTTAATCCTTCTTTGATTAATAATATTCCTATTTTGGTTCAGGATTTGGATGGTGTGGAGGCTGTTATCTATTCAAAAAATTCTGAAAACCCGACTTTGGCTGCTTGTGAAAATAATTCTCCTAATAAGGACCCGGATGGAGTCGCGGCTGCTTCAGTTTCAAACAATATTGAACATCCGACTTTGGCAGTGGGTGATAATAATTCTCATCATAAGGAAATTCCTTTATCTCCTAATCGTTTTGCCGCCCTCAATACTGATCCAGAGATTGAGGAGATTTGTGATGATGAGGATGATGATTCAATTACTCTTTAGACTTCTAAATGTATGGACAATCTTAATTTGGATACCTCTATTCCGATCAACAAGATACCTAGTAAATCTGCTCGTCCTCCTTCGACTATACTTACAAGGTCTAAGACTCAGTCTCAATCCAGTGGTTCTCATGGCTGTTAATCTTCTGTTTTGGAATATCCGAGGTATCGGCAACGATCCTTCTATAGCTAGACTTAAACGTCTTATAAAGCTTCACAATATATCGTTGCTTGCGATTTTTGAGCCTATGATTGATGCTTGTCATCTTTCGCGTATTGCCAAACGTCTAAAGTTCAAATTCTTTCATTCTAATAGTTGCAGTTCTATTTGGTTATTTATCAAATCATCTTATACTTGTGATATTCTCCATGAAGCGACACAACATTTAACGGTTCAAGTCAAGCATTTCAAATGGCCATCTCCTGTTAATATTTCTTGTGTTTATGCCAGTTGTGATATTCTGGATAGACAAGATCTTTGGTCTGATCTGGTGGATTTTGGTTCTATGTATGAATCAGTTCCTTGGATAGTTGGTGGCGATTTCAACATTATTCTCTCTCTTGAAGAAAAACTTGGTGGTAATGGCTGGGATCGTAATGAGGCTTTGGATTTTCATTCTTGCATCTCGGCCTCGGGTTTACTTGATCTGGGTTACTCAGGAAGCAACTATACTTGGTGGAATTCTAGAGATGGTTCGACCTCTATTTTTCAGAGATTGGATCGCTTGTTGTGTAATAATGCATGGCAGAGTTTTTTTCATGACTCTTCCGTCGACATTTGAATCGTAGTTGTTCGGATCATGCTCCGCTTCTTATCTCTATTTTCAAAGATAGAGCAGTTCATTCTTCCTCTTTTCGTTTTCTCAATATGTGGACTTCTCATCATTCTTTTTTGCCCCTCATTGATATAGTTTGGCAGCAAACATTCACTGGTCGGCACATGCATGTGTTCTCTCAAAAACTTTCGGCTTGTAAACGGGCCTTAAAGCAATGGAACAAAGAAGTTTTTGGCAATATTTTTCAGCTTCTCCAACAGGCTGAAGATGATGTTCTTCGTCTTGAAATGAACTTTGAAATTTCTGGTTCGGCGGCGGATAGAATTTCTATGAATCAAGCTCAGGCCCAGCTCAAAAATATTCTTAAGTTGGAAGAATCTTATTGGAGGCAAAAGGCCAAGATTAAATGGTTTAAGGAAGGGGAGGGGAACACGAAACTTTTTCATGCTTCAGTTAATCAATCTCGTAGGAGTCTTCATATTCATTCCATTCATGGAACCGATGGGCAGGAATATAACACTGAAGAAGGGATTAAACAACAAGCTGTTCTTTTCTTTCAATCTCAACTTCAGGCTTCTCATATAGAGGACAATGATCTGATCAATTCTATCCCTTCTCTTGTTTCTGATCAGATGAATAATATGCTTTCTTCGTGGCCAACTTTGGAGGAGGTTAAAAGCATTGTTTTTGCTATGGATGGAAATAGTGCCGCGGGTCCTGACGGTTTTTCTGGTTTATTTTTTACCCATTGCTGGGACATTATTAGTCACGATTTTTATAATGCTATTTTGGAATTTTTTGCGGGTTTCTCCCTATCGAAAAATTGGACTAGCACTCTTATTCTCACCATCCCTAAAAGCGGATCATCCGAAGTCCTTTAGTGATTTTCGTCCGATCAGTTTATGCAATTTTACCAATAAGGTGATATCAAAAATCTTGGCCTCCCGTCTTGCTTGTGTGCTGCCTTCTATTATTTCGCTTAATCAGAGTGGATTTGTGAAGGGGCGTCTCATTCAAGATAATATTCTTCTTGCTCAAGAGTTAATGACGCATCTTGGGAAGAAAATATATGGTTCTAACATGGTTCTAAAATTGGATATGGCTAAAGCTTTTGATAAAGTTTCCTGGGTTTATTTGATTAAGGTCCTTCGGAATTTTGGCTTAAGTGAGATATTTATTGACATGGTTTGGCGGCTGATTTCTGACAATTGGTTCTCTATTTTGGTTAACGGATCTGCGACTGGTTATTTTCATTCTTCCAAAGGCCTCCGTCAGGGTGATCCGTTGTCTCCGGCTTTATTCATTATTACTGCTGAAGTTCTGAGTCGGAATCTTAATGCTTTGTACTCATCTCATCTGCATGTGGCTTTCTCTTCGGCAAGTGGCTGTCCTCTTGTGTCGCATCTTGCCTTCGCTGATGATATTATTATTTTTTGTAATGGTAGTCGCCATTCAATTAATAAGCATTTAGAGCTGTTCTCTCTCTATGAGCGTTCCTCGGGTCAACAGATTAATTCTATTAAAAGTAGTTTTACTGTTTCTCCCAAGCTCTCTGATTCTCGTATAAACTCGATTGCTGAATCTCTGGGATTTGTTCGAAAGGATTTTCCCTTGATTTATCTTGGCTGCCATTTATTTGCTGGTCGGAAACTCAAGAGATATTTTGATCCGCTTATTCTTAAACTTTGATCTCGTATCTCTTCTTGGTCTGGAAATTTCCTGTCAATGGCTGGGAGAATCACTCTTATTAATCATGTCATCCATTCTATCACCGCTTATCAAATTGCTGCTCTTGATCCTCCCAAAACGGTGATAAAAAATGTTGAAGTTATGTTGGCTAATTTTTTCTGGGGTCAGCTTCATGGTAAAAGGAAAGCCCATTGGATAGCTTGGAAAAAATGTTGCTCTCCTATTCTTGAAGGTGGAGTGGGCATTCGGTCTCTCTCTGATATTAATCGCACCTTTTCTGCTAGCATTTGGTGGCGATTTCGAACTCAACCCTCACTTTGGGCTTCTTTTTTGAAGGCTAAATATTGTTCTCATTCTCATCCAGTTCAGACCACTATTCGGGGCTCTCATATTTGGTGCAGAATGTTAAATATTCGTCCGTTTGTTGAGCAGAATTTAAAGTGGCTCATTGGTCGGGGTAGTTGTTCGCCTTGGTTTGATACATTTGGGCGGAGGTCTGTTACCGAACCTCGATACATTAACCTCTACGATTCGGGATACGTTTGTTAATTCTTGATTTGGATTCGGTGGCTTTGCTATGCTTTCTGATAGTGATCTGCGTCGGATTCAGTCCCAGATCCCTTTTCTCACTGATCAATATGATGTTCCTTGCTGGATTCTTTCTTTTGGGTAACTTCTCCATCTCTTCGGCTTGGAATTCCCTTCGAGATTCTAAGCCGCAGCTTTTATCTCCGAAATTTTTTTGGCATAAATCTGTTCCAAAGCACATTAGTATCTTCATATGGAGGCTTCTTCAGTATAAATTACTTGTTGATGAGGGTCTTTTAAAAAAAGGGATTTTCCATGGTTTCCAAATGCTAATATTGTGAGGCTAGTTGTTCAGAGACTTTTATCCATGTTTTTATTCAAAGCCCCATAGCTTATCAGCTTTGGCATCATTTTAGTATGGATTATGGAGTTCGAGAATGTTATTCTTCCATTCATCAGTGTTGCATGGCTTGGTGGTTCTCTCCTGCTCTGTTCCTTCTTCCTTGTCTTATTTTGTGGCATTTATGGAAGAATAGGAATTCCATCCTTTTTGAAAATAAAGGCCAAACTTTAAGGGGTCTTATTTCCTCCATTAAAGCTGATCTTCACTCGGTTGTTGCCCCCAAGTTGAGAAATTCGAGCTCCTCTCCCAGTGCTGCTTTCCTATTGGTTAAATGGTCTCCTCCTCCTTTATCTCTTGTTAAACTTAATTCGGATGGAGCCTCCCGTGGTAATCCGGGTAGTAGTGGAGGTGGTGGTATTATCCGTAATTCGGATGGCAATCTTATTTATGCTTATTCTGAGTTTTATGGTCACTCTACTAACACCATTGCTGAGGCGAAAGCTCTTCTTCATGGTGTTCGTTGGCTCCGGGATTCTGGTTATATGGGTGATGTTGTTGAAGTGGATTCCAAACTCTTGGTTGATTGCATCTCCAAAGGTTATAAGGTTCCTTGGAAGTGTTGGTTTCTCATTCAGCAAATTAAGTCTATTTTTTCAGATTTGGATCTTCAGATTTCTCATTGTTTTAGAGAAGCTAACAGTGTTGCAGATCTTCTTGCTAATTTGGCCTGTGAATCCTCTGCTGATTCTCGATTCTATTCTATCTGGGATCTTGCCCCTTGCATTCGTGGTTCTATCAAATTGGATCAGGGAGGCACTCCATATATTAGACACATCCGTTAGATTTTTGTCTTTTTGCTCTATGTTTTTTTGCTGCTGGTATTTTTTCTTCTTCTTTGTCTTGTATAATTTCCATTTTCGAGGTAAGGCTCCTTTGTCCTCCCGTTATAAGGGCAAGGCTGGTTGTCCCCCTCAAGCTTGTATTTTTTTTCCTATTTAATAAAATCTAGTAGGGTGCCGCCCTTGTTTCCTTAAAAAAAAGTATTTTGGCTACCCATGATAGTGTCCCAAGAGAGCATATTGCAGCTAGGCTCTTTTATGGATAGAGATGGATAGAAAGAAACAAGGATATATGGTAATGGATGTTTATTTATTTCGAACTTGGGTATACAAATTTTTTCATCAACCTCAATCATATTGATTTGAGGTAGAGTTATTGACTATATTTGATCTAGGAGGAGACTTTTCAATAACCTTATCATCTATTAGGTCCTGGATAGCATCTTTGAGTATATAGCATTTATCGGTGAGGTGGCCACTGCAGCGATGGTATTCACAGTACTGGGCATGATTCTAAGTCCTGGGCAGGGGGTTCGGTGGCTTATAGCCTTCCAAAGGCTTTAGCACTCCCTGTGCCATTAGCCCCTGTAGTATCACAGATTGGGGAGCTTGCAGTTCATCATAATACCGGTTCCCTTTGTTCTGATTCCTGAAATTTCTGTTCGGGCCATTATTCCCTTCGACTGCGTTGACAGACCTGTCTGATCGGTAGGACCATGGAACAGTGCTATATTTTTGGGTAGGAAAAGTGGCTGATGCATTTCCTACCATATTGATTTGGTGTTGGTGCGGTGTCTTTCCTTTAAATAACGGAAGAAAGAGGCGTATTGACTTTTAATTTCCCGGTCCGTATATCTTCATCAATACGGGTTTCTATCTATACTATTTCTTTAAAATTGCTATAGGGGAGATACCGCATGTGTTCTAGGTATATGGGTTGGAGATTTTTAATGAACATCCTAGAAGACTCAGCCGGATCAGGTCTGTCGAACGTCTGGGCCAATTTTATTTTCCACATGACTGCAAATTCAGCACAAGTTTCTTTTTCTCTTTGGGTGCACGACTCAAGGTGTCTTTTATTTTCAGGGCTGGTGTTGTCCTTGTACCTTTCAAGGAACCCTTCAGCTATCTGGTCCCAAGTACTCATGGTGCTACTATCTGACAACATTAGCCATTGCTTGGCTGCCCTTATTAGTGTGAGATGAAAATTGGGAGCCATAGCTTCGAAGCTAGCTCCCCTTGACTGCATGTCAGTGGAATAAGATTTTAAGTGGGATATAGGGCATCTAGTCCCATCAAATTTTTCTATGTCCGACATTTTGAATTTTGAAGGTAGTATTGCTGAAGGTTGCAATGCCAATGCCCGCGTAGAAAATTCCCCTTTGTTTAGAAGTTTGAGCATCATGCTTTTCATGTTTTCCATGTCAGCCTCCATTTTGGTGGGTGGGGGAGTTGGTTTTTGGTATATGCTGGCAGGATTAGGGAAGGTTGGGTTAACTTCTGGCTGCGGTATCTGGTAAGGATTTTGGGCAGGGTAAAGATTTTGGGCAGGATAAGGATTTTGGGCTGGATAAGGATTCTGGGCTGGTGGATTATTGGCGATTTCAGTTTGGCGGCCATGATCATTAAAATGTAAATAGATGGAAACTTGGCCTGGCGGGTTATAGCTTTTTGGGTCCATATGTGGACTATTCTGGAGTGGGTTGGTTATGGGAAAAGGCAGGTCATTTGGGCTCTGGGGATATTGGTGCTTGGGAAAGGATATGGAGGATAGGATGGGTAAGGGTTGATATTTGGGTAGCAGGGACTTGGTGGAGGATTTGGATTTGGGGTAGTGGCAGTATTTGGGGGGTTGGTGTTTGGCTGGGAAATTGTGTTTGGAAGAACATGGGAGGTTGATGCTTCTTGGGGAACTGCAGGGGGAGAGATTATCTCACCACTAGATTTTAAAATTTGTACCAGATTAGCCATCTGGTTCATTATACAATCAGTTTGTGCACCCAAATTTTGGTCTAGCAACTTCTTTGCATTCTTTGGAGTTGGGCGTACCACTGGAGCCCTTGTATCGGTACCCATGTGACTGCTCACTTTTCTGCGCCATACTTGCTTTCGGATCGTACCCTCGACGATCTTTGCCCTTTTATCGCCCACCCACGATATTTTATGAAAATCGCTTTACGTACTGTTTTTCAACGGGCTTGGGTACAAATTCGGGCCGGGTTTATGAGGAAAATGGGTTTTGGAGGTTATTAGTATTACATCGTGTTTTTATTAGTATTTTTTATTATTATTTATTTTCCCTACAATTGACCGGATAAACACCTGCTTTATTTTGACAGTCTCAGGACTATTCCTGGAACAGTGGATTCTTTCTCCAGAGTATAGGACCAACGTATTCCACCTGCCTTTCGACTCCCCAGGATCGAACTGATCCCAGGCGAAGGGCCTATACTCTTTTCGGGATCCACCATTCAAAATGATCTAGTTTGAGCATCAGAGAATAATCAATCAGCTCCTGTGTATTTATTTATTTTTCTTGCGCATTTTTTTTATTCATATTTTTTTTGACTTGCGCGTTATCATCATTTATTTTTTCTTTTTTTTACAAGGGCCGATCAATGATTCAGAAATACAAAAACCGGTTGGTCTTTGAAGTGTCCTGAAAATCTATATGCAATCTAACGATGGCTTATGCAGGGGGTAGGCTGGTCATGGTGTAAGGTAGCAGTTCGGGATATATTTACATGCGTGCACATGTGTGCGGAATCTAAAAAGCAGTAAAATCTTTTTTTTTTCAGATATAAAAACAGAAAATAAAAACAGATATGGCCTGTCTTGCTGTTATTTGTGGATTTTCTCGGTTTTTTTAGTTTGAGCGCAAGCAAGCAGTCAATCACATCAAGAAATAGAAAGAAAAGCGGGGAATCTATCTATTCCTATTAATTATAAATTGGTCCTAATCCCCAAAATAAAATGACATAATGAATGCAAATATGTACAAATTTTGCATAATAAAATAAAGCAGAACAAAATAAAAATATAGAGCAGAAAATGAAGCAATAATAAAATAAAGCCCCGGCTCTTTTTGTTGTGCTGCCCGAAAATTTATTGTATATATATATATATATATATATATATATTTTTTTTTTTATTTTGATTTTTTTTGAAAAATACATATTTTTAAACATACCTGTAACAGTTACTGGAACGAAACTGCTGCAAGATGGAGGATCATATCCACAAATATAGACACAGATGTATAGGAATGCAATATTCGAATGCTTAAATAAATATAACAAGCATACTTTAGCCAGAAACAAAGAAAAACAAAAAAAAAAGTTGTTTTTATTAGTCTAGCCCTCCATTTTTATTTAAAATTAAAACAATCTCCTCAGCAGAGTCACCACTGTGGGTTCCCCGGAGTGCGCCCGCGCCCCGCGCGCCCTTGCATAGGGGTGCGCGTACGTGCGAAAGCGAGACATCACGCTTTCCATTACACCCTCTCTTGTGTAGGGGAGGACGAAATTAAAAATGTGGAAAGGATGCTGTCTAAAATAGCGCGTTGAATACGCCTCGGTAACTTCAGTGAATTTTTGGTCCATATGAGAACTTTGGGTTTTCTGTATCAAGTTATCCCTTTTTAGGGGATACCAGGATGCATGATTACATCACTCTTTCATTCACATCTTCCCTTGTTTATGGGAAAATGGAAAGTGTAAGAAAGAATGTTGCGAGGCTCCACTATGGATTTTATGAAAATTTCCTTATGGCCTATTTCAGATCATTATGAGTGCTTTGAGTTTTCTATATCAAGTTATCCCGTTTTTAGGAGATACCAGAATATAGGAATACATCACCCTTTCATTCTCATTCTCCCTTTTTTTAGGGGAAAACAGAAAAGTGCAAGAAAGGAGTGTTGCGATGCCCCATTGGATCCAAAATGTTTTTATAGAGTCGCCATCTTTATTTTAAGGAAGAAATAAAGAAAATCCAAAATATAAAACCAAAGATTGCAAAAACAGGTTCGGAGGCTAAGTTACGAGTTGGGAAGGTGCTAGGTACCCAACTCGCCCTTTCGGTCTCAAAAGCTATTTTTGGCTAAAGTATGTTTTTTGTTATATGTATTTAGCAAATAAATAAAGCATTAAAAGACAGGAAATAAAAACAAATACATACATGGCTACATTATTTACAGACTTGCAGCCGTCTCCTTACTATAATTACAAATACATTTAAAAATATTTGGCCATAATAATAACTCTTTTTAACACTATTTTCTAACTAAATCCGGGTAGCACAACGGCTTATATTTTTACATTAGGCCGGATTGAAAAATATTTTTTTTATAAATAAACGCTCTTAAAGGCTTTACCTTTTAGAGCGTGGTGTGCTTGCTCTGTCTTTCTCGAGAGAGGGAGTCTTTTTTATGCTGCTGCTGTTGCGGTTTGGGCAGAGTAACAGCTTGTTTTTGGTGGTTTTGGCCTTTTTACTCGGGCAGAGGGCTAAGGATCACTTTGACCGGTTGGATTTGCTTTTGACGGAGCTTTGGCAGGGCTTCGTGGCTTTATAGGAAGGTACGCTCACTATCTCACTTCACTCACTATCTCACTTCACTCACTAATCTCACAGCGTAACAAAGACGCGGAGAGTTTTTCTTTGCGTATTTTTCTGTGTGTGAAAGTGAGCCCCGAAGGCTTCTATTTATAGGCTGAGAAGATGACTTATCGGGAATTAAAATTCCTCTATGTGTGCTGCTTTTGTTGATACATCGTGCTTCAGGAATTGCACAATGCGTTAACTGGGGAGTACACTGTAGCAACTTGGGCGCGGCAATAAGGCTCTTTGGGCGCCACGCCAAGGGACCTTTATGGCAGCGCCAAGTCACTATTCAGCTTCCAAATTTGCACTTTTAGCCCTTGCATTTTACTGTTTCGCGCATCCTGTTTTGCCTTTTGCATTTTTAAACCCTATAACTTGACATTGGTTAAGTTTTAACATGTCTTGATATCATATGCCAGAGTTACATACCAGGGGTACGAAATTGGGGTGTCTACATATACATACATACATACATACATACATACATACATACATATATATATATATATATATATATATATGTAGATAACCAACAAATTGCAAAGACCCTTAATGAAATACTACGGCTACAACCAAGTGCTGGAACTCTCCATAATTGCTGCATTAAGGAACCTTTTCCACTTAGAATTTAACTCTCCATATTTTGCAATGGCTCGAACTTCATCTCCATGTCTGATCTCCAAGTTGTTCAACCTCATTGAAGAATTATTGTTAATACCCTTCCCACAAGTTGAGGGTGTACAGTTACTTACAATCCCCAACTTGGAAAGAAAGTTCCAATGCAGACTCTTGCCCAAAAAAATTGTAAAAATGTGTGCTAATTAATTCGTAGTGGTGATGTGCTGTAATGAGACAAGACCACTCTTTATTTTCTCCCGAATGAAATTACAATTCAATTCCATTTGTTTGGTCCTAGCATGATAAACATAATTGTTGGCCACTGCTATGGCTGAAGAGCTATCACAATACATAGGAATAGGTGTAGGTAATTGAACTTGAAAGTCTGAAATACTTTATGCAGCTAGGATTCAATAAAAAAATAACACTTGCTGAAACAGTCACCAATGATACATCATTTCATGAGTCGTCAAATGTAAACAACAACGTAATAAATAATAAACAAATCAAACAGAGTGACACCAAGCTATAATTTATGTCTACAAGTAAAACACTTGTAGACGATGCCTCATGGCAAAACTTCCACTTGAATAAAAGATTGCAATTACTTACAATATAAAAACAAATCGTTTAGAGAGTGGAAATCATTACGAAAACTCCTAAGTGAGAAGATATATCTAATCTATATTACACACTCTTGAATACATCAGCAAATCAACATAACACAAAGAGTGTATGACAAAATAGTGAACATCGAAGTAATGAGTCTTCTGATGATGTATCAGTCTCATTGACTTCGTGACAGCACTTCTTTGTGCAAAACTCTATATGAAAATTCTATGCTTGGGTTACAAGACGTCCAAGGCCGATCCTTTGTTTTATAGAGCTCCTAGAAAACCTGTCCACCAAGAAAACAACTCAACAAGACAATGTTAGAATTATGAAAAAGTTATTAAGGAAATAAACCTTTAATCCTACAAGTTAGGGATTGTCATATTAGAGTTCTTAAAGAAGGTAATGATCAAGCTTCCTAACAATTGCCTAGAAAGGGAATAAAAACACGTGACCTAAATATTAGGACACGACAAAAGGAGGGAAAAAATAAACGCACGATTATTTTCACCCTAACAAAGTCTTTCAGAAGACTGTAAAGCCATGTCACTTCACAACTGGCTGTGGCTAAAGCCCTATACTCAGATTCAGTAGAGGATCTTGAAACAAAAAACTCCTTCTTTGAATGCCAAGAGATCAAGGAACTTCCCGACATATTACAGAATCCTGTGATGGACTTTCTATCATTGGGATTGCCAGCCCAATCACTGTCAGAAAAAGCTGTAAATGAAGCTATTAAAAGAAGGTAGACAAATCCCTTGTTCCGGTGAGGCCTTGACATACCTCAACACCATGTGAAGGGCTTTCAAATGAGTTTGCCTTGGATTTTGAACAAATTGACTCAAACATTGTGCAGCAAAAGCTAAGTATGGCCTTGTAACAGTAAAGTTTATTTACTTTCCAACTAATTGTCTATATTTTGAAGGGTTGTCCAGTAGGATGCCTTCATTGAGCAAAAGTTTCCCATTTGGATCAAAATGGTAAGAGGTTTAGTGTTCATAAGACTTGCAACTTCCACCAATTCCATTGTAATTTCCTTTGCCTCAAATGAAAGCCATCCACAAATCTTATTATTTCAATACCAAGATAATATTTGTTGGGTCCCAAATCCTTGATATTGAACTTATCACGTAGGAGTTGTTTCAGAGAATTAATGGATGTTATAGTATTGATAGTAAGTAGTATATCATCCACATACACCAACACAATGGTGAACTTTGGATCTTCTTTGAGAATAAAAATGGAGTAGTCTGCTAGAGATTAAGTGTAACCAAAATCAAGCAGAACTTCAGTCACTTTGGAGAACCATTGTCTTGAGTCTTGTTTCAAGCCATATAATGATTTCTTCAGCTTGCAGACACCGCTAATATTCTTTTGAGCTTTGTATCCAAGGGGTAAGTTCATATAGTACTCTTCTTCTGAATCTCTATGTAGGAAAACATTGTTAACATCTAACCGATGAACCTCCCATTTTTGTACAGTGGCAATGACAAACAAGAATGGTCCTAATAGTGATAATCTTGGTTGTAACGCTCCAAACTCGGTACCGTCACTGCGGTTCCACAGTTCGGCCACATCAACATTATTAAATGCTAAACCATAAAGTATCTCAATCGTCATAAGGTAAAAACATTAAATTTGTCCAACCAAAATAAAAACCTTAGTTGTCTATTACAATTCCCAAAACTTAACCAAATCCACAAATCCCAATACAAATCGAAATCCATAAATAAAAATCAAATCTTGAAAACTTCAAGTGTTATTAAAAAATTGTTCCTTCTCGGGTTGCCGATGACACTCCCTACCCGAGCCCAAAAGGTCCAACTACACTTCCGCTAGAGGGAAAAGAAGTATAAAATGGTGAGCGAACAATGCCAGTAAGTTCATATACAACTCCTTCGGTTTCTGAGGAGGAGTTGAGCTCAACAAGAGGATAATCGTCAAATATCAATATTTTACAAGATCAAAAAACTACATAATCCAGTTGTAGTTTCAGTTTAGATTAAAATCAAATGTCAAATGTCGCTTGGAATTCAAATGAAAGATAAGGCACCAAACAAATATGAGAGGTCCATTTGTCACTAACTGTCCCATACCAGTTAGAGACTATGGCCACTCGCGGCCTTTATGATCACTTAAGCGGCCTAATGACCCAACTAACGGTGGCTCCAATTAAAAAGCCCAAACTGCCCCAAGGGGATACACTGCCTCAAAAGGCCTGACTGGTATATCCGGATTACCTCACCACGTCACCTAGTGGTGTTAAATATTTCATTATGTCATTAGCGTCACGTATATTCACGTAACTAATTATTTTACTTAGTGATCACGGGGGAGTTCTAAGAAAGTCAAATGTTCAATGAGTATATATAAATCAAAATTTCCAACGAATTGATATTTCAAATGATGTTAAACATGTGTTACAAAAATACAAATTTTGGAGTAAGAATAAAATAAGTTCGACGAAATTCAAAGCAAATATCGGCGAATGTCGAGCATACGTCTACAAAAAACGTTAAGCCAGTAAAACATAATAAAAACCTACCTAATATATATATATATATATATATATATATATATATATATATATATATATATATATATATATATATATAAGAATCGAATTAAGGAAACTTCCCACCAAAAAAATCTTCCAAAAATTAAACATGATTTTTTAATTTAAAATTTTGAGTTGTGACTATTGATTGACTATAATAAAAAGCTAGGTCTGCCTTTGACCATGATGATGAGTAGCTAATGCATTGAAAATATAAAAGTTTTGGAATAAATGTGTGAGTAGATGTATGACCGTAAAAGTTAAATACGGAGTACAAGTTGCCTTTACATTTAAGAATACTGAATAGTGTCTTGGAAATGAAAACTATTGTATTTTAACAAGCCAATGACTTAGAGCATCTCCAATGATGCAACTCTATACCTCCCTCTAGCTACCTCGTTTTTTGTTCCTTTTACACTTTTTCAACACTCTAAAAAAGTTTCCACTCCAGTAATCACCCTCTATACAATCCTTTAAAACCTCAAATCTCTTTCATCACAACTAACAAACTTAACTACCACCATATTTTTCATTTTTTTATTTCTATTTTCCCAACACTATTGTATTTATATTTTATATTATATATTCTATGAAAAAAATATTGTATTTTTTAATTATTTTGATTACTTTCATCTAAAAATATACGTCATTTTAATGGTCAATTTATGTTTATAATACATTATTATTATTATTATTATTATTATTATTATTATTATTATTATTATTATTATTATTATTATTATTATTATTATTATTATTATTATCCTCTCATATATTAAGAACACGAGACAAATGATTTCCTTTGGTTGAAAATAATTCACAATTAATACACAAATTTCATTAAAAAATAGACATATTTCAATTTGATCAATAGAACAAGTTTACGATAATAATGTAAAAAAATATGTATATCATTAACAAGAAATTTTGCAACGGTAGGAAAATTTTAAATGACAAAGTTAGTATAATTAAAGGAAACCACAC
Organism: Codonopsis lanceolata; assembly: GCA_013146195.2. Classification (NCBI taxonomy): domain Eukaryota; kingdom Viridiplantae; phylum Streptophyta; class Magnoliopsida; order Asterales; family Campanulaceae; genus Codonopsis; species Codonopsis lanceolata. Next base: position 25,829,871 of record CM028384.1, on the reverse strand, counting down.
ATTATACTACTAATATTTATTTTACAATCAATTACTTTTTTAAAGCGTGTGACATGTCAAAAGAGAATTATTTTTGAAAATTGAGGAAGTATATGTTTTAATAAGTTTTAAAATTACTTTTATCTCAAAATATATATCAATCTAAAGGGAATTTTATGCTTAAAATACAGTTTTATTATTATCATCTAAACATAACTCCTACCGAAGAAGAGAAAATAATTTTTTAGCACCAAATAAAACATATTAAATTAATAATAATTTTGCCCGGAATGGAGGAAGTATTTTTTACATTTTATCTTCTATTGAAATAATTTTATGTTTTAAGAAATTCAATTAATTTTATCTAAAAATATATATATTTACAAAACTAATTATTTTACTATAATCTCAATTAAATCTCTCCATTACAAGAAAATATGTAAACAACAAATATGAGTATCATACACATGAGAGGGTTGGAGACAAAAAAAAAAGTTACTATTCCTTCCAAGCCTCCCTCTAAATTTAGAGGAATGTTTAGTTGGTTTTAGAGGAAGAGGGTGTGATTGGGAGTCCATTGTGGGATCAAGGGTGGGTAAAAAACTCTAAAAATGATTTAAGAGTGTTGATAAAAGCATCCATTGTGGATGCTCTAAAATAACAGGAGTAATATTGAGCACGTCTCGCCCTGAAAATGTGTCAGACCTACAAAATGAAAGCATCTTCGTATTGAAATGTATCGCCCTTTTTATTTTTTTTATTTGAACACTCTTATCTTACGTAGTAACGCCCCCAAACTCTGAGTACCGATATTGCAGTCATACAATACGGTTACGTTACCAACAATCAATATTTAAAATCATAATAAATCTCAAAATTAATAATTAATCAACATTAATATCCCTCAAATGTAATAAAAATACAACCACCAATTGCCTTAAACGAAATCCAATATAAAGCTAATTAAAATTAATTAAACTTTCAAAGTACGAATAAATTGTAAATGTCTAAAAAAACTTCTTTGAGAATCTTTAATCATATACTCGAAACAACTCATCTAATCAAGCTAAATATCACCTGGAAGAGAAAGAGTAAGAAAGGGTGTGCGAATAATGCTCAGCAAGTTCATATACAACTCCTCCGGTTACTAAGGAGGAGTTGACCAAACTAAATCAAAGAATCAAAATCAAAAGTTCAAATATCCATAATGCGAAAGTCAAATAGTCAAAGTTCAAATATTCAAATTTCAAATATTCAAATTTCAAATATTCAAATTTCAAATATATTTTCAGGATTCCTAGTGAAGGATAAAGATACAACAAACGACTCGAGTAATTCAAATAATGCAAATGATCCATAAGGGTAAAGTGTTGAAAAAGGGTATATCCGGATAACCAACCATAGTTTCTATGGTGTAGTGTTGCCAAAAGGCTAAATGGTCACTCTATACCGAGTGACGGGTCTCCTTAATAGGCTAAATGGTCACTCTATACCTAGTGTCGGGTTGCCTTAGCGATCACGGTAGAACTTTTCAAATAATCAAATATATTTTACAAAATCACTATAAACAATAAACACATTATGTATCAAATTTGTATCTCACATGAGTCTTGATAAGTATGTGAGATTTAACAAATGATCATAATTATGAGTAAGCAAATGAACGTAATTGACAGAGTTCAAAATCAAATACCGATATGAAATCGGCACACGTATCAAAGGAAAGATATTTACCAAAGAAATGGCGGAATCCTAACAGTATGGAGCGAAGAATTCAAAAGACCTAAATGAGGTATAATCTCTTACCTATCTAGCGAATGTACGAAAGTTACTTTAACGTACAACGAACTCTTTTAACTCCGCTTGCTTGGATTTATAAATAAATATAACATTGTTATTAATACTATTCTAATAATTAACTTCTAATAAAAGTACTAAAGAGTTAAGGGGTCTCACTGTAATTCCTTTCATGTCATCATTTCAGTTTAATTTTACTTCATTAGGTCCAAAACAAACATACTATTAATTAATACTACAAATTAATATTTTGAAAAAAATCAATGGGGTATTACATACGCGTTAGCTATGCGTCAACGACTTCCTCCAATCCATCCTCCATTGTCGCATCTGTGTCGTTGTTTTCATCATCGTCTTCTTCGAATACCCGTAAAGCAACCCCAAAACTCAATGTCTTCCCCGACAACGAATCAATCTTGAACTTCCTCAAATCCAGAGCCTTCACATTCATTTTGTATCTGCTCTTGGTGCTCCCTTGGTTCTACATCTGATATTAAGCCCCCACCCTTGCTCAATTTTGAAATCATGTCTTCAAGAAAGAGAAGAAACTAGACGACAGTATCACGAGGTCATTTCTCTCTCTCTCTCTCTCTTTCTCCTATTTGTCCGTCTCACAAAAAAAGATATATATATATATATATATATTAAAAGGAAGAGTTAAGGAAACTTCCCGCCAAAAAAATCTTCCAAAAATAGAACATGAGTTTTTTTATTTAAAAACTAGATTCTGTGTCCGTGCCTATGGCACGGCGTCAGTATATGACGGTGTTAGTATTCAAATAAATCAATATAATAAATAATATATATTGTGTGTGTATATATATATATAATTAAATTTATTTAAATTAATATATATATATATATATATAAATAATTAAATTTATTTAAATTAGTGACAACTCAGCTACCAATTTTCGTTTCCTTTTTGGTTTCTCTTTCCTGGAATTAAAGATAGGGGTGGTGGTCAAAAGTGATTTACTAAAGAATGAAAGGGAAGAGTCAAATAAATAAATAAATAAATAATTGAGGGATTAGTGGCAGTAAAAAATAAGAAAGAAGGAAAAAAGAAGAAAAAAAGAGTACAAAGTTTAAAAAGAGAACAAAAAAAAAACAAAACTTGAAAAGGATGGAAGAAAGCCGGTTGAAATAAAAAAGTAGGAAGAAAAACTTGAATAGGAAACGGTTATATTAGGTTAAGATAAAAACAGTTTAGATGAGATTTAGAAAGAAAAACGTGAATAGGAAACGGTTAGATTAGATTAGGTTGAGATAAAAACAATTTAGATGAGATTTAATCCTGGTAGGTGATTGTCTTTGGTAAAATCAAATCCTGGCCGGTAAATAGCTTTTCTCAAAGATTTAATCCTGGCCGGTGATTGTTTTTGGTAAAATCAAATCCTGACCGATAAATAGGAGAGAGATAGTAATAAAAAAAAACATTGGATGATAAGCTTTCTTCATTATTAAATGTGGGAACGGTGGGGATAGGAGAGAGATAGTTATAATTGTTGTCTTTTTCTATCTCCATGTGAATAGGAAGAAAGCGGTTGTGGAAAAAAAAAAAGGTTGTAGATGAAATGGAAACTGGCGGTGATTGTGTTTCGGTAAGTAGCTTTTCCCAACCGTCTGATCTGTTTTATATAATAGATAATAAATAGTACATTAAATGCAATCCAGATATTTTAGATTTGACTGAGTTAATGTTCATCTATTTTTCTTAAGGTGATTTTGATGGAAAACTTCATTATTTAGATGTGCTATGTGTTTATGGCTTTATATATATATATATATATATATATATGGCTTTATATATATATATTCAAATAAGATCCATAACTTTGTAAGTAAATTTTAATTATGTGGGATTGTGTTTTACGGATCTTAATTTAATTTGTAAACAAATGTTCATCATAGTTGATCCACCAATACCGGTCATTTGAATCGAACAATCCATCCTACAAAAAATAATATAAAGATAGTCTCTCTTAAATTCTTACCTTTTTAAGTATATGACTCACTTGTAAATACTAATTAAGAAATTCACTTATTAATAGAAATAGATCAAATTAAAATACTTGCCAACTTACCCCCAAACAATTATCCAAGGAAAACAAATTAAAGATATCATGTACCACTTTTTGTATCTT